>JARHVA010001444.1:1177500-1220000 GCA_037957365.1 Torreya grandis
TTAAGACATTTTCAACTACAAAATAACTTTCTCTTTATCTCTCACACACATGAGAATTAATCATCATCCATTTAGATAAGGATTCAAATACAACAATTGATAATTATCTTTATCAAATAAATATAGATTATTCACAACCATTCATCTCATCAACCCAAAGCATATAAATGGAAGCGTCATACTCCATTTTCATCATCCACCTTCAAGATATCAAATTCATCTTATGCATTCATTGATAATCCAAGTTATTTACACCCATAATCTACCTAATTCACCTTTATTTGGATAAATGAATTGAGAACCCATGTTTAATCACATATTTACAATGGAGAAGGTGATGCATGTATGTTACAGTTTTTGTAAGTATATTATTATTTAGATTTCTTTTGTTTTTGTTACTCAATCCAAGTTTTTGATTTATATTAAAAATAATATTTGCATTAGTTGAATTACCTAACTTTCATTAAAACACTAAAATTTTAGCTACCATATAATGTAGGTATGTTAGTATAGTAGGGAATAAGGCTGATCCCTTAGATCAAGGTTGATATAGTGTGGAGTGATAGATGGTCGATGTAGTAATGTACATGGAAAATATAGTATAAAATAAGGGATGATCGGTGTAGTAATGTACGTGCCTGATGAATTAGTTTATTTTAAATATATGTCAATGTTGTTATCTTTAAGGCTAATTTATTTATGTTTTGGATAGAGACCTATTTGTGCTCTATTATATGACATTTTTATGAGACGTAAGGTATTATGGAGATTATTGGATTTGATATGGATTTCAAATCCACTATAGAGGATTTTTTTAGTGGATCTATCTTAGTTGAATATCCTTGGATTCTATAGGATCATGGAGATTTGTCAGATTCCACTAGTGTAAAATTGGTTTTCATGTTCTTAGGAGAATGGGAGAGACTAGCTAAAAAAATTTAGTGAGTGACTGATGGGGATACTATAAAGGTGGATATCAGCTTAGGGGATGTCCATGATAGTTTGGGATTACTAAACTATAGTCACACAATTGGTATGAAATACATTGGCTCTTGTAGATGAGAGGAGGACCTTAACTATTTGCACTACACAATCAAAGTGATATGATGACCAAGGATTTATCATATGTTTATTTAATGTATATATCAAAAATTATAGAGATATAAAATTAAATTATTAGACTTGAGATAACTTTAGTGATTTGTTAGAAGTTAGATGGGAGAGTTCCCCTATATATTATAGACCTGTATCAGTTTATGTTAGTGTAGACAATCTATTTTAACCACTTCCATGTCTAAACTACAATGAGAATTACCTTCTATAGTCACATGTAATTTTAATTAAAAATCATAATTTGAACCAATTTACTTGTGTAATTACTTATTTAATCTAAAAACACACTAAATCATCCCTAATTGGTGCAATGGATCATATCACAACATTAATCTTCTCAAGAGCATCAAGAAGCAAATTGAACCTATAAAAGTAATGGAAAAAGATAATAAAATGAATATTTGATTGGGAAAATAACATTGAGATTATCAAATTCTTTTTAATTATTGATTAATCCCACTTAATCAAGCTTAATCTTCCACTAATATGAAATTCCATATCTTTTGGAATTATCCAATTTTTATAAATTAAAATTACTTTATTACCTCATTTTATTGACATAACTGAGGAAAGTCATTAGAATTAAGTGGAGTGTTGGCAAGATGGTCTCTTACATGATCACTTACACACACGCTTACACTTATTATATATCCTCTTACACACTTCTCTCTTACATGGCATATTACACACTGTAAGAGGACCAATCATTGCACTTTTCTTCCAAATTTCCTTCCACACTCTAGAAACACCATAAATGGAGTTTATTACATGATCTATGTTTTAAATCATGAATTTGAGGGTTCATTATCCACAACCCATTTGGAGATGAGATGGATGGTTTAAAATTATCCCAAAATCATATAAATGTAAGGGTTCACAATCCATTTTAGTAAGCTCTCTTGAAGTAAACTTATTATGTAGAAATTATATTAGAGCTTCACATTTCCTCTCAAGACAAATTTTAACACCTCAATTAGACAAATAAAAACTTTACCCACATGTGGATTTTATATTGCCAAATATATCTTGTCTATAATTTAAACAAAATCCTCTTCAAAGTGATAAGTAAATAAGTCTTCAAGGAAGGTATAAGGTGTTTTGTTTATTTTCTACTTGATTCATCTTGTGTTTAATATTGTTAAATTATATGGATTAGGATTATAGTGTCATGTTCATGTAATTGTTTTGATGTTTTGTTTACTAACAATGAACTAACCCTTTTTGGATTCCTAATCTACATAGTGCCATGTCTAGTGGGACCCTATGCACCACACAAGCTCTTCTAGTCCCTTTTTTATCATTCTAATTGTAGGAATTAATATAGTATTTATATTAATTCACATTATTTTCATCAAAAAGATAATAATTATTATATCAAGTGAAATGAATAGTTTTACTCTACTAAACAAAGGGTTAGCCCCTGAAATTGGATGTTTTGCCTTATAAATTAGTAGTTTCACCTTTTTAGTTTCTAGTTTTTCTATCATTTTACATGCCATAGTAATCGATGGTTTTTCTCAAGAAATCAATAGTTTTCATATGATTTTTAGTGGTTTTACCTTATATTTTAGTGGTTTCACTCTTTTATATTTTTTCTACTAATTAGTGGTTTCACCCTATTTATTGGTGGTTTTGTCTTATTAATCGATAGTTTTGCTAGCTTATTCTTTGGTCTGTCTATAGGAATTAGTGGTTTTACACTTTATGAACAAATATGGAACTTAAAAAAACTCACTTGCAACTTCAATTTCCAATCTAGAACTACATCAAAAAAACTATAATCACTTTTGTTGCAGGACCTTGGCCAAAAGAGTGGATTTTAGACCAAAAAAGCAAAGCACATTTTTTTTCAAACATTTCAATTTGGGATTAAAAAGAATACACAATTTCAATTTGGGCTTAAAAATAATTATTTCTTAAGTCATTTATTTTCTCACATTTTTCTTGTTTTATTTGTGTTACATGGTTACTTCATGTGCATGTTCTCCCCTCGATAGGGTGACCTAAAAACATGAAGGTGACCACTTTTTTTATTCTAATTATTTTGCCTATTATGTTATTATCTTGCCCTTAGTGTTATTCCTATGAATTAGAATGACAATACCTTTCATTTTTCTTTTAAGATACATGATTGGAGTGTTATTACCCTCTTTTAGGTAATTAGGTCACCTCAATTGGGATTTCATCACCCAATATTTTTACCAAACCTATATATTCGATAGGGGATATTAATTATTGATAGGTGTCATTAAGGTCTAGTGGAATTCCATATAAAGGGTTCTGTGAAAACAATAGTTTAACTCTCAATTCTAAGCCATTATACATCATCATTAAAGAATCTAAGGTCTCTTCGATAGGGAATGCATCTCCATATGAATATCCTAATGTTTGGATCTCTTATTTAATGGATTTTTTGCCCTTTAGGGACCATATAGTAAGCTAATTAAAACATTAAGTAATCCCAAAATATGGTATCACTTCACTAAAATCCAACAAATGAAGTGGTCACGAAGGGGATTGACACTCCCATGAATAGCCAAATTTTTGATTGCTTTATACGAACCTATTTTACTTTGTAAAATTAATTGATGTAGGGGTGGAAAGGTAACATTCCCCGAAGATTGCCTTATATGTACAGGCCATTGAGAGAATGGCGGGGTTAAAACAAAACCATAATTTCATTTAATTATTTAATGAAGCCTTAAAATTTTAATCATCTCAAAAGTGATTATGTCAAAGGATTAGTGGTTATGATGTATTCCTACATCATTTATTAAAATATCCTTATGATACTTATGTTTTTGCTCTTGATTATTATGTCAAAAACATGTTTATATTCAAAACCAAATCCAACAACAAAGTCAAATATGAATACCAAGTATAATTTTTTTTCAATCTATACCTACACAAAGAGGCATTACTTTATCCATTTTACAAGTCAAAAATCATTATCTATATGTCTTATTGAACCTTTTCCAAATACATATCATTCTTATCTAAACCATGTCGTTAGGCTATCCAATTTGAACCAAATTCTAGTCTCAAGTGAAATCCAATTTTAAATTTAAAATAAATTATGAAACAAAGATCTAATTTCTTGTCTAACCACTATTATTATGAGGTCCATTTAGTTCCAAAACTAATCTAAACCAATTATAGTTTCAATTCCAAATGCAAACACAATCAATTTCTAGTTCTAAAGTCAAATTTAATCTCTTATTTTTAGAAAGTCAATACCAAGTTCAATTTTTGGTCAAATATTGTCTAATGCCAAATTTAATCCAAAGTTTATGCAACTTAATACCAAGCTAACCTTCCATAACACACTTGTTTTAAACCTAATATCATAATATTTTCAATTTAATCTAAAAGTGTACTAGAAACACTCCAAGTTCATAGTTCCTAAACAATCAAGTCTTTTTCTTACATTCATTGAGTGTGTTTCAAGATCAAATACAATTTCAAACAAGTTTAAAATCCAAATATTGATCACTTGAAACTTTAGTAAGACACAAACATTTTAGAACATTTTAAATACTTAGACAAATTTGGTTCACATGCATGTCTTGATAAACCACTTGAGTAGACACACCTTTGATGGAACCATTCATCCTTTGATGTTCAATTTAAGGCAATGAAATAAGGTTAATTTTAAATGTCCCATCATGTTTCAACCAAGACCACATTCTAAATTCAAACAACTTTCAAACATTTTAACTTATTCCAAGGCAAAGATTGTAAAATGAAAGCATGTTGAGTTATACTCATAGTGGACCTATTTATAACCCCTCTTTCAATGAGAAGGTAATTTAAAATCCATATGGATATGACCATTATGTCTAAGAAGAGGTAAATAAATATTATCTCCCAAGTGTACCAATTAGTGATGAACATGGACAAAATCAACAATACTTCCCAAGTGCACCATCTAATTTTAAACCTACATAAAACTAATAATACTTATAAAACATGTCATTTAGTGTTCAATATGGACATGAAAAATTTACATTACATATCTTTTATAATAAATGTTAAGAAACTATCATAATATTAGAGCTTGGTGCTAAATTTCTAGTTGGATTTCTAGTGGAAAACTTAAAATATTTGGTTAGAGATCCCAAAGAGACACACCTTGCATTAACATATAATAAATCAACTTCTAGCCAAAGTCAGACCCTTATACCTACCTCTCTTCAAGCCCTTGAAAAATATATAAAAGGAAAGGGTCAACTTATTGACTACCTTAATAAATCTAAATCATTGCCTCTTAAATATAACATGCTAATTAGGTTTGGGATACTTTAGCTAACTTCATAAATACTGTTGATATTCAATAACTACCACTTATAGATATAATTCAACCAACCTATACACAACCAAATTTTTTATTCCATCTAACACCTAATATTTATCTATTTCCTATTAACACCTTAGTCACAATTTTTTTAACACACCTATATCCAAAAGTGATTTATTGACTGATCCTAATTACAATTCCCTCATGGATTATTTGTAACCTACGATTGATAAATCTCAATTAATGAATTATAATCCACATCAAGTGTTATCTAAGTCTATTAAAACATTCATCTAACTCACCATCAAATCATCTCCTCCAACATTCCTAACACTTTACAACTAGTTTCAAACATGCATGAGTCCTTACATCAAGTTGATAATGATCCCCAACTTCAATAGTTGGTGATAAACTCTCCAACTCAATCGGTGGTGACCAATCTTCCACCTCAATAGGTGGTGACTAGTCTTCCACCCAATAGGTGGTGAAAAATCCTCCACCTCAACAAGTGTTAACCAATTCTCCACCCCAATAGGTATTAACCAATTCCTCACCTCAACAAGTGGTAATTAATCCCCAATAGATGTTGTCAAACTAATAACATGTTATTTCTGATCAACCACATATTATTGATAATAAAAAATTTTCCTCTTCAATCAAATAACATATTCCACATAACCAATAACAAGTTTCACTCATATACTAGATCCTTATGAGTCAATAGTAGGTCTCTTTCCATACCCAACATGATACATTCAAGACCCAATAGACCATTACTCAATTTAGATAATAGTTCCATCCAAATTAACATCACACTTAGTAGTAAGTTAGTTACCAATAAAAGTTGCCCTATCAACAATATAACCCCAATCAATTGGTAAACATTCCTAGTAGAGATAATCATGTGAAAATTCCATAATACACCATACCATCACTATATCTAAGTCAAGGTAATCCACCTTTGAATACCCAACAACATATTTCCAAAATTTTTCAAACCACTCCCACTTTTCACAACTTAAAAGAGGTAAAACATGAATTTTGTACCATCCAAGTAGGAAATCATATTTTAAAGTTTAATTTAGATGATATATTATCTTATCCATTTGATATGAGCTATCCTTAGATCCCATTATGACATCATTTTTAGATGTCGTAATCCAACAAATTTAAAGGGAATAGAAATCCAAAATAACACCTAAAAGATTTCTTATTTGATTTTCAATAGGATAAATATAGTAGCATGCAATTTCTTTGCTTATTTAATCATATTTTGGTTGGGCAAGATTTATAGTGTTTTCTACATCTACCAAAAATTATTGTTGATAACTTTGATGGCTTATATAAATATTTTATGCAACACTTTTCATACAATGTTTATCATGAGGTGACTATGGTTGACTTGTGTCATGCCAAACAAATAGGAGGAGATTATTTTTATAGTTACTTACAACAATGGCATGCATTGGCCAGTTGATTCCGACATAATATCCTTGATAAAGAGTTGGCAATAGTCTTCACTACCAGTCTAAAAATAAATATCACTTATAATCTTTGAGTTCATTGTGAAAACACAATATAAGATATTAACACTAAAGGAATACAATTTGATCAATCCCTCATTGATAAAGAGATAATAAAATTCTATTCTCAAAACCAAATTTAGAATAAGGTATAGATGTGAGGTCTAGTGCAAGCTCAAGCTAGTACATATGAAAAGAATAAACCATTCAATAGGAACACAAATGTTGTAGGAAATGGGTAAATAAATATAGACATGTGAAAATGGTGCAACCACCACATATTCAATCAGCTTCACTTACTCAACCACTTAATTTTTAATATCCACCTTCATAAAGAGGTCAATGCCAAAATAAAGTTTTTAGTGATCTTGCCAAACTTATCGAGGTCATGTTCTAAAATTTAGTTATAACTAACATGATCATTTGGTTAGTTCTAAAACTATTTATAAAAGGCCAAAATAAACTAAACTACTATAAATAACATGAGTTCTATGATTATATTTAGGTTATAGTTAATTCCATTCATATATGTGTGCAAGTTTTGAATTTCATCCAGGATTTTCTAGAGAATGGTGAAATAAAATAAGATAATGATGTTCAAATGTATAATAAAACTTTGGGTATCTACTAAAACCTTTTTTCATAACATAAATCTAATAACCAACATCATAATCAATATCAAGATAGTACTTATAAATAGTAATCATCCCAACAATTAGAATCAAAAGCAAAATCCATAGTAGAAACAAACTAATCAAAATCAAGGTTAAGATACCTAATATAACCAATTCATGTATAATAATGTCCCCTATGAATATGGTAATGCTGTAGGTCACATTACTATTGCACATATTACCACTATCAA
Source organism: Torreya grandis (assembly GCA_037957365.1). Classification (NCBI taxonomy): domain Eukaryota; kingdom Viridiplantae; phylum Streptophyta; class Pinopsida; order Cupressales; family Taxaceae; genus Torreya; species Torreya grandis. Next base: position 1,185,299 of record JARHVA010001444.1, read on the forward strand.
AGTCAATCCAAAGGCTAAAAATACACAATGTCCACCACCATTCATTTTAGGACATCCTCCATCATATACCCATAATCCTTGTTTGGATCAAAATGGCATTAAGGTTAATCAATGACCAAGAGATACCATCAATGGACCATATTATAATTATTGTAACCACATTCCAAATTGAAATTACATAAGCACAACACAATGTTCCAAGTTTACCATCCAATGTCCCACACCTTCTTGATGTAATAATCTTATTCAAGGCTCTCTGCCTTAAAAGTTTAAATCAATTACTTTTGATAATGAAAAACATATGATATTGTGGAACAATTAAAAGAACAACTAAAATAAATTTATATATTATATCTTTTTCATATGTCAAACATCTAAAAATATATATTTAATGAAATTTTGAGCCAATCAAAGTTTGCAAGTGACATTGATCTTGAAAATTTCAAAATCCTTGTGAGTCATTTGGCCCCAAGTGAACAACTTAATTTTGACAAAAGTGATATGTCACCCCTTGGTCCTCTTCATAATAACCCACTTTATATAGATGCAGTCATTTACATACATAATATCAAGTGTGTCTTCATGGAAAATGGTTTGGATCTGAATATTTTAACTTTGAAGCTAGTCAAACATTTGGGCTACACAATAACAGATCCAAAACCAAATACTATTACCATCAAGGCCTATGATAATGAAGAGTTATAATCATAGGGAACCATTTACTTTCTTATTATTATTGGGCCTTTAACCTAAATACCATTTTTCATGTATTTGATCTAGAGATATCATACAACTTACTCCTTGGGTGACCTTTGATACATAAAGTACACGTAGTACCTTCTACTCTACATCAGTGCATTAAATTTCCTCACTTAAGCTTAGAGGTCACTATACCTAAATATTTGCATCCATACTAGTATTGTATACATATTAAACCATGGTATGGAATATAAAATTATCATTTGGTCCTAGAACATGTTTGTAAGAAGGAAAAAGAGGCAGTTGTTCAAACTTATGAGTCAAATTATGTGGATCTAAATACTCTTGCATGTATACCATCTACACCACCTCTTCCAATATCTTCATATTTTATCATTACATATAAATTTTATGGTGAATATAAAATTGGTAATGTTTTTCATATATCAAAATTGCCTAAAACTCCTAAATCACATGGTCATCCCAAAGTGAAGACTGTTAGAGTGAAATGGCATAAGAAATATGACTCTCACTAGAAAGGACCTATTTATTTTTTCAAAACCACTACAAAAAAATAATAATAGATCAAATGTGATGTCGACTCATGATTTTACACTGAAGACTTTAATATTTGAAAAAAAATCTATGAGTATCCTATTCCTAATAGAATAATGGATAATAAAGATTATGAATGTAAATGCCTAGGGGGAAACAACAAGGTCATATTGAGCTAGTATTAGCTACCTTAGATACAAACTATTTAGGGGTGACCCCTCAAATTTTAAAAATGATACCAATTTACTAGCTAACAATGAAGATGCTAGTAGAGACATGCATTCCTATTATAGCATCTATGATGTGTTACCTTATAAAATTTTTAAAATACAAATAGTGTTTGTACCATTAATTTTTACACCTCTAATTACCCTCTTTTCCTTCATCATACCTAATTAATTGACTAGGACCAATAAGATGTACATATACCATTGGATGATACCTAGAATGAGGTAATTTTTGAATTAATGGGCCTTAGACATAGTTTTATAATTGGTGACCATAATTAAGGCCTAAATATTAAATTTTAACTTGATGTTTATTTCAAATATCAGATGAAATTCTTTGGTCACAAATAAAAGCAAAAAAAAATGAAAATGAAAATTTGAGTTCCCAAGGTGAAAACCTCTTTGAAGTGCTTTCAAACCAGGAAAATAGTAAAGAAAAATAAGATTCCCATGGTGAAAATCTATTTTAGGCATCATATTATGAGGAATTTCATGCTCTTTCAAATGAATCATAGGGTGACTTTAGACTTAGACCTTCATGCCAGTCAGACATTAGTTTAAAAGATCAGGAGGTTTTGAAACAATTAGTTCAACATTTATCACATGACTGTTTTGAGTGGCCTTTACAAGCCTTTGGTGATTAATATTCTTCATACATCAGGGATCTTGATGAGTTAGTTAAGACACAATATGATGAATAAAAAAAATTCACCTCATTACCTAATATTCAATATGATGGTTAACATTGCTCATAGAAGTCACCACAAATGTAAACATTAAAACCCTAGATGATTATAAATGGATAAAGCTTAGAGCATCCCTCACTAAAAAGGAATGTTATATTTTTAATGCCCTATTTTGGGAGTTTATTTATATTTTTTCTTGGTCCTATTTATATATTCATGGATTGGATCCTTCTCTAGGTATACATCACCTTCTTGTATAACTAGATGTGAAGTTGAACAAATAGAAGATTATAAAAATGCATCATCATATTCAAAAAAGAATATAAAAAATTTTAGAGGTAGGATGTATTCAATCCATATACTATTTATAATGGATATCAAATATCAACACAATTATCATGAAGACACAATGAATTTGTATATGTATAGATTTCAAAGATATCAATAAATCATTCCCAAAGGATGCTGGTCCTTTTCTAAACATTGACATGATTGTAGATTACATAATAGGGTAGAAAAGGTTATCCCTCATTATGGATTATAAAATATAATCATATAAAAATAACACCTAAATACTAACATAAAATAACGTTCACCATTCCATGTGGGACATTTTTTATCAAGTGATGTCATTTGGCCTCAAGAATGTTGGTGTTACTTACCAACATGAAATGACTATCATATTCCATGACATGCTACAATATATTGTATAAGACTATGTGGATGACATTTTGGGAAAATCTAAAACTAGGGTAGGCAATCTAAAAGTCTTACATAATATCTTTTGAAAGGTTTTGTGAATACAATATGCACCCTAATCCTAAAAAATGCATACTTAGTGTCATTTATATAAAAAAATTGAGATTCATTATCTCTCCTAGGGGAATTAAATTTGATATATCCAATGTTAAGGACATTACATAAATGCGTCTTTCATCTAATATAAATCAACTCCATAATTTTCAAGGAAAAATTCAATCTATTTGATGCACTTCATTTCATAATTCTAACAAATGTCATCCTTTCACTCACCTTTTGAATAAGGGAAACACCATTTTATATATCACAAAATGTCAACAAACATTTGAGAATTTAAAGGAGTATTTGGAAAATCCATGTCTTGTCTCCACTAATGCCTAGATGCCACTACTCCTCTACATTTCAATATTGGAGCATACCTTGGGGGTGTTACTTGCCCAATATGATGATAAATAGAAAGAATGACTAATGATTATTTGAGTATAACATTGGTTCCTATGAACACAAATATACACCAAATGAAGAATCCTTCTCATCAATAGTATTCACATCCTATAATTTGTGACATTACATGCTAATAAAAAACCATTGTTATTACCAAAGTGGACCCACTAAAATATATACTTTCCAATGCAGATTTGATTAGCTACAAGTTCAAATCAATCATGCTCTTTATTGAGTTTGAGATTATGTACATAAGAAATCAATTAAAGGGAAAGTACTTTCATATCAAATTGACCAAGCACCCTTATCAGATACCAAGCCACTAATTTTAGTTTTCTTGATGAGTCCATATTGACTTGGAATGAAACCTCTTTATAATCACAACATTGGACACTCTATGTTGATGGTTCTTACACATCTCATGGATCTAGCACTGGAATTATGCTCATATCACCACTGGAGGATATTATTCCCAAATCCTTCCACATTGGTTTCACTTATAATAACAAAATAATAAAGTATGAATCACTCATTACTTAGCTTCACCTATCATTATAGTGGAATATTAAGTAATTGAATGTTCATGGGGGTTCCCAGTTGATTATAAACTAGGTGATAGAGTAATACCAAAAATAATATAACAAGATTATACCCTACAAAAACATGGTTGAGATTCTCAAATAGAGCTTTTAAAATATCTAATCTAAGTAGATATCAAGGGCCAATAACATGATTGAATATGCAGTGGCAATAATTGGCTCATTAATAGCAATCATAGATCATGTTTTAAACTATAATTTCCTTATAGAACATATTTTTAAACTAGCTCATGAATGTTAAACATATGAAAATGTTATGTGATATTGTTTGTGTTAGCTCACCTTGGTACCATGATTTATATGACAACCTCCATGACCACATTCTTCTTGATAAACTTCCCAAAAAAACACAAAGCCTTTATTCACAATGCATCTCATTATAACTTACTTAGTGATACACTCTATCTTAAAGGATTTGAAGGAACTCTACTTGATTTTTTAAAATTTGTTAGAATATGGAATAACACTTAAATAAGTACATAAAGGTAATTATGGGGCTAACACTAGTAGAATGGTCATTACCAACAAAATATTTTGCACATAGTATTATTCACCCATTATGGAAGCAAATGCAGGTGCCTATGTAAGGAAGTGTGTGCCTTATTATAAACATGACAATCTCATTCATGTTCCATCATGGGAAATTTAACCAATTACTACTACTTGGTTTTTATCCACATGGGGACTCGATCTCATAGGAAAAATCAATCCTACTTCTTCAAATGGACATGATCACATCCTCACATCACTGAGGATTTTACTATGTGTTTTAAATCCATTACAATAATTTACATAACCGGTAAGTAAATTTACAAATTCATTAGGAATCGCCTTATCTTCCACATTAGCATTCCTTCTGATATCATTTTTAATAATGGTGGATCCTTTAAAATAAGGACATCAAATCCATTTGCACAAAGTTCCATATAAAAAATAGTTTTTTACTCCTTATTTTCCCAGGGTAATGGCTAAGTTGAGGCATCTAACAAGAAATTGGTCCAAATAATTAAAACTATTGCTAATTTTTCTAGCCATGATTATCACTTACAATATTTCTTACCTTTGGGCCTACCATACCAATACCTAAACCCCCAAAATAACCACACCATATTCCCTATTTTATGCCATTAAATCTATTCTACCTATCAAGATAGAGTTGCCTTCCTTGCATAGTTAATTATAGGATATCATTGATGATGAGTATAGAATAACTTAGTTACAAGAACTATAACTACTTGATGAAAAATGTATAACCACCATGAATAATATCCCACCACATCATAACAAGTTACGTCATAACTATAACACATATACCAAGCTCAAAGAGGTTGAATTTGGTGATCTAATTCTCAAAGAGAATAAAATAATAATAATGTAATGCATGAAAAGATAGGAAATTTTAAACCTAATTGGATAGTACCATTCATTATTATAATTAATAACGGATATAGATTATATGATTTAGATACATCAAATGGGAAAGCGCTAGATGAGATGATAAATATTACATGTCTCAAGCACTTTTACATTTGATTTGATTAAACATTTTATATGTAGATCCATACTTAGGGAAGTAGGTCTTATCAAATTTCTTTCATGCCATTTTAAAAATTATGTTAGTAGCTATCATCTCCCTAACCCATTACCATCATTATATTGATTAAAATTCATAGGTAAAACAAATAGATTCAAATGGCTGATTCAGATAGAGATTCAATAGACAATGTAGATTTGGTTACCATTAACACATCCTTTTAAGGAGTATTTTAGTGAAATTCAACATGGTTTTTATACATTGTGATCCCTAAAATTGAATATTTTATTTTTTTTCCAAATCATATCCCATTAATACAACTTTACAATTTTCATACTTCAACCTATTATTAATCATAAGTATATTTCACTATAGGTTGAGTTATAATGACCCAAGATCCATTTGGACTAGGTAGGTAGTGCTCAGTTTCTGAGGTTAGTTCAATCACCCCTATTCTATGCTATCACAATTTTGAGATAAATTTAAACAACATTCACCAATTTTATGAGCAATATAAGCCACACTTTCACCATTTTTCAAGCAATATAAGCTACTCTGTCACCATTTTATAATTTAATCCACACTCCTACTATTTTTTGAGTCATTCATTTTTACCCCTACCCAATGATACTTTTCCTTTTCTAGATGATTCCACTATACATTTTTTATATGTCCTTGTATACTATCTTTACTGAAAAACCTAAAAAATCTAAAACATTTTCAAAAACTAAAAAAACACTTCAAAACTTCCAAAAAAGCCTAAAACTTAAAAAATAAGATAAATATCTCCATATGAGATATAAAGCCACAAAATGTTTTGTAGAGCATATCATCTTGTTCACTAGTGGCACTTCATCCTATTTTGAATGGTGTTGTCTAATGGGTGGGAGCCTATTATTTTATCACAATCATTTCCATTAAATAGTACAATTTCATCATTATTCTCCCATTCCAAGGAGAAATACATTAGCCAAAGGTCTGCATGGACTATGTAGGTAGTGCTTAGATGCATGGGGAAACTCAAGTAAATTTGGACATTGTTACCATTCAATGCTCTCATTTTTTTACAAGATAATTATTTACACTCTCTCACCACTTTGTGGGTCCATTCCATTTTATTCTATCTATCAATTATTATTATCTCTTAATATTCCCATTCTTCTTATCCCATTTCTTGGGAGAACTACATCTATTCTAAATTCCATTGGACTATGTAGGCAACATCTAATTGCACTGGGTATTTAGAGATAGCTTAGACACTTCCTTTTGCTTATTCTATTCCCCACATCCCAACATCTTCAAACAAAATACATCTAACATGTCTCTTTCCCTTAGGCTAATGCTTAAGATTAATGCCTTATTATCTATCTCAAGGACTATTTCAAATAATTTGGAATTATACCCACTAAAGTGGAGTGGAGAAAATTTTATCCAAAAATAATTTTCTTATACTACAAATCAATAAAACTATTTCAAACCATTTGGACATAGATAATTTAGAATGAATTGGGCTATTTCACATAATTTGGACTTATAACCCACTAAAATAGAGTGGAGAAATTTTTAATGACAAATATTTTTTCTATATTCCAAATAAATTGGACTATTTCAAACCATTTGGGCATTGATCATTTCAAATAAATTGGGTTATTTCTAATAATTTTGACTTATACCCACTTAAGTAGAGTGGAAAGAATTTTCTCCAAAAATAAATTATTTATATTCCAAATAAATTGGACTATTTCAAAGAATTTGGGTATAGATTATTTTGAATAATTTATGCTATTTTGAATAATTTAGACTTATACCCACTAAAGAGGAGTGTAGAAAATTTTATCCAAAAATAATTTTTCTATTTTCCAAATAAATTGGACTATTTCAAGCCATTTGGGCATAGATCATTTCTATTAAATTGAGTTATTTTGAATAATTTGGAATTATACACACTAAAGTGTAGTGGAGAATATTTTCTTCCTAAATATGTTTTCTATATTCCAAATAAATTAGACTATTTCAAACCATTTGGGCATATATCATTTTGAATAGATTAGACTATTTCAAACATGTGGTACCATTTTGGGCCTTTGGATCAACTAAGCCTTTGATGTAGATTCCATTATCGGGACACATGGTACCATTTGACTGGCCCTCCACCCATACCTCAACAAGATAGCCCCATAGACTTGAAGTATTGAAGGCTATTAATAATTGGACTAATGCATGAAGTATTTAATCAACTAGTTTCATAGCCCCATCCTTGAGCACTCAAAAAAATGGTACCTTGAAGGTATTTCAAGGCCCATCAAGGTATCTAGAATACGAGGATGAGGAAGAGCACTTGTGCACAGGTAGTTAGTGCATTTAAATATGTGGAATAACACTCATGTGTAGGCAATCAACCCATTTAAAGAGGTTGGCAAAATTTCCAATATCAATTGAATTTGGTTTTGTCATTATGATTCACATAATGGAAGTCCCTGCTAGGCCTAGTAAAATTTATTGCTGTGAAATTTTCTCCTACTAATGCTCTCATAGGCATCACATAGACAAAGAGAGGGAAATATTATGATAAACTGGGGTAGTTTCACACATGGACAAAGGACAAACATATTTCTTATTACTAGGATTTTATCTCGGAACCCTATTAGTAAAATGAAATGGAATAATAAATAGGCCTAATAGAAAAATTATGGATGAAAAATTAATAATCAATTATTTCATCTACTAATATAATCTCATTGGACATTTCCTAGGGTTGCTTAGACATAAAACATATGTGAGTTTTGATGGATAACCATTTAATTTTAGAACCAAGGAAACATAGGGACTACAACTACATTCTCATCAGGTTGTTAAGGTTTGCATGAGTCCAAGGTAACTAACTTGTCATCATCAATAAAATTTAATGAGAGAGAGACTTGAGAATTGTTTGTTGTTCATTGGAAAGATATTCATGAGAAAGTGTTAATATATTAATGGATCAACTTTATAAATTTCAAGATAAATTGATGGAGTATCCACTTGAAAGGAGATTATATTTAAAACTTGGACCTGATTCAATACTTTCAAGGTATCTCCAACTATAAATCAAATTGCACTTAATGATATCAAAGTATTACTAAATTAAAATTGATGAATCTGAAATAAATTGGACTACATTTTAAATAATTTAGAATTAATTTGTATGAAATTGATGATAATGTTTACTTGAATTATAGTTTATAATCAATATATACACTAGAAAGAATCATATGGAAAAGTTACCTCCTTCTAAACAATGGTGCAAAGCTACTGGCATGGATTTTATGCTTTCTCCCAATAATGTGATGACAAATGTCATTTTGATTCTCCAATCCTTTTCATCTTTTCGACTTCTATTTCTAGTATATCTAATTGACATAATATAACTCATTTTTAATTTTTGGTTTGTAACACAATTTTTAGAATTACATTCAATGAACACCATGTTGGCAATTGAAAAATCATCTCCAAAGGTCCCTTTAAAAATAGCTTCATAGAGTTTATTTATGTTAATATTTAAGGGCTTAGAATATATTTTCCACAAAAAAATATGAAATTTGAACTTGTGTAGCCCATGGCTTGAAGGAGTAACCTCAAATGATTGACCTCTATCATTGACCAAATGCCAACGTGAGAAAAAGACTATAGTTCCACCTTCAAAATTTATTTGTAATGATATCAAATGTAGTATGACATATTTTATATTTTAAACTCTTCTTTTTTCCCATATCATTCATTTGCATATCTTTTATTCTGTGCACAATAAATAATAAATCGTCCAACCCAAAAATCAATATTTTTTTATAAGTTGGTTTTATCTCCTCCTTTGAAATGTATACAATTTTATTTAAAAAAAGAAATAATTTATTAATAATATTATATTATAATAAATATAACATGGAAATTTTATAAAAAAATGTTTTACATGTTAATATATTGATCATTGATGCACTTTTGATTTGCATTTCATATTGTAACAAATAAACATAATACATTTCATTTGATGCATTTTCTATTTGCATTTCATTAAATATTATAAATATTCATATAAACATATATAAATATAAATACATGCTCAGGAACATGTAATTATACTCATTATACATAGATGTACCATTTATATTGCTATTTTTATAACATACATATGCATATAAATGTTTATTTTGAATCCTAATAACTTGACCATAACTTGATCATATTCTAAAACAATATCATTTTTCCATAACTCCTTTCTCATTTACATTCATAGGAATTTAAAATTGATAAAAAAAACATCTATATTATTACATTAGTTAAAGTATCTGACACTCTTATGCATACCAATACATATTTATATGTTTATACAACCTATCACAACAAACAAAATAGGATTTATTCATTCTAATCTAAAGTTCACTATCACTAATTTTGAATGAATATAAATCTATAGTTGAAACCCATTCATATACTTCCAATAAGACATAAAATTAAAAACTATTTAAATCAATAGCAATATAATTGTTTCTACCACAATATACTATGTTCATTTCTTTCCTTTTATCAAATAATTCTTATATCTAGCATATATATATATATATATATCTAGCATATATATATATATATATAAAATTACTTATATAATATGGGTATGTGCACGGAGTTGGGGGATAATTTTATGGACATAACCCATAATGTGTATGCATTATAACATAGCACGTACGCATTATTGTTATAACACATACGTATTATGACTCAGGATTCCTAAACCATAATGTGTACGTGTTATACCAATAATGAATATGCATTATAGGAATGCATACGCATTCCTATAAGTTTAAATAATGTGTACATGTTATTGAAACTATAAAACAAAAAAAACCCTCATCCTCCTCATTGTTTCTATTCATATTTCACTGATTCCCATTCATGTTTTGCCCTGCAAGATATCATTTTGTCCTAAAATATTTGTGTTTTTCCCTCCATTTTTTGGATTGACAATGCTATCATGAAGAAGAGGTAAGTTTTTTTTAGATTAAATCAATTTTTTTATTTCTTTGAGAATGTTAATTACATCTAGTTTATTTTTTTATTTTTATCCAATAGGACAACATGCTTTGCCTAACTCTGTAGTTCCCTTAGATCCCCAAAGAAACTAGGAGGGTATAATTGATCACATAGTGGAGAATGAAATTGAAATTGAGAAAATAATTAGGATAATGAGGGAGCCCACTTCCAAAAACACCCATTGCACCTATTTGGCCAATAACCTAGAGTTCATATTAGGTCAAGTTGAATCGATAACAAGTTAAATTAATAGATAGAGGTCACATAGGGATAGTTTTAGGGTTTATTATGATAATTTTTTTTTAGCATCTAAGATGAAGAATAAAAATATAAAAAAAGATAAAATTTGTGCCTTATTTATCAAATTTACCACGAATGCCACATTTCCCATAACAACCAAATGTTTCCCAATCCATTGATGCCAACATGATTTGATTAAGGCCAATTTTTTAGAGTAATGGTGGATGGTGTTTGACTATCCCCCTTGTAATAACCATGAGACCCCTTTGTATTTTTTGAGGAAACTCTATTGCAAGTTTTCCTTAATCAAATTCCAAACTACTTTGACTATGGTGAATTTTAGGGCTAAGGGAAGGCTCCGCACATGATCAACCAGGTACACATCATGAACCTAATCAACCTAAGAGAATCCCTACCCAAAATCCACTTCATCTAGAGATTCCCTCTACAATGATAGAGGTTGTAGAGATAGACACTTTGCATGCACTTAGTGTGCTTACTGATACACTCGTTCATCATATGAGTAGACTTTCAGAGGTAGATGCTCGATATACTCTAGCTAGTGGCTATACCCAACCCCACCCATGTAGATGTTATGGTGTTATATGCACTATACCTTTAGATGATGATGGTGGCACTTCAGTGGTCTTGGAAGATATGGTCTTGATCAATGAGTTATTGGCACACACATTTGGTTCAGATATGTTGGGAGTCTATACACACATGCATGTATCTTTTATATAAATTTAATGATAAATTTTTAAGTAATATTTTCAAATTAAAAAGGTAAAAACTAATTTACATGTTTAAATTGAATAAAATTTATGTATTTTTTTTATGTTCTAGGAGGAGACATTGCCTTCAACATCACAACTAGGTAGTGGGCCAACCCAAGGTACTACATCTATTCATGTCAATATGAAACCATATACATTTATAGAGGTAAAATTTCAAGTGAATGTTATATAATCTAGATGTACATTTATACACCTTAATTTCATCATTGGTAGATTTTGTGTAAGAAAATATAAAATACCTAATATAATTTTGTTGTATTAACATGGATTGGCGTAACTTGTTAGAAACTCATCCTTCATCTCAACTATGTTTTCAATAACCAAAATAACAAGTTGAACATTTGCTTGATATCCTATTATATGTATTTTACATATCGGGTCAATCTTAATCAATAGGATTAGATGTACACACATATATATATATAGAATTCATTTGATAAAAGTTGTTTGGTACAATATATTTCTATCATTTTTCCATTCAAACATAACATGTCTTCATCAATATGCACACCCCTCATTTATTTTAAATAATGGCCTCATAGGTAGGCACTTGATTCCTTGTTATCCTAATAATATATAACAATTCAATCTCTATGATCGATATCCAAAATGGTCATAGCTAGCAAATCAATTCCCATCTTGATTCCATCCAAGCATAATAATTTCATCTCTATCTATAGAATTATAAGTTTAGATGGCATAGCCTCTTTATCCCATTGTACCTAGTAAATTCCATTAGTTTGTTGGGAGAGTGTCCATTATATCCCATTGGTTTGTTGGGAGAGTATCAACAATAAATTATAGCCTATATGTATATGGCATAGGCCTTACAACCATATAGAAATAAGGGACCTCAACCACATATAGATAGATGGGGTTGAGTAGTTTGTTACCACCACCTACTTATGGGGCCCAAAGACCTACTATATCTAGTTGTGGGAGAGGTCCTATCTATATCCATTGATGCAAAGCTATATCATCTTCTACACCAAATTCTACCTATATCCCTTCCTTTCAAGTTTATCCTTCATCCATTCATAACTCATTCCCTTGGTCCTTTGGGAAATCAAATAACAATGATAATATTAGTCAAATTAATCCTTATATATTCTTATCACTCTCTCTCTACATCCTTGGTCATGTCACTAACTCAAACTATCTGTCTACTTACCCCTCACATACACCTTTCTAGATTTACCTTCTACTAGCCCTATTTTTGGTTAAAGCTCTTTGTTGGAAGCATCTAATAGATATTCACTAGAAACTAGTTACATATTTAAAGATCCATTTGGCCCATATAATTCCCACATTAAAAAGTTACAAGGCTATACACAAGGCACATAATTTCTTAGTTTACAAACTAGATGTTTTCCAAGAACAAGGACTGTGGAAAAATAGGATTTTACCACTTCTTGATCAATTAGATTCTAAAAAAGAATATTCTCAACACTCTTACGTGTTCCTTAGTTAACCTTCCACATAAGTTTATACCAAAAGAATCAAATTCTCAAACTATAGTTTAGTCTTGGACTGTATGCAAGACTAAATTTGTTAGAAACTTGTTTAATCAATGAATTACCCAAGTTATTAATTATTAGGTTGTTTGTTTAGCTGATGACTAGGGTGGACACTCCTCTATCATTATGATTCAAGATAGACTCAAACATTGATGCTAAAGTGTCATCTACATAGGCACTCAATGAGGTATGTATATTCACTTGTAATTTTGAATTGTAATTTAGTATTTTTGGTTTAGTAATTTTACTATATACTTTGGCAAATATAACTTATATGCATAAATGTATTGTGTATGAAAGACTATCATATGACATTTAATAGTCTAATTTAGATAAATACTATGATAACTCCTCATATTTATTCATCATTTTACATGCCTATTTATGTAACTGAACCTGGCATTGACCCAGTTGAGCATCAACAACAAACTGAGGAGGACCATGAGATTGCAGTAAGTGCATGTTTAAATGATTTTTTTATTATAATTTAAAACATGAGTTTCTTAACTTGGTTTCATGTATACTTGTTAATTTTATAATAATTTTTGTATTTGAATAGGTTTGAATACAAGTGAGCTATGAGTATAGTACCCACAATCAAACCTTAGAGAAATCCAAGGCATTTAGGATATCTCCATCTACAAGCAGGGCATCCCAAGGAGAGTCTTCTTTGAAGAAGTCAAAGAGAGGAAGGCTATTGATGATTAGGATGTTGTAGATGATGTACTTTTTTGTATTCCTATATGGTAATGCATGTATTTTTATCATTGTACATATGTACATGATGTATTCATCTAACATTAGATACTATGTTGTTAGACCTGATGTAATTTTTTGTATGGCTATATGGTAATGCATGTATTATTGACATTGTATGGCTATATATGGATTTTTTACATGGTATTATTATTTTATACATAAATATTTAATAAAACCAATGAAGTAAATCTTGTTTGAATCACTTGTGTTCAAAGTATTATAAATGATTAGTTTTGAAGTATTCTTAAAGATTAAAAATGTTATAAGATTGATAATAACTTGTTAGGATAAAGTTGTAAATCAGACCTAGTGCTTAATTTAGCTTCTTAAACCTAGTACTTATTCCTTTTACTCTTAGTATCACCTCTTTGATGGAATTGACCTCTATCCATACATATTTTAACTCATTCCATTCATGTCTCATTCACAAATTTCCTCTCAATCTCTTTTTAGTTTCTTCCTAGGCACCTTCTTTAGGTCTCAAGGACCAAATCTTGGTCTATGTTTCAAGAGCTCAACCTATGGTCACATATGGTCTTAGATGATCATAACATACCTAGTATAACCCCATTCAAGTACTAAAACAATAACATACTCTCATTCCACACCTTATGGACACAATGCTCTCTCAAGGCTTGTATCCTTTTTTACTATATTTTATCTTGTATAGAAATGTTATGATTGTTCAAGAGATTATAAGGGCATATTTAGGTACACTTTATTCTTTTTCATAAAGATGTAAAATTTTATATCCTAACTACACCTCTAACTATCACTTCCTTCATTATCCTACCCTAATTTAGGCCTAATTAGCCCTAGTCCAAAACCTCAATCCTATAATATGTACACATCTATAAAATCTTAGGTTAAAACCTTTTGATTCACCTTGTACATGTATAGGGGAGAAATATTACAAATTTTCATTAAATTCCCATGGTTAAATATCTCAGAAATGCCTGAAGCTTGCTAATCTAGGGTTTTTCACGCCCTATACATACTCTCCAAAGGACCAATTTGACATTCCCACTGATATTATTTTGTTTAAAATTTACTCATGACATCTTAAACATCTTAAAAAACTTCTCAATGATAAAAAAATCAACTTTATCTTTATGCCTTTGAGACTGCCTATGGGGATTATATGAAGTTTGGAGTGTAAACACCCTTAAAATGTTTTTAATAGGTTTAAAACCATATTAACATACTTATCAAATACTATCTAATATTTTGACCCTCAAACACATCTTAAAACTCCAAAAATTATGCCTGCATGAATAGTGACTATTATGAGACATAAAGGGGATTGTGATAAAATAAAAAGCACTTAAACTTATAATATGACCTTACCAAGATTATATATAGGTATATTAGGTCATTAGTACTAATCTTAAGAATTTCAAAGTCATTTAGATATGTACTTTGTCTTGTAGACCATTTTTACCATGATTTACCTTGAGTTGCCTGCATGCTTCCTTCATGCTAAAACTTGTCTTTATTAAAAATTTTACATGAAAACCATAAATTTGATCACTTATATAGTAAAATATATATTTTAAACATCATATTTTATGATTTTAAGATTGCAACAAGGCCTAAACAACTTCTTGGCATCCAAAACTGACAAAACTTCCAAAAATCTCCAATGGTTGCCTTCTTGACTGTAAGAGGACTGTGTCAAAATAATGGGCACTTTCACTCTTTCTAAGAGATTTAGGATGGAATGGGATGTTATGTTAGGCCATGGATATAATTTTTACCAAATTTAATGCTTTGACTCAACCTATAGATGCCCCAAACTAACCAATTTTTATAAGGCTGACTCTAATGCTGACTGTGATTTGACATAGGGTTGACTATACTAAAATAGTGAATGTTTTATATTTTAAAAAATATAAAAATATATATTTAATGGGTATATTATTTCATAATGAACCTCTCCACCAAATTCTATGATTAGATCTGGCAGATTTTAGCCTGTAGGCCTAATTTGGCAAAAGTTAGTGACACATGTCTTCTTGGTCAAATTTCACAAATGAGTCATCATCCTCTTTTTCCTTGGTTTTAAGATGTAGATAATTGAGGATAACTCTAAAACTCATCATTCCAACTGGTTTCAATGTAATTGATGACTTGATGCTTATCTATATACACTCTGAGTCAAATATAATAGATTCTAACCTCCTACCGTATCTTCAAACATGCCAACCAAACTTAATTAAAGGACCCAAATATTCATTTTACCTATTTAACACTTTTTACCAAGTAGGAATATAAGGTCTAGTAGGCCTAATTCATGTTCTTAAAGATTATTTTCCCCCTGTGACCTTATTGCTCACTCTTGACCCCATTCTCACACATATAATACTTATTTCAATATTAAAAAAATATTTTCACAAGCTTAAACATCCACTCTTCAAATTTATCTACTTATTTCCCCTTGTTGGCTTCAAATACTAGGCCTAACAACTACACTCTATTATAAACTTTTCCCACTAGGGTTTTAGGCTTCTTTGGGACTGATGTTTCGCCATATCTCCTCCCATAGACTTGCCCCAACCTCCAAACCACCTTCAACACTTGAAGTAGGGAAGCAATACATTTAGTTATCATAATTTTCATTGAAATATGATAAATTTATATATTTTGTGCAAAGAGGGTTTGTGGGTACAAGTTTGGTGGATTGGCATAATTTATTCATCTCTTTGCCCCTCACCAAAAGTCCTATCATAATATCCTCTACCTCCAACTAGTAACTTTACCTTTGGGACTGGTAGGCACAAATCCAATACTTTAAGAATGTATATATAGGAAAATTATAAATGTTTCAACAACCTTGACACCCACTTCCACCTAAAAGTGCATTTTCATTACTATTCCAGAGCACAAAAACATTGATAATAAATATTGTCAAAGTTAAAGCTATGATCTGAGAACTTAATTTTTAGTGCTTACTAGTTGAAAAAAGGCACTAGAAACACATCCAAAGGGGATAATAACATCTAATACTAGGTTATTGACCTTCCATCTAGCCCAGACAACAAACCCACCACCCATTCTAGGCTCAAGAACACCCTTCCCAATACAAAAAAGATGTTAATTTTTAACCTAACTTTAGGCATGCATAGTACCAAAAATATAAATCATATGGAGGAACCTTAAGATTCTTTATGTACTTGTGAAAGTCCTATAATTACACCCCAAATATAGTCTAAGTTACCTCTAAGAGTAATGCATGGCAAAAGTTCTAGTAAAGGGTCCTAAAATGCAAATTTTTGGTAGTGAAGAGACAACTTCTTGACATCCAACCAACAACTTTGTATTTGGGATTGGAAAGTGAAAATACACCACTTTTATCACATATATATAGAAAAATTACATGTGTTCCAACAACCATGACATCCACTTCCACCCGCAAGTGTATTTTCACTATTATTTTGGAGCATGAAAACACTGATAACAAATGTTATCAAAGTTGAAGCTACGATCTAAGAACTTAATTTTTAGTGCTTTTTGGATGAAAAATGGCATTGAAAACATGTAAAAAGGGGTGAATAATATCTAGGACTAGGTTATTGGCCTCCCATCTATCCTAGACAACAAAACCATCACCTATTTCAGGCTCAAGAATGCCTTTCCCAATACAAGATAGATGCTGATTTTTAACCTAACTTCAAGCATGCATAAAAAAAAAATTTCAAGTCATATGGAGGAACTATAAGATCCCTCATGTGTATGGAAAATTCCTCTAATTTCACTTTAAATTTAGTTTTAATTACCTCTAAGATCAATGTGTGGTAGAAGTTGTAGTAAATGGTCCTAAAATGAACCTTTTTGGCAGTGAAGAGACAACTTCCTCCAACTAGTAAATTTTCCTTTGGGACCAATAAGTGCCTATCCACCACTTTGAGAACACATATATAGAAAAATTACACATGTTATAATAACCATGACACCCACTTCCACTTGCAAGTGTATTTTCAATACTATTTTAGACTACAAAAATACTTACAATAATTATTGTCAAAATTGAAGCTATGATCCAAGAACTCAATTTTTGGTGCTTGTTGGATGAAAAATGACATTGACAACATGTATAGAGGGGTGAATGATGTCTAGGATCAAGTTCTTGGCCTCCCATCTGGCTTGGATGAAAAACCCACCACCCATTTTGGACTCAAGAATGCCCTTCCTAATACAAGAAAAATGTTGATTTTTAGCCTAACTTCAGGCATGCATAAAACCAAAATTGTATGTCATATGGAAGAATAATAAGATCCTTCATGTGAATGGGTAAGTCCTATAATTTCATCCAAATATAGTTTAAAGTACCTCTAAGAGTAATTCATGGTATAAGTTTTAGTAAAGGGTCCTAAAATGCAACTTTTTGGTAGTGAAGAGACAACTTTTTGACCTCCATCTAACAACTTTACCTTCAAGATTGGCAGGTGAAAATCCACCAATTTTAATATATATATATATATATATATATATATATATATATATATATATATATAAACAAATTACATATGTCCCAAAAACCATGACATCCACTTTTACCCACAAGTGCATTTTCACTACTAGTTCAGAGTATAGAAACACTTACAACAAATGTTATCAAAGTTGAAGCTACAATCTAAGAACTCAATTTTTGGTTCTTATTGGATGAAAATTGGCATTGAAAACATGTTTAGAGAGGTGAATAATGTCTAAGACTATGCTCTTGGCCTCCCATCTATCCTGAATGACAAACCCACCACCCATTTTGAGCTTAAGAACACCCTTCCCAATACAAGAAAGATGTGTTTTAGCCTAACTTAGGCATGCATAAAACCAAAAATTTAAGTCATATGGAGGAACCATAAGATCCCTTTTGTACATGGAAAATTCCTCTAATTATACCTCAAATATAGTCTAAATCACCTCTAAGATAAATCTGTGGTAGAAGTTACAGTAAAGGGTCCTAAAATGCAAATTTTTTGTAGTGAAGAGACAACTTCTTGACCTCCAACTAGAAACTTTACCTCCATTACGAGTAGGTGAAAATACACCACTTTAAACACACACACACACACACACACACACACACACACACACACACACACATGTAAATTACATATTTTACAACAACCATGACACCCACTTCCACCTACAAGTGCATTTTTACTACTATTTTTAAGTACAAAAACACTGACAACAAATGTGTTTAGAAAGCTATCAAGAGAAATAAACTTGTCATGAACAAATATTCAGTATTACAAAAATGCCAAGTAATTTTAGTAAGCTTATATTAACTTCAAGAATATGAAATTATTTACTAACTATGCCAACCATGTGAAGGTAGAAACTGATTTGGCACCACTAACCTACAAAACAATGTTACTAAGTAATGAAAGATGAAATTTATGTACGTAATACCTACAAAATCAAAAACATTTGGTGAAATTGATTACATCTACATTTTACAAGTCAACATACCTATGCATTTTAATCCAATGAACCACTTGGATCTACTCTAATATTGATAGTATAAAGAATAGCTTCATGGTCTAACTCATAAACTTTTCATAGATTCTTCTTTCTTGACCTTCCATGATATTTTTTCAATTGACTATTTGTTGTAAGAACCAAATTTAAATAGTGTTGAATCTTCTTGTGAGTTTCAAAGTTTTCAAACAACCATATATTTGAATTTTTTATAGGATATTGTCGAAGACAAGTTATAATGACTACCAATGACCCAATGGGATAATCAATATTTTCTCCATCTACAACCGGGGAAGTCAATTTTTTCTTTCCATCTACACACTGACATAAGTAGTAATATGTTCCCTCTTCATTGTCCTCATCTATAATAACTGAAAAACATGGCTTGCATCATAAAAAACAAATTTTAATGACATTATGAAGATAGATTATGAAATTAAATAGTACATAAAGATTAATCTTCTATCTAGCTATACTAGATCAGATATATGGTCAACATCATGTGAGGATGTCATGTTAGTAAGTTGCAATGCTGGTATAACCTGATATGTGTTGATTGGAATTAGAGTTTATAACTCTAGCCATCCACCCATTCTTGTGACTCATGCTCATTCCAAACAAAGTCCATGCATGTAGAATAAAAGCATGCTAAGTGTCATGTATGAATAGTCTAAAAACTTGCATTTGAGCTATGAAATGATTGGAACTCACTTGAACTAGTTAGAGTCATACAATCCTCATAGTTTGCCAAGTATTTTTCCTCCATTAACCAAAAATGTCTAGGAATAATATAATTTTCTTGACCACCATGACATATGTTTTCATTACACTAGTCAACCATAATTTTTACATCAATCAAATTAGCAACATTGTCATATTTTAACTCCTCCCTTACAATGGCTCTTTTTATACATGCTCTAGCACCATCCTGCTCCCCTTTTCCATGGCCAACCTTAGTGAAACTCTAAATATGTTCTACACTAATGGTAATGTGCATCCTACTCAACTAATAAAATATCAATGAATTCTTGAATTATGATGTGTAATTATCTGACCAAATGTAATGTCATTTGAAATTAGTGTTATTTTGAGTCAACTATCCATAGAATTTATCAAAACAACCTTACACATACTATGTACAATTTGATCGATCATCAATGATATATAAATGGTACTCCCTTAATATTTTTTGATCTTCCTCTGTACTATCATGTGCTTGCATGAATGCTATATGCACAACTATGACAATTTATGTTGAATTGTAATACTACAATTGAACTTCCATTTGTTGTTTGAATATGTAATTTTTTGCAAAGTCAACTAATAAAACAATAAAATGAAGTATGAATGTGTCCTTTATTATCTTGAAATGTTCATCTAGCTATTTATCCCTATGTGCGTGCCTTTCATATTCATAAATAATTTTCTCCATGAATTCGACCATAAATTTTAAAATAGGTATCTCTTTCATAACAAGCTCACACCTTTTAGATCCTTTGCCATATTTTAATTGATAAGCCACACATTTATATTTTCTCAAACTAACTAATTCCTGAGAAATTGAACTTGTACACTCCTCATGGATACATTTTTTCAATTTTGGCAATGCACTGCAAATGTTAAAATTTCCATCCAAACATGCTTTCTTATAAAAGAACTATCTATCTGGTCTTTTACAAAAAAAATTTGAAATACATTCCCTAGTTTATTTTGGTGAAACTTATATGCCACACTCATTGAAAATGTTATTAGTATGAAAAGTACAATGAATATGGTGAAAAATATTATAGTGCATTGAAAATTCAACATATTACCTACACCAACAAGTGGTGCATGATTTATTTTTACATAAAAAGTTTTGGCCATCTCAAAAAGCCTTTGACTAATAGTAATTTGTGGATGTTTTTCCAAAAAATTAAAGTATAATTGTGTTTGAGTCATATCCAATAAATATTCTAGATGCAGTTCACGATTACGAGAACCAAATCTTCTTTTCACTACATCTCTTGCATTGGGTGAAACTTTTGTATTATCTTTCCAAAATTGTGTAACTCTTTCAAAGCATTGGCTATATCCTTTTCCTTTCATGGAAGTCTACCAAATAATGAATAGAGCTCTTTCATATTAGGTTCATTAAGTCTTTCATGTCTTGAAATTGTTTTAATTAATGTTTTTATATTTATATCAAGTTTTTGACTTGTTTTTTAAATCAATCATTTTTTCTTTGTTTCAGCACTTACTACACAAGTTCTCATTATACATTAGGAAACATTACAATTTTTTTTGCATGATTTCAAGCTTACAATATGATATGCATCATGTATATTTTCAATAATTTCATCATTTTTACCATTTTCATTATCCATGTTAGATGTTCTTAGTCCTAATGTATACATTATAGGTCTCATCTTAAGCAATTTCATCAAATAATTGACATCTTTGACTATCATACTCCAATCTATGAAATAAATTATCCCAAATTTCTTGAGCCAATATTCTTGAATAGTGGTCAAACATTTTGTTATGCATTGGTTTCAAAATATTTTCATAAATTTCAATTGAGTACTTATCTTTTCTATGCACAATTCTTGGAGGTGTTGTTATTGGTGGAATCCATTTAGAGAGTGTTTCAAAATCATTATATGTTTCCATGAAATTTTACTCATTATTTATTTATTCATTATGTGCTACCCTAAAATTTTATTCATTGTTAATTTCATCATTATTTGAGTCCATTAAATTTTATTCATTGTTTGTGGGTAAAGTATCATGTACAGGCTCTTCATCAACATAATAAAAAACTTTAAACTTTGAATGTGAATTTCCAATATTATCTAATTTTCTATTGTCAATTTCATTTTAATTAAATTAATTATTATAAATTTCATCATTATTTAATTTATTATTATTATCAATTACCTCATTGTCTAAGGCATTTGGCTCATTAGGATTAGTGTTTGTACCTTTTTATGGAATGAATTGCTTACATTCGTACCTTGTTTTTTTATCTAAACTTTTCTAATTGCTTCGATGTTTTATTTTTAAACTTATTCCTCCTCCCTGAACATGAACTAAAGCCCATTTTGACAAAATAAACCAATAAAGTACTTCAAATATAGGGTCCAAAAAAATTTCAACCAAGAAAGTACGTAGAGTACATAGGGAATGTCTATGGGGACAACAATCTCGATTATGGATAAAAATAGATGTTGAAAAGTGAGTTTTTGTTTGTAGTTCAAGGAATACATATGCATTTATATAATGTATACATGTTTATATAACATGTATGCATTATTATAATGTGTAGGCATTCTTATAATGTGTACGTGTTCTTTGAAGTATAGGCATATACTATAAAAAAAGAAAAAAGGCTCATATTCAAGAATTTTTTCCATTATAATATTATAATATGATGCAATAACACTAAATAAGACTATAATATGATGAATAAATCCCTAATATAATGTAATAAGACTATTAAATGTTATAATAACATTATCCTATCATGCAATAAGGCTCAATATGATGTAATAAGACTATCATACGATACAAGAAGACTATCATGCGATGTAATAAGACTATCATGTGATGCAATAAAATTATCATACAATGAAATAAAACTCCTATATGATGCATTTAGGCTATCATATGATGTAATTAGGCTATCATATGATGTAATAAGGCTCAATATGATGTAATTAGGTTATTATATGATGTAATAAGGCTAAATATGATGCATAAATCCCTAATATGATGCATAAATATCCAATACATGATGTAATAAGACTCTTGATAAGACTATGAAGTAATAAGACTAATGAATGATGCAATAAGGCTTACTATGTAAGATGAAATGAGATAATTTTTCTCAAAATCCCATCATATGTCCTTACAAAACTATGTGAATAATAGGTTCACAAATTAACACTAATCACATTCATGAATTTATGCATTTGTGATGAAATCAAGGAGCTTAGGGATTGTGTTTGTTATAAAATTAGGATTTAGGGTTGGTGGTTAAGTGTAATAGGTTTGTACATGTGTATATGTCATGAAATTAGGGTTTAAGGGCACTACATACATGTTCAAGTGATAAAATTAGGGTTTAAAATCAACATGTCATGAAAAGTAACATAATTTAGCCCTTTCAATCACATCGTCGACTCTAATTTAGGTTCAATGGGTTAAAATTATACACATTTGCATTCATATTTGCATTTATGATTAAATTAGGGTTATTTAAGTCATACATGTTACATCTATATTATATAATTGATTGGGTCAATTTTGCCTAAATCATGTCCCTAATTGAACTAATCAACTAATTGGTTCAATTCATGATAGATAGAATCATACTTAATTTTTTCCCAAATCATATATATCATGATCTTATAGTTATGTTAAGAAGGGGTTAACATTGGCCTCCCATGCCTCTTAGATTGAATAGACTGTATAATTGAACCTTGTTGTGCCATGTGTGTACCTTATACACCCAAAAGTGTTAATTCTATTAGAGATGCATCAAGTCCTAGAAGTTTTAGAGTTGACAATGCCCTAGGAGGCCAAATACAATTTCATATCACCATGTGTACCTTGTACATTCTTATAAGTGTCAACACTATTATAGGTGTTAGTTCCTAGAAGAATTAAAAAGTGAGCTATGAGATCCCTATGAGGCCTGATCCAATTATATATATATATATATATATATATATATATATATATATATATATATATATATGCACATGTGTATCTCACACACACACACACACACACACACACACACACACACACACACACACACACACACACATGCACATGTGTATCTTATACACATATATTTGTGTTAGAGATCTAACTATCACTTGTAATAGAAGCATCAAATTTGTCAAAACCTCAAGATGCCTAATCCAGTCAAATGTTTCCACATGTGTAGGTTTAGTACACTTGGAGAAGTGTTAGAGTTGTCAGATATGCACATCTTTGATACTTATACATGTTCCATCATCGAGCCTACCATTCCAACTAAGGCCTATTCATAAGTTTAACATACATACATAGAAGCCAATAATGTTTAAATATTGACATATATCCAATCAACTTGTGTCTACTAAATAATTCACATAGTGTGAGCCTCTGACTTACCATTACTATACAAAAATTGTCATGTAGAGCCCTTTAAGGCTGCATTCAAATTGAGTGAGCACCGAATGTTATAAATTTTCTACATGTATGTATTCAAATTATTTGTATCCCTCTACCTTCAATTACCTCTATATATCCCAAAACTTACATTAATATTAAGTCCTACATGCAAGAGAGAACACAATTCAATAATAGACAAGCCGCAACCTCAAATTCCAAGATGGAGCAAGAATTATGAGACATGTAATACTTTCTTGAAATCCACATCATAAGGTTTAAGCTCATTAAAATGAAATATGAATAAGATGCTTGAAGATATATGTATAACATATATATAATATCGAAACCTTTAGCGAGGGGGTACACATTGGTATTCAATTCTGATCAACCATCTGTATGAGGTGAGTATTTCATCATCGACATGAATAATTATTGGGTTTCTCTACTTAGCATCATCCTTGATGGGAAGTAGGTCTCAAATTTAGGGAACATTATCACAGGTTTAATGTATCTTGAATAAGTTTAATAGAGTTTGATTTGGGGTAACTTATACATATGTCACACTTGGTCAATTCCAGGTCTATACCATCCCTTAATGGTTTTGAACACATTCCTTAAGTAGTGCATTTAGATATTTTCTAAGATATATATTTATCACTACAAGAACATCATCTTAAAACAACATCTTAAAGCCACATCATCACTAATGGATACATGTGACCATTTTTAGTTTATTGAGCTCAAAACCACATCTTATACAAAATAAAATACGTACCCAACTTGGCCAAAATATTTAAGAATTTAACATGTAAATACATTGTAGTTCCATCATCATACTTTCATATCTTACCATCCTATTTACATGGTAAGGTATAAAACTCTATAGTATTGATAAGCATCAAGTGGTTTCTATCTTTTTTTTGAGCTTGCAATTGTTGCATCCATGTTGCGGTTAAGACTAGTCCCATGTCAAAGACACACTCTTCAAATGATGTGGGAATGGATGGAGTGGTTGATGGTTTTCCCATGTATGATGGAGGGGTAGAAATGAAGGAGGTGCATGGAATGGAGGATTAACCATATTTTCACAAGAGATCTTAATTCTAGGCAAAATTTGAATAATGTATTTGAATACATTAGGGTAATCAAACTTGAATAATTGTAATAATAGAAAACTCTTGTTGGACTTTCAATTAGGACCTCAAAATGCACCTATTGAATTAGATTCACTAAGTTACCTTGGAGTAAACTTAAGGGATTTTATTCAACACATTTTAGGAATGTTTTTGGGACAATCCAAAGCATGATTCATAGGTATTGGGCTCCATTAGATATCATTCTTGAAATATATATCAAAGAGATGTACTATTATACTAAGGGCTCAATTGTTATTTCTACTTACATAAGATTATCTATACTACATAGTCCAATTCAATTGTTCTTCCACTTAAACAAATTGGTTTAAAATTTATAAATAAAGGGGTCTGGGTAAAGATATCAAAGAAACAAAAAAAAGTCAAGATAGGATTTTAGGCAAGTAGGATAATATCAATAAAAAACATGAAATTTAAGGGCAAGTAGGATTTTAGGCAAGTAAGGTGGTAAGTTATATCCTTGCCATACTAGGGGAAATATCCCAATAGCTATGCATGTTTCAATTGTCAAACAAGGCTTTTGTTAACATGTGTTCTATTGATGAAACATATTAGTGTCTATAAATATTAAAGTGCACTAGAAGCTGAACATGTAATATCTAATACTTGTTCAATATTTATTCTATAAAATTAAAAGTAACCAATCACATCTTGCTAAGTAAGAGTCAAGTACTCATACTCTAATGCACAACGATTGGTACACTAAAGGTTAAGTTTTGATCATAGGTTTAAAAAATACATTTTATGACCTCTCATAATAAAATCAGTTATATTGTCAAATGTATAATGTGTTAAACCTTCAAAACTTATCTATAAGTAGTTAAGATGACATATTTAAATGGGTAAATTTTTTGAAGTCTAATGCGATGTTATGGCACCTTAATTCACTATCCAAAGCTAATAGAACCTTTCCCCTATAAGAAACATGAAATTTGACATTTTCCCTATATGGATGCATGGCTAATGGGACCTTTACCCCACAACAAACATAAAATTTTCTTCTTTTGTTTTATGTCAAAGGAACGTGTATGTGTTATATAATACATATGTGTTCTTTATTGTGTTATATAATGCACATGTGTTATATAAAAATACACATTATTTAAATTTAAATTTAAAACCGAGCCTTTAGGCTTAAAAATGGCTTGGATTTCTAAGCCAAAGGCTTGGGACTATGCATCTACAGTCGAGACAAGAAGTTTTAGGAAAAACCAACAAATTTCAACTTCAATCGTCAAATATGTTATGGACTTCAACATCAAAATTATAAAAAATATTATCATTACGACAAGCACATTGTCTTCTTTATAAATGTAAGATTTTTATAATTTTTGGGATATTTCAAGGGTTCAAACTATATTTATTTCTAACAACACCTTTTTTAGGCCACTACATGCCTCACCCAAACATGCCTATTCATGGTTATCTAATTTGTTTTTCATTGATCTAGATGAAATACACACACACACACACACACACACACACACACACACACACACACACACACACACACACACACACACACACACACACACACACACACACACACACACATGGTAACAAACTAGGCCTAATTCTACACACATTAAAAATAATCAAATTTCATTTTTTTTGAATTAGTTAGGGTGGGTCGCACAGATGACTATCCTTTTTTTATCATTTTTTAGGATATACTTAATTGCAAAATTAATTAAAAAAATATTCATAAAAAAATATAAACAAAAATTCATAACACACTAAAAGAGCTAATATAAATATTCATGAAAAGGTTTCTAACAATATTAAACGATGCTAAAAAAATGGTGGGTCGCATGAAATGGTATAGTTCAAATTTTCTTAAAAAAAATATGTCTTCTTAAAATTTTAGATGTTTGACCTACTTATACTTAACCACTTTTCAAAAAAACTAATTTTTTGGAAACTAGATTCAAAATGCTAAAATTCATATTTTTATACCATCTTCAAATTTTGAGTGTAGCCATCTCTAATTATCTATAGAAGTTCACATTTCTAAAATTTCAAAAAAATCATGTCCATGGATAAGACATTTTTTGTCCCCCAATTTGGTGCACTTACCCATATATATAGCCATCTTTAATTATCTACAGAAGTTCACATTTCTAAAATTTCAAAAAAATCATGTCCATGGATAGGCCCTTTTTTTCCCCCCAAATTGGTGCGCGTGCGCACGCGCGCGCGCACACACACACACACATATATGTATGTATACACACACACACATGTGTGTGTGTGTGTGTGTGTGTACATACATACATACATACATACATACATACATACATACATACATACATACATACATACATACATACATACATACATACATACATACATACATACATACATACATATATATATATATATATATATATATATATATATATATATATATATATATATGTACACACACACACACACACACACAAACATTCCCTTTTTCATCAAAATATTATTAGTATTAAATCTATTCTTCATCAAATTTCTCACAATCATAATATTTCTATCTATTCAAAAAAATCATTTTTCTATTGATAAAGATCATGGATATTCAACATCAAAATTTATTGTATTGAAGACACAGTATAACACATATTGTGTTATTTTAAATTGGGAAAATTTAATATGTGAACAATATTTTAATGGTTAAATAAAACCACATTCAAGTTGACACAACAATAAAATGAACCCACACTTCTAAATCTCAAGCTAATAAGTCTATAATTTATTGTATTTTACAATCTCCTATCCATGAATAAAAATTCAACTGTAATGTGTTTAAATAAATAAAGATAATTAGTATATCCTAGTGTATGAAATTGTACAATTACACATTCATTGAAAGGAGTTTTCACCTTTTTTTGCCTTTTTGTAGGTTGTACAGGTGCACTCTTTTGTTTAACTTTTGGTTCTTTATTCCATGCAAGGTATTTTATAATGTAGTAACTAAAAAATCTCATCATCAATTGATTTGATATTTGTATTTAAAAAATGTGTCTTGTTGTAAAGTTTTACCTTGTGTTATTTTTTTGGAAGCAAAAAGCTACAAATTTGTGTCATGGGATGTTATGTTGGAGACACAAAGTTGTAGAGCTATGTTCTAAACTATTTTAATTGAGACATAAATAGATGAAGAAATATTTTTTTAGTATTATAAATAGTTGGTAAATAAAAAATTATATAATTGAAAAAATATGCATGATCTTATCTTACCTTCTTAAAATTATAATGTGTCATGTTCATTGATTTGATTTTCCATTATTATTGTTTCTTCACTTGCATGCAATACCATTAGTGCTATACACTGAAATATTGCCAAGTTGTTAGGTTTGAAAAATAAATCATACACACCAAAAGATTGTTAAGATGTTATATTTTAAAAATGAAGCATGATTATAAATTAAATTAAAAATGTTACACACCTAGTACTGATTGAAGCGCTTGTTATTATATTGGTGGCTATGAATTTGTCAAACAATTTTGAAATTAAACATTAGAAATTATATGTTATTCAATTTCTATAATACAAGATAAATTTATTTGTAATTGTGTACAAGCATGCACCAATACAAATCGTGTATATTCCCCTAGAACATAACATGCATCTAAATTATTGAAAGTAGAGATAAGTCTTCCCTATAATAAGTTATCTATTTCATTTTTGAATGGTCTTCCTGTTTTATGTGAAACAATCATTTGAAATGTTGGTATTTCTTTACTAGTGTCAATTCCTTCCTTTAATTTACTTTGTTGTGAATGGATGATGAAATATTCAAGCTAAAATTTTCTATAATCTTAAGAAAAATTGATACCTATAATATGAGTCCAATTCAATCCATCACTATCTGGTCCCTAAAGTATGACAACCATTTTTTGCATGTAATGGAAATCACCAAAACATAGATTTTTGAAAGTGTCATGAATTCCAAAAAAATGTTCAAGTTTGTGAATGATGAATAAATTGAAACCCCCAAAAATAATATTATAAACAAATTCTTAAATAAATAGGAAAATATGTTCTTCATTAAAAACTTCAATGAGATTCAAAAAATCAATAATTATCAAATCAACATTCACACCAACAATGAACATTGTACTAAAATCTTCTAAAATGGATAGCCAGAGACATGGGGGGCCATAATGGCCCAACTAAATATTTATATATCTATCTTAGGAAGCTGACCTCCATAATTATCTAGATATTTTCTCAATATGCTTATTGAATTTGAAGATAATGCTTCCTAGTTTTTTATTTTTTTAAATACCTTTATTCAAGACACACAAATTGTCAAAACTTTTCATAGAAATTGTATATTGTTACATTACCTCTTCAGGTGTAATTTTTTTTTATACTAGTAGTGTCAAATCATGGTTGGTGAAATAATCTACAATTTTTTGATAATATGTTACTTTTTAGCTTCACCTTTTTTCACCAAGTATCTATGTTGTTGTACCCAGGGGTTTTCAAGAAGGAAATAAACCCTTTTTCCATTAAATTTACTAGTTCTCTTTTTTGTTTTTCTAAAATTAATTAAATATTTCTAAGCAATATAATACCAATCATATTTAAATCTTCTTTATTTGAACTAGGTAAAGTACCACTTTCAAATAAATCAAACATCTTATCAAAATAATCCCAAATGGGTTGTTCCATGAACAAAAGAAATTTTCCCTCTTACAATTGTGCTAAATAGTTGATTTATGTGAATAAGTGTCTATCTTATTCATGTATTTAGTTCATATTTTTTTCTCTATTTCAAGACTCTTCCAACCTCTCATTTGGATAAGGTCATATGAAAATTGAACTCTTTCTATAAATCAAGACTTATAAATTGTTTCATTGTCTTCATTATATTGGTTACATATTTTATGAACAATATGGAATGGAGGACAAGTTTTAAGAAACATTTCCCATTTAATAGAACATTTATTTCTAAATAATAGTGAATTGTATTCTTCCTCTGAAAAAAATTCTCTGTTGTGTTGTAATTATGTGTTGACCATCTATAATTTTGAACATTAGAATTTTTTCTCCATCATATCTTCTAGGACTTCTTTTGATTCGATGATACATTAACATTTATTTGGATCAAAAGGAAGTAACAAAGAATCCCTAATTGGAACCTTGCTATGTTTTATAAATTAATGAATTATAACATTCACCCTCTTTCATTCATATTTCTTATTTTGAAATTAGCATCCCTTGATTAACAGAGTTCTATAGGAATATTCAAAGTGCAATTGTTAGAAAAAATATACCATGTATAAAATTCATTATGTGTCTGATCAAAAATTTATGTCAACAAAAGTGTATCAAACTTTTGTTTGATCTTATTTTTATCCACCTTTGTGATTAATTGTATAGCCTTTTTCAAATCTACATACAAATATGTTGCTCTTTCTTGTCTTGTTTTATTCAATATTTTCCTATCATGATTGCAAGGTTTTTTAAATACATGTTTACATCGTGCAAAGTAGAAGAAGTTATTTCCCCTTATTCATGTATTTATTTTAACATATTATGTATTCTAATGACAAAATTATCTCTATCTATCAACCCAGACATTTCAAGGTTATCATAGATATTCAAATGAAACCCAAATGTTTCACAAAAAGAAGAAAAATATTTTTTGTCAATTTCATTTTACTAGGTGTAAATTTATTTAACTTAGCTATAACACAATGGAGAATTCCCTTTTCTCAGTTCCATACTTCAAGTTGGAACTTAAGGGCATATTTGAGTTCATCCTTATCATAATCAAGAATTATTCTAATCCAAGAAGATTATTTTCTAGATATAGTGCTAAATAAATAAATAAATGCATGCATATTTGGTGGACTAAAAAAATCAAAACACCAATTAGCAAGAGGAATTTTATCACCACCATAAAATGAAACATGGTGATGTGGATTTAATTTTAGTTTTGGTAGTTTTAATGGTACTATATCCAAATTCTCTTAGAGTGAGGCCTTATTTTGCCTTTGAAGTATGGGAATTCCTTTCTCACCTAAAGACATTTTATAAATCAATTGAAATGATTTAAATATTGATCTTTTGTAAAATTCAAGTTGCATATTACATAAATTAATGAAATTATTTGTGATTAAGTAGTGATTAATTATATATCAATAAATGTGAATTGTAAACTATAATACGAAATACATATAAAATCTTCCTAATATATACACTAACTCATACTTAAACTAATAATGTATGACTAAATCAAAAATAAAACATATATAGAGAGATGTAAAAATAATTCAAATGGGATGGCCTAAAAGTTGACTGTACATTTATAACATCTCAAGCACTAGCCAATATAATCTAATGGGAAAAGGAATCCAGAAAATTTTTTTTGAAGGAGAAAGATGAGGGGGAAGTATGTTTTAATATGTGTCAAAATTCCCATCAATAGGTACCTTCAAGGTATCTCTTAGGAGATACCTTTCAAAAATGCACAAGAGTGAATTTTTCCTTCAAGGTATCTCCTAGGAGATAACTTCAAGTTAACCATGATGATATTACAAGTGCATTTTAAGGAATTTGAAAGAATATCCTAGGAGACACCTCAAAGGGAATTTTCATGCATTCAAAAGGAAATTGAATATATCTCCTAGTTGATACCTTCAACACTCACATGAGTAGAATTTTCCTTCACCTTGAAAGCACTAATGGGTGATAACTTGAAGGTCCTTGTAATACTTGTAATAAAAGATGCCTTCAAGGTATCTCCTCGGATATATGTTCAAGTTACCCACAAAGGTATTTTAAGGCCTTTGAAGGCATATTTTAGGAGATATATCAAATTCCATTTTCATACATTCAAGGGGATATTGAAGGTATCTCTTAGGAATTAATAATAATCACACATGCAATATTTTATACAATATGAAATTGGGCTCCAAGGTGATCCATAGTGCATGTATACAGTTCCCATTACTACATCTAAGAGATATGACATCATATAAAAGTGGCCACTAGTAGGCTTCTTATCCTTATGTGAAACCTATTATCATAGCCTGATGCTAATTATTTCCCTGAGGGAAAAAGTTAAGGCCAAGGTCATCAACATGTCCAAAAGTGAAACCCATTATAGGTAAAGAAAATTGATACTTGAGGAACCACAAAGTCTATTTAAGATGGCTACCCAATGCAAACCACCATTCTAAACTTAGTGATAGGTATGATGTTCTTCTCCTTTGGGATGATAATTTAATTGGTGATAATGTAGGTTACATCATGGATCGCTACATGAAAAGGCATCATACATGGTATGTATACTAGGATAAGGTGGTCGAATTGAAATTGAATGAAGGTGATGAGCTCATAGATGTGATTGATTGATGGTGCATGAAATAGAAATCAATACAAGATATCTAAAGTATTTACATCAAGCCCCTAACCAGGTTCACATCATTTGATCATTTGAGCTTGAATTAAATTTAGCTACAAGAAATCCCAAGAGCCCTAACCATTATCATAATGAATTATGACTTGAGAAATTTAGCTAAGTTAAGAAAAAAAATTATCAAAATATTTTGATATACCACTACTTAGCATAGTTACCATGACATCATCTTCTAGGAATTATAGGATAGCCAAGCCACCATCTAGGTTCTTGATCAAGGACTATTTAGAATATCTCGATACTATGTTCTAGCCTACTATGTTTGAGGGGAATTATTCAAATTATTAGGTGTTATGAGAAGTATTTGAGGCTACCAATATGTTTACACTAGAGGAATACGTAGAAACTAAGGATAAATATCTGATGAAAGACCAACTCTCACTCAAGTGCCAAGCCCTGAACTATGCCACTGTAAAACTAGAAGTGACATCATGCATTTATTTGCTACAAGGTATTTTTCATAGGAAGAATCATGGATAGAGGTTATCTATATTATGTAGATAATGACATTGTTTTCACATGCATACATGGATAAGAATTCAATAGGTATTTAAGTTTTCCTATTGTAGATGTTACATATGATTTACATAATGTACTTACATGGAAAAAGGCAAACCATCTAGAGTGAGCTCTTTCAAAATTGATTTTACCTGGGGAGAAATTCACCTTAAAATAACATGCTAATATCTTGGTCCCCATTACTATTTTTAAAATGAGAATATTCATATAGATGGCACTACTAAATACACTCTTTGGTCATATTAGTATCTACTATGTACACTTAGTATGGGTCCCCCTTCTACACCTTCTGACTACCTTAGATCATAACTATGCATTGGCATAAATCATTAGTGCACATATCTAAGATCAAATTATAGAGAAGGACAAGTGTCCATTAAGGAGAAATTTCTATATGATGTCCTATCTTTTGGACACAGTCATGGGTAATATGTATAGGCATAATGGAGTTCTATGGGAGGCAAATGATGAGGTCATAAAAAATAGGATATGTGAGTACTACAACATTATGCATATTTATTCATATGTAAGGAACATAATCAAGATTATTAAGGACCTTTATCCTCAAGTATGGATGAATATTCATGATAAGCCATTACTGATAATTTCTCCAAGCATAACCAAACATTAGACAATAATATTGGAGATTACTAGCTATATTCAGATTTCACAGTGATTATGGTGGTGGGGAACAAAGTAGATCCTCTTTAGCTTCCTAATTTTGTTCTAAACAAGGCATTTGAGTAGGAAATTGTTCATCAAATTTGGAACAACATAGATAAATAGATTAAAAAAAAAAGAATTCCACCTTTCATGGGTCTCATGTAACCATTGAGAAAATGTAGTAAACCATTTACAAATAGTTTGGATAGCTTGGCAACACTAGGAATTCTTATGCATTGCCCACCCTTCCTCACAAAAATTGGGACCCTCAAGGAAAGGGCCAAAAAGAAATTCACACCCTTGGCTTTGAATAAAAACATGAGCCAATCGATCATGACTTTCTCTTATTGAATGCCAAATATGATAATGAGGTCAGATAAAAGGATACCAATGTAGGGATAAATGAGGACTTGCTGAGATTAATTCATGTAGA
>JARHVA010001444.1:1225000-1527500 GCA_037957365.1 Torreya grandis
ACTCACAATGTGTTATCTCATTCACATACACAAATAGGCCTAAAACTACATTGTATTTATACAAGCCTCTTACTCATATACACACTTGCACACTTGGATTACCATTTTAATAGGTATTATAACATGTTTAATACACATATTAATCATTAAAATAGGTCAGTTCAAACATAAAATACCAAAACCTCTTTTAGGCCTTAAGGAGACCTAATTTAGTTAGGCCTTTATTAGTGCACATTACCATTTGATCTCCTTGGAACACTTTAAAACTCCATACACATCAATAAAACTTCATATTCCAATCAAATATACCCCTAATAATCTTATCTTAGGTTCATGAAATATTTTATCTCTAAACACCACTTGAAGCACACCATTAGTACTATTTACATTAGGCCTTCACACACATAGAAAAGTCTATCTTGAACAACTAAAGATAAAAAACATTTATCCATACAACCACGATAATAAATCATATACATAAAACATGCAAAACCTAAAAAAAATCATCAAGTTCTTTAGGCTTCATCACACAGGGCATAGAGCCTCAAAAACACCTCTACAACTTACTCAGAACTAGCAATTTTCTTCAAAGACCAATCATGGTGATTCATACCTCCAATACCTGTATAGACATATTAATTGAATTTTGATGCATGTAGATTATCTTATGAGATCATTATATCATTCTCAAATATAAGTATAGTATATTCAAATGGAAAATATTGGTCTTGAAGACCCATATCATGACCTTATATTTCATTATCTTATATGAACCAAACATGTCAACTTTTGAGCAACTTTTTCACTATATTCACTAATGTCCAAAACTTATAAAAAATATTAATAGGAAATACCAATCCCAAAAAACATCTCCATGTAATTGGTTTCATCACTCTATCATGATAACACATTCCTATTCATCTTCTCACTGTTGCTTGGGTTTCTCATTATTTACACTATTAGGCTTGTTAGCGACTGTCTAACTTGGACGTCTAGTTTACCACACTTTAGGGATAGAACATATCAAGAAAAATTCATGGACATGATACATGAGTCTCAATATTCATCCTCTATTCATTTTCATAATTTGACTTAGTCAACTCTGACTACTATAGCAAATCTCCATGAAATTAACACTTTCATGGAGGGTCTACTCACATACTTGATAAATCAATCACACCTAGATGTACATGGGAGAGTTGACTATAACCTCAAATATCTTACATAAGTATACCAAACCATTATGGGCATTTATGATCAACATCTTAAACATTGGGTCCCTATTAGGGTTCTTAAAGGCTTTAAACTTATTTCCATTCTTAACAATCATTCATAAAGCATAACCACTCAATTCAAAAACAAATTCCTAGAACTTTGAGATAGGACCCTTTACCTATACCATGGATATATTAGGTTTACATGAAAAGGTTTGATGAGATAATGATATAAATTAAATATTTCTCAGCTTGAGAACCCTTTATTCTAAGTACTTGAGAGACCTCAAAACAACTTTTCACGCCTTGTCCTTCAAACTATGACCCCAAATTGCATGAATTTTTTTGAAAAAACATACCTTACCTCTAAAAATGCTTATATGATCTCAAAAACCTTGAAATATGATCATGACCCCTCATTATGTCACACTCTCTCTCTTTCCTTGCTTAGTCCTTGACCTAAAAACCATATTAGGCTTTAAAATTAACCTTCATGCCTCTTTACATGCACTCTCCACCACTCTCACATATTAAATCAACCTCATGCATGATTAAAAATTATCATACATCCATCATATGTCTTGATAATATATCATGATACTTCATTAGGCCATGTAGGGTCTAGAAGTGGTATAGGTACAAGCTTGGTTTGAAGGTCTTACCCCTATAGGCTCACCTTGAGACTCTCATGAGTGATCCAACGAATATTATACATGATCAATAAACCTTATAAAACCATTAATTATTGTGTGTACTCATCTCACCAAGCCACCATGCTCATACCTTTTTACATGGTCTTTACATGTAATGACTAGGCTTAAACTACTCAAGGACCTGCACCTTTATAAAATCATAAGGAATTAACTACCTTAAAATTCTCTCTCTTTCCTTCAAATTATCTTTCATGAAAAACATCCTTAATTAACAACACTCCATCAATGCCATTTGTCACTTCAACACACTACCAACTAGGCACTCTATCTCAATGACATCAACATTATGTAAGATATACTATTGATATCAGTGATAATATCAATAATATCCCCCTTTGTCATTGATGGAAACCACTCTCATAAAATTCTCACAACAACAAAATTCTCCCTCATTATGAAATTTATCCCCCTTTGACATAAATTACAAATTGATGTTTGCAACTCCTTAGATCACTCTCCTTATAACCATAATATTCAACAAATAAGACAATGAGTTTATGAGTCATAATACAAACATGATCCTCATATCTCCATGCATATCTTATTGGAATAATTCACCTAATATTAGAGCTAATGAACCACCTGATTAGCTCCCCCTAAGTACTTGGATGCTTTAATGATTGTTATGGGCATGAATTAAACCCAATTCTTATCTCAAGTGTTCAAATATTACCTTTGGAAGTGGTTTGGTCAAAATGTCTATAATTTGATCTTACATAGAAATATATTCAATTATAACACTTTTTTTCACTTATATATACTCTTAGAAAATGATACCTAATGGGAATGTGCTTAGTCCTTGATTGCATGATAGGGTTCTTTGAGATGATTATAACACTTGTATTATCATAATAGATAGGACTATAACCATCATACTCTACCTTGTAGTCTTTTAGAGTCTATCTCATTCATTGGACTTGAGTGAAACATTAACCCACTATAATGTACTTAGCCTCACAAGTAGATAATGCTACTGATGGTTACTTCTTGCTTATCCATAAAACTAAACACCCACCTAAGAATAAATCTCCTCCAATAGTACTCTTCCTATCATATAGACTTCTTGCCCAATCTACATCTATATAGGCTATCAAATTGATCTCCTTGCTCCTTAGATACCATAACCTATACTCCATAGTACCTTTGAGATACCTAACTATCCTTTTGAATGCTTGTAGATGATTTTCCTTTGGATCTTCTTAAAACCTTTCCACAATACCTACTACTTTAATGATGCCAAATCTAGATGTAATGGTGTATTGTAAACTTCCAATAGTTGACCTATATGATATATGATCAACCTTTGGAGATTCATCTTCCTTGCTCAACTTACACCCTGTGATCATAGGTTTACTAACTGCTTTACAATATTCCATCTCAAAATTATTCAACTTCTCTCTTATGTACATGGC
This sequence comes from Torreya grandis, assembly GCA_037957365.1. Classification (NCBI taxonomy): domain Eukaryota; kingdom Viridiplantae; phylum Streptophyta; class Pinopsida; order Cupressales; family Taxaceae; genus Torreya; species Torreya grandis. The sequence continues at coordinate 1,228,340 of JARHVA010001444.1, forward strand.
TTGTGAAAAGAATATATATTTTTTATATTGAATAATTTAAAACCCAATAAAGAATGATAGTTCTCCTAGCATGGATATATCAAACTCTTTCTTCATCAACTTTGCAAAGCCTTTGGTCATTTTCTCATTGTTTCCACCAAAGATGATATCATCCACACAGATAATTACTATCAACTGATGGTAATATTTTGACTTTATGTATAAATTACTAACTACAACTTCTCTTTTGAATTTTTGGTCCAACAAGTACCTATCCAACCTGACATACCAAGCTCTAGGATATTTATTTAGATCGTAAAGAGACTTTTTCAATATAAAACATAGTCTTTATCATCTGATAGTGAGAACCCCTCAATTTTCCCTATGTACACCTCCTCTTCCAAATTCCATTAAGAAAGGAAGATTTGACATCCATCTGGTATACCTTGAACCCTTTGAATCCTGCATATGCTATAAATAATATGATGGCCTCCAATCTTTCTACTGGTGCAAAGGTATCCTCAAAGTTTACCCCTTCAACTTGTGAATATCTATTGCATACCAATCTAGCCTTGTTCCTAGTGACTTCTCCATATTCATTAATTGTTTTTCTAAAAATCTATTTTATGCCAATGACATTCTTGTCTTTAGGTCTAAAAACTAGTTCTTGAGTCTCATTATTATCTATTTGGTCTAATTCCTCATTCATAGCTCCCATCTAATATTTCTATTTGTTTGTATCTATAATATTATTAGGTTCAATATTAGATAATAGAGACACATTCTTTTTATTTACATTACTTACCAGTCTTCTCCTTGTTTACATACATGCATTCTTATTTCCAATGATTTGAGATTCAGGATGATCTCTTCGAATCTATCTCAAGGGGATTTTTAAGTCCTATCTCTCCTCAACTTATCATTATTCCTAATCAACCTCTATATTTTCCTCTTCAATCTTTAAGTATAGATTCTCTAAAGTATCCTATGACTGTGAGTGTGATTTGGTGCTTTCCACTAGCTTTTGTAACCTATTTTTATAACATATATAAGATGAGATCATTGATGAGTATCCTAAGAATATACATTCATCAAATATATAATCAAACTTTCCTAAGTCTTCATCATCTCTTTTGATGAAATATTTTCTCCTAAACGCTCTAAAGTGTTCAACATTAGCAGGTTTACCTTTCCACAATTTATAAGGAGTCTTGTTGCCATTAGTCCTTGTATTTATTTTATTCAAAATATAGACTTAATTTATTACTACCTCTCTCTAATATCCATTAGATAATATAAATTCATTTATCATATTTGTATCCATCTCTTTAACTATCATATTATTTCTTTTCAATACCCTATTCTATTGAGGTGTCCTAGCTACTAAGAACTATCTCCTTATTCTATGAGCCTCATATAATTAATCAAACACGTTAGACAAAATATTTCCTCTGTTAGATCTTAGACACTTTATCTTCCCATTTTTCTCATTCTCAATAAGATCGTTGAATGTCTTGAACTAGTCAAGAGCTTTTGACTTTTCTTTCAATAATGATACCCAAGGCATTCTTGTGTATTCATCTATGAGTAACATGAAGTAGATATCTCCTTTAATTATTTTAATTCTTGTAGGACCAAAAATATCAATGTGTATTAAATATAAGGGTATTTTATTATATTACTCATTGTAAATGTACCTTCTTCTAGCTTTTTTACCATGTTGACATGCCTTATAAAGTATGATTCTAAGTTTGGTGATCTTAGGCATATTCTTCATAGACTTATTAGTGATTCTCTTGATAAAATTGTCAAAGTTTATGTCACCTAACCTTCTATAACATATAAAAAATTCATCCATATTAATCATAAATCATCTCTCCTTTTTGATCTCATTCAATATATATAGTTTTTTCTCAGTCCTCTTAGCATTGGGAATTAGACTTCCCAATTTGGCTCTCCTTATCTCACACACTCTATCATGAAAGGTTGGTGTGTGTCCTTGATTGTAAATTTAACTTACACTAAGTAGATTATGTTTCAAACCTTCCACATATAACACATTTTGTGTCTTGTTATTCTCATTGTCCAAACTCAAGATACCTTTGCCAACTATATTGGCAGTTGTGTTGTCTTTAAACCTCACTATTCCTACAACATTTTTATTCAATGAGATGAAATTATTTTTTTCTCCTATCATGTGGCTTGATAAACCACCATTTATATTACATTTCATGCCTTCATCTTGAATGTGAAATTTAGTTTGAGCTATCATAGAATTGACTTTAGTCTTTTATTCCTCCTTGGGAAATAGTCCATCTTGACTCTTGGGCTCAATATGATCAATCTTAACTTGCTTTAGCTTCCATACCAATGTTTGAACCTTATCATGAACACTAGGATATTCATATATATTTTTGAATTTTTAGGGTCCTCTAACTATATTAGAAAATAATCTTGAAATATATCCTATATTATGACACTTATAACCAACAACATTTTTGTACCTACTTATTAACTAATTAGTTATTTTCTCATGTCCCATGATAACATATCCATTATTGTATTGGGATGCCTGATTGGTATTTTCATGTTGGTAATATTGAATTGTTTTGAATTGTCACACTCTTTCTCAAACTTATTCATATTGTCTATGAGCTACTAATGTTCATCTTTCAAGGAATCTAGATTGATATTAAACTGGTCACACTCAACTTATTTTGATCTAAACCTCATATTGACACCTTCTAACTGATTCCTAATATCCTTGATAGTCTTATTTTTATGTTTTAAATCATCAAGGTCACTTATGAGCTCAACTTAAAGGTCTAATTCAGCTTCTCCTTCTTTACTATCATAGTATACTTCGTCATCATACATGTTGTCTTCTTATTTTTGATCACTAGACATCTTGTGCTTATTAGGATCACCTTCAAGTTGTTAGACTTGATTCAAAGGACCAGTATCTAATAAATTTTTTTGGAATCATAATCAGTGAGAGGGGGATGAATCAGGATCTTCAAAACATTTATTCAAGTTCACTTAACCATACATGAACCATTCATACATACATAAACATCTAATAAAAAATATGCAACCATACAATATCAAGAAATAGATTACATATGTAATAAACCCTCAAATTGAAAAAACCCAATAATATTTTTAAATTTACTTCATTCCTATAAGATAAAAACCAAATTTAGTGAAATACCAACTCCACATGGAATACCAACCCCAACTAGCCAAGAACCCACTTGACTAGGTTTTAATAAGTACCCACTTACAAGGAGGAACCAACCCCCTAAATGACTTAGAACCAATGAAACCACCTGATTTATTTGATTAATTTCATAAAAATATGTTTATCAAATAATATATGATGACCACCTATTTATCTCTTCACACTCGTATCCCTCTCAAATTGCCTTCTAGGCCTCTTCATTCAACTAGGTCTCTTCAAGATTGATTAGGTCATATGACATTTATATTCATATGAATTACCCATTTAATATATTTATTAATAATCTTATACACTCCTATGATGTTTTATAATACATCCTTAATCTCACAATGTGGTATCTCTTTCACATACTCTTATACATACATTAATAGGCCTAAAACTACCTTATATTTATACAAGCCTCTTGCTCATATCCATTTTGGTTGGACATACACAATTTAACACTTGTATTACCATTTAAATATGTCTTATAACATGTATCATACATGTATAAATCAATAAAATAGTTTATTCATAGTATAAAATACCAAAACCTCTTTTAGGCCTTAAGGAGACCTAATTCAATTAGGCCTTCATTAGTGCATGTTACCCTTTGATCTCCTTGGAAAAATTTAAAACTCCATAAAAGATAGTAAAAATTAATATTAAACTCAAATATACCCATACTAAGCTAATATTAGGTCAATGATACTTTTTATCTCCAACCACCACTTGAAGGACACCATTAGTACTATATACGTTAGGCCTTCACACATACAAAAATGTCTATCTTGAAAAACTGAAGATAACACAATATTTAGCATATAAACATGAAAATAAATCATACAAATAAAACATAAAAAACCTTATAAACTTCATAAATTTCATTATACTTCATCACAAATAAAATAGAGCCTCAAAAAGTCTTTATAACTCACTCACTCAGAACTACCATTTTTCTTCAAAGACCAGTCATGTTGACTTAGACCTCCAACACCTGTATAGACATATTAAATGAATTATGATCCATGAATATGATATTATAATATAATTAAATAATTTTAAAATATAAATATAATATAATCAAATGTAAAATATTGGTCTTGTAGACCAATCTCTTGACCTTATATCTTACTGTCTTATCTACACTAGACAAGTCAACATGTGATCAACATTTTCACTATATTCACTACTATAAAAAACCTATAAAAAAAATGAATAAGACATAATAGTCCCAAAAAACATCTCAATTTACATGTTTTCATCACTCTACTATGATAACATATTCTTATTCATCTTCTTGTTGTTCCCTGTGTTTCTCATTATTTGCATCATTAGGCCTATAAGTGACTGGCTAACTTATATGATTAGTTTATCACTATTAAGGGATATAAAGTTTCCATAAAACTTCATTGACATGAAACATGAGTCTCAAGCTTCATCTTCCATTCATTTTCATACATTGACTTGGTCCACTCTGACTGCTACAATATATCTCTAAGAAATTAACACTTTCATATAGGGTCTAATCACACACCTAAAAACTCAATCACACTTGAATGTGACTTGGAGAGTTTAATACAACCTTAAATATCTGAAATAAGTATAAAAATACATTATGTTCACTTGATCAACATATTCAACATTGGGTCCCTATTAGGGTTCAAAGAGGGTTTAAACCTATTTTTATTCTTAATAATCATTCATAAAGCATAGCCTCTCAATTCAAAAACAAATTACTAGAGTTTAGAGATAATACCATTACACATATACCATGAATATCTTAGATTAACATGCAAAGGTTTTTTGAGCTAATGAGAACAATAAAATCCTTCTCAGGTTGAGAACCCTCCATTTTCAGCACTAGAGAGACCTCAAAATAACTTTTCATGCCTTGTCCTTAAAACTATGACCTCAAACTTCATGAAACATATTGAAACAATATACTTTACCTATAAAAATTCTTATATGATCTCAAACACCTTGAAATCTAATCATGACCCCTCGTTAGGCCACACTCTCTCTCTTTGCTTGCTTAGACCTTGACCTACAAACTATATTAGGCCTTAAAACTAACCTTCATGCCTCTTTCCATGTAATATCCACCACTCTCACATAATAAATAAAACTTTTAAACTCTTAAAAACTATCATACATCCTTCATATGTCTTGAAAATAAATCAAGATACTTTATTAGGCCAGATAGGGTCCAGAAGTGGTCTAGGTGAAGACTTAATCTGAAGGTCCTACCCCTATAGGCTCACCTTGAGACTCTGAAGAGTAATATAATGTCTCTTATAAATTATAAATAAACATCATATAAATACTCATGCCTATGTGCACTCATCTCACCAAGCTACTATGTCCATACCTTCTTATCAGGTCTTTTCATGCCATGACTAGTCTTAGGCTACTCAAAGACCTATACCTTCATGCAATCATAAGGAATTATTTTCCTTAAAATTATATATTTTTACTTCAACTTATATTTAATGGAAAACATACTTCAATTATAACACTCCATCAATTATGTTTATCACATCAATGCACTACCAATTAGGCACACTCTCTCAGTGACATCAACCTTACACAAGATGTACTATTGACATCAATGACAATACTCAACATAGAGATCCCAATGTAAAAAAAAATCCTAAACTTAATGATAGATATGGGGTTATTATCCTTTGGTATGACAATTTATTTTATAATAATCCACTTGTTTAGTGTTTTGTTGATTGAATTATTCTGCTTTCATCCTACCACCTTGTGTAAATCATGAGTAACATATGCAACTAGTAAAGATAAGTACCTTTGGAATTCATATACTAAGATGTATAATGTAGTGATATTGTGATTTAATTTGTGTAAGAAGGCATCCCCCATCACGTTACTAGTGAAGAAGATATTCTATAGTTAGTCTATGCATGGCATCACATCAAGCTTGGCTGCCATGAAGTGTAGCCCTTATCACTTAAAAGGAAGTAGGTATAAAACCAATTGCATTTATGTTGGAATTAATTTATAATCATGGGAATGGGAATCAAATATGTCAATGGCATCCCATATATCTAAATATTTTAGCACATTGATCATTGAAAATAATGGAATTGAATATAGTATCAATGTACTCAGTGGAGTCCTTGATTGAAAATTGAGATGGTGGTAAGAATTAGTAATGGAATAAAAAAACTTAAGCATAGAATGCATTTTCAAAAGGATTTGAACTCAAATTTTCTCAAAAAATTTTTATTAAAAATAATCCTTTCAATGGAAAGTCTCCAAAATACAATCTTCTAATGGAAATTTTTTGACATGTCAATCCCTGACATAAAGGCCTACAAAGATAAAACCTAAAGAGAATGTTTACGAATCAAAAGTTATTGATACAAAAGTTCTCAAAGACTAATACTATTAATAAATTTTCCATTTGAAAAACTTTATGAAGTAATTACTACCACCATAAAATTACCAAAAGGAAATTGCCAAAGTAAAGCTTCTATAGACCAAACTTTCTGAAATAATTACTCCAATATGTAAGTCACTGATGAGAAACCTTATATAATGAAATATGTCAATATAAATCTCCCAAAATTAAACTTATTAGAGTGAAACTTTTCCAAATTAGGTTCTCGATACAAATATACCTATGAAAAATGTTCTGTAGAGAATCTTTTCGACACAAAAGTTTTTGATGTAAAGAATCTAAGAGAGTTGAATAAGGTATATCACCCATACATCATTTTGTATGGAATGAGGTTATTTTAATAGGTTTAGATATGAATAATTACCTTTATAAGAATTAATCTCAAATGCATTATCATACCTTTAAGGAATTACAAGGCCTTTGAAGTTATCTCCTAAGAGATATCTTGAAGGGTGTTGTCATATATTAAAGGGGACTTTGAAGTTATCTCCTAGTAGATACCTTCAACATGCACATGAATGGAATTTTCATTTACCTTTAATGTCATTGTAATATCTTCAAATTATCTCATAAGATATACATTCAAGTTACCCATGAAGGTATTACAAGTCCCTTGGAGTAATATCCTAGTAGATACCTCGAGATTGAAGTTGCACAGTGTTATTAAGATATAAAAGGGATGCAATAAGTAAATAGTTGTTTCAATCAAAGAAGTTAGTTATCAATTCATTTATTTTTGTGGATAAGGTCTCCTTAGTAGTTTATTATAAAAAATGTTGGTGCTATTAGTGACCCACTTGGAGGGTATTTTCCCTATAAGTAGACTATCTACAAAATTAAAGTCATTAAGGTGATCGAGCAATGATAATTCCCATGGGATCAGGACACTAAGGTGGTTTCCATTGAAATGAAGGAGATTAATACAGGTGTAATTAATGATCTAGGTGGGAATGGGTACTATGAATTGATTTTTATAAAGGTCTAATTGCATAAGAATGGGAAGCCATTTATAAATATCCTTTGAGATTTTCCCTAAAAGACTATTACCAGAGACATCTAAGTAAGTCATTCTACTATAGTACCTCAGGGGATTCTCCTTCTAGAGTCATTTTAGGAAGGTTAGTGCTCAAAACTTTCCTATCATCATTATGATGACATTAAAATCCCATAAATTAGTAGATAAAAGCTATGTTGATATTACCAAACCACCACATGAAAAGGAATTGGTTTGGGTCTTTCAATTAGTTTTTAGTCTTGTTGAGGAATTTGATGTTATATTCTCCAAACTCTAGGATGGGTGTGTCACAGTGGCATGGAATTGACCATACCATAAATACCTCAAATAACATCAAACTCAACATGCCTAGTTGCCCATGGATTGGCTTACTTTGGCTTGGTTTAGGCTATATTGGCTTATTATAGGAAGATATCAATAGGCTATAGTGGCTTCAAATACAAGGCCAATATAAAAGGGATTTACTTATTCCCTGTATCAGACTCTACTCCTCCCCTACAATTTTCCATAGATTTTCTCACAACCAATAAATGAATTATTATTATGAACAAGATGTGAGTGTTCATAACTATACCTTATTATCTCATTATACCCCTTCTTTCACACCTTTGTAGGCCAAATCCATGCACTTTTTACTTATTTTTTAGAGGAACATGTAAAAAAACAAGAAAGGTGAATATTGAAGACTTTACCTCCCCGGTCAACATGGCATTCAAACCATTCCCATTCCCATTCCCATTCCCAATGTGAAACTTCATAGATTAAAACTTATTGGAGTGAAACCTTTTGAAAAGAAAATTCCCAAGAAATATATGCCCATGAGAAACCTTCCATAAAGACTGTTTTTGATGCAAAAATTTCTAAAGAAAAATTTTTCAATGCAAAAGTTTTCGACGTAGATAATCTAAGAGAGTTGAATAAGGTAGATCACCCATGCATCATTTTGTATGGAATAAGGCTATTTTAATAGTTTCATATCTAAATAATTACCTTTTATAAGAATTGTCATCCTTCAAGGAATTACAAGGTATTTGAAGGAATATCCTAAGAGATACTTCAAAGGAAATTATCATACATTGAAGGGGAATTTTAAGTTATCTCTTAGTAGATACCTTGAACATGCACATGATTGGAATTTTACTTTACCTTGAAGGTCCTTATAATATCTTCAAGATATCTCTTAGGAGATACCTTCAAGTTACCAATGTAGGTATTACAAGGCCCTTGAAGTAATCTCCTATTGGATACCATGATTTTTAACTTTCTTAGTTTTATTGAGGTGTATAAGGAATTTAATGAGTAAATAAGTGTCTCAATCAAAGAAGGTAATTATCAATACATTAATTGTGTGAATAAGGTCTCCTTAGTAGGTTATTCAGACATTTTTTGGTGTTATTAGCAGCCCACTTAGTGGGTATTTAACCTATAAGAAGATTATATAAAAAATTGAAGTCATTAATGCACTAAATCCATGTTAGTTCACATGGAATCAAGCCATTAAGTTGGTTTATATTGAGTAAAAATAAATTAAGATATGTGTAATTAGTGAGCTAGGTGGGAATGGATCCTATTAACTAGTTGTTAGAAATATATAATTGCATAAGAAAGGGAAGCCATTTGTAAATATCCTTTGGGATTTACCCTAAAAGATAATTAATATAGACATCTAAGTAAGTCATACTATTTTAGTACCTCAATAAACTAGGGAATCCTCCTTCTAGAATCATTCTAGGGATCTTAATGCTCAACATTTTCCCATCATCATTGTGTCAACACTAAATTCCCACAAAGTTGTAGATTAATCATGTGTTGTTGTTCCAAAACCACCACATGAATATGGATTGGTTTGGGTATTTAAATTATTTTTTATTATCATTGAGGCATCTAATGTTATCTTCTCCAAACTCTACTATGGGGGTGGTGTAGTGGCATGGAATTGACCACACTAGAAATACCTCAAATAACACCAAACTCATCATGCCTATATTACCCATGGCTTAGATTGGTTTGGAATTTTTAAAATTGGATTGGCTTGTTACATGAGGATATAAACAAGATATAGTAATCTCAAATACAATCCCAATACAAAAGGGATTTACTTATTCCCTACATTAGATTCTACTCCTCCCCTATAATTTTTCATGTCTTTTCTCACCACAAACAAATGAATGATTATTATTAGTGAGATGTGATTGTTTAGAATTGTACCTTATTATCTCATTAGACCCATTCATATTCACCTTAATAAGCTAAATACATGTGCTTGTTACTTCTTTTTCTGAGGAACATGTAGAAAACTAAGAGAGGTGAAGACTAAAGACTCTGCCTACCCAGTCAACATAACATCTAGACCATTCCCATTTTCATTCCCAATGTGAAACTTCCTATAGTGAATCTTTTTGAAAGGGAAGTTACCAGTACAAATGTATCAAATCAAATCCTTCTATAAAGAATCTTTTTGACATGAAAGTTTTTGATGTAGAGAATCTAAGATAGTTGAATAAGGTAGATCACCCATGCATCATTTTATATTAAATGAGGTTATTTCAATAGTTTTAGATCTAAATAATTACATTTAAAAGAATTAAACTTAAAGGCTTTGCCATACCTCCAAGGATTTACAAGGCCTTTTAAGGAATCTCTTAAGAGATACCTCAAAGGGAATTTTCATGCATTGAAGGGGACTTTAAATTTATCTCCTAGTAGTTACATTCAACATGCACATAAGTGGAATTTTCCTTTACCATGAATGTCCTTGTAATATCTTCAAAGTATCTTATAGGATAAACCTTCGAGTTACACATGAAGGTTTTACAAGGCCCTTGAAATAATCTCCTAGTGGATACCTCAAGGTTAAACTTGTCGAGTGTTATTAATATGTATAAGGGATTTAATGAGTAAATAGGTGTTTCAATCAAAGAAGTTAGTTATCAATACATTTTTATTTTTTATAAGGTCTTCCCTATGGGTTAATCTAAAAAGGGTTGGTGTTATTACTATTCTACTTAGCAGGTATTTAACCTGTAAGTAGATTATCTAAAAAATTAAAGTCATTAAAATGATTGAATTATGTTAATTCCCATCATATTAGGCTACTAAGTTAGTTTCCATTGAGATGGAGGAGATTAAGATAGGTGTAATTAGTGAGGTGGGTGGGACTGATTTCTATGAACTAATTTTTATAAATATCTAATTGAATAAGAAAGGGAAACCATTTGTAAATATCATTTGGAATTTTCCCTAGAATACTATTACTAGAGACATTGAAGTAAGTAATGCTACAACAATACTTCAAGCCACTAGGTAATCCTCCTTCTAGAGTCATTATAGGGAGTTTAATGCTCTACACTTTCCCATTATCATTGTGTCATCAGTGAATTCCCATAAGGTTATAGATGAAGCCTGTGCTATTATTCCCAAACCACCACATGAAAAGGAATTGGTTTAGGTCTTCCAATTCATTTTTAATCACATCGAGGAATTTGATGATATCTTATACAAACTCTAGGACGGGATTTACATAGTGGCACATAATTGCCCACACCATAAATACCTCAATTAACACTAAACTCAACATGCCTATGTTGTGCATGACTTGGCTTGGATTGTTATAGGAGGATATAAATAGGCTATAGTGGCTTCAATTACAAGGTCAATACAAAATGGATTTACTTATTCCCTACATCAAACTCCACTCAACCCTCATAATTTTGCATGGCTTTTCTCACCACTAATATATGAATGAATATTATTATTGAGATGTGAGGGTCCATAACTATACCTTATTATCTTAGTAGACCCTTCTTGCATACCTTCATAGGCCAAATCCATGTACTTGTTACTTCTTTTTCTAAGGAACATGTACAAAAAAAAGAGAGGTGAAGATTGAAGACTTTGCCTCCCTAGTTAACACAAGATCTAAAACCTTCCCAATCCCATTCCTAACATGAAATTTCCGAGAGTGAAACTTTTTGAAAGGGAAGTTAGCGATACAAATCTACCAACGAGAAACCTTCTGTAGAGAATATTTTTGACATGAAAGTTTCTTAAGTGAAATTTTTTGATGCAGAGAATCTAAGAGAGTTGAATAAGTTAGATTGCCCATTCATCATTATGTATGGAAAAAGGTTATTTTAATAGTTTTAGATCTAAATGATTACACTTACAATAATTATACCCAAAGGTATTATCATACCATCAAATAATTATAAGGCCTTTGAAGGAATATCCTAAGAGATACCTCGAAGGGTGTTATCATACAGTTAAGGGGACTTTGAATTTATCTCCTAGTAGATACCTTCAACATGCACATGAGTGGAATTTTCCTTTACCTTGAAGGTCCGTATAATATCTTTAAGGTATTTCCTAGGAGATATCTTCAAGTTACCCATTAAGTTAGTACAACACCCTTGAAGGAATCTCCAAGTGGATACCTTGAGGTTGTACTTGCCCATTATTATTGAGGTGTATAAGGGATTCAATGATTAAATAGGTGTGTCAATCAAAGAAGGTAGTTATCAATACATTGATTGTTGTGTATAAGGTCTCTTAGGAGATACCTTCAACATCCCATTGAATGTATGATAATGACCTTTGAGGTATCTACATGAGATTCCTTCAAGGGAATTGTAATACCTCCATGGGTAACTTAAACGAATTACAAGGCCCTTTAATGAATATCCTAGTAAATACCTTCAACATGCACATGAATGGAATTTTCCTTTACCTTGAAGGCACTACTAGGTTTTAACTTAAAGGCCCTTATAATAACTTCCTAGGAGATACCTTTCAAACATGCACAAAAGTGGATTTATCCTTCAAGGTATCTCCTTGGAGATACCTTCAAGTTACCCTCAAGGATATAATTTCAAGTTACCCATAAATGTATTACAAGGCCCTTAGAGGAATATCTTAGTATATACTTCAAGGTTGATATTGCCTAGCCTTATTGTGGTACATAAAGGATTTAATGAGTAAATAGGTGTTTCAATCAAATAAGGTAGTTACAATAAATTTATTTTTGTGTATAAGATCCTCCATAGATCTTATAATGGTATCAAGGTGTCTTAATTCCAAAATTCAATGTGAAACCCATCAAAATTTTAGACCTCATAAGATCATCAAGAGAGTTGAATAAGGTAGATCATTCATTGCATCATTTTGTATATAATTAAACTAAAGGGAATTTACATACCTTAAAATACTTAAAAGGTCCTTGAAGGATTATACTAAGAAACACTTCAAAGGGTCTTGTCATACATTGATGGGAACATTGAAGGTATCTCCTAGGAGATACCTTCAATATGCACACAAGTGGAATTTTCCTTAACCCTAAAGTTAATACTAGATCATAATTTGAAGGACCTTGTAATACATTCAAGGTATCTCCTAGGAGATACCTTTCAAACATGCACAAGAGTGTATTTCTCCTTCAAGGTATCTCTTAGAAGATACCTTCAAGTTACCCATGAAGGTATTACAAATCCCTTGAAGGAATCTCCTAATAGATACCTCAAGGTTGAACTTTGCCAGGCTTATTAAGGTTTATAATGGATTCAATGAGTAAATAGGTGTTTCAATAAAAGTGGATTAATTAAGGTTTCTAAATAATAGTATTATTTATCTATGTTAAAATTCATATTCAATATTATGATGTACCTTGATTTTAAAAGTTTTAGACTAGGGTCCAAGTTATATTTTATATTCAAAGTTTATGATTTTAGACTTGGTCCTTTTTATCTTATCACATAATTTGCTAAAATTCACACTTTTTCCTTTGTACATGAACCCAATGCCAACTCAACCTCAATTTACATGTGGTAGTGTAACATGTAATGGTCACTAAGACACATAAATTTTTGATATTTTTCATGCATCTTTTAGCCTTTGAAATTCTCATGACCTAGTGACCCAATGAAAGTCTACCACTTAGAACCCAATCATGGCCTTGTAAGGATCTTATTATTTTTAAAGTCTTATGACCCTACAATCCTATCACATCATGCCACTTATCACCCATTAATGGCATTTAATTTATAAGGAAGAGTTACCAAGTATGAAAACCAATGATGCAATGGGAATGTGCCACTTATCATTCAGTCACTGCATTTTAGCTCACAAAAGAATTATAAACCAATTATATCACACCACATGACATCCAATTATAGCCTTCCAAGAACATGATTGCTTTCTAAAAATTCTTGTTATAAAGTGATCCAATCACATCATGCTACTTGGCACTCGATCATGCCCTTCACACCCCCTATAGCTAAGGTACAATGATCAGTTTCAAATAATATTAAAATTTCATGATAAGATGATACTTGTAACTTAGTCACTCAATATTGGGTAGTTAGAAGTGACATGGAAACTAATTGATAGTCAAGAACAATGGCCTAAAGAGATGTAGACCCCTATCTCATGGTAATAATGTGATCAAAGGAAACCATGAATCCTAGTGAAGACCGATCCAATCAAAAGATGACACTTGGCAAAGTGTCAGTCTATTCAGGTCCATTGAAAGTTTCATATAACAAATCCACATGATGACACAAGCCAACTAGAGCTTACCACTTAGAAAACTATTAGAGGTCCCAAGGCTACATTAACCCAAAGATGAAAAGGTTCTAATCACATAACAATTAGAGAAGAGTGATTCAATAAAAAGATGACACTTGGTAGGGTATCATGCAATCTAATTGAATCGTTAAATATTCAAAATAGAAGGCTAAAAGTACACAAAAATGTTCCAAGTGTTGAGTACATATCAATTATGGTACCTAAGTGAAACATAATTTTTGACAAAGTGCCAGTTGTATGCATGAATTAAATGTTGATGGGTCTTGTTTTCGTAATTATAAATCCAAGTCATTTCAATAAAAAGGTCAAGCATATGATAATAATCCACGTAGACAAAATAAAGATAGTGATTGATTAGTTCCTCAAAGTGAATTTTCAAATATGTTAGAGTAAAATTGAAGAGCCACTCATGATTTAAGTTAAAGAGATTTAAGTATACCTACCATTTATGACTTGTATATTTTAGTTCAAATTATAAATTTAATGTTTAAAGATTACCATCTATGCATTCCTTCACCCCCATAGTAATAGGTTCATTCAATTATTATCTGCTAAGAACTTTGAAGTACTCTATGATTATTGCTAAGGACTTGTGTACACTCATTCACCATTAAAGCAACCCATAAGCTCATCAATCACAAAATTAAAATTATGGCCAAAGATGGAACATCCATAAATAGAAATCAATAATAAGTACCATTCCTCTACTCTTATGGAATGAACATAATATTTCATGACACTAATTTCAACTCCATTACATTGGCCATAAAATATAAACATTATAATGACTTGTTCTACCATGTAAAAAGGAACATGGATAGAGATAGTGATGATGAAGAAGGATCTAATGATGAAAAAGAGAGGTTGGATATTATGGCACTCAAATTTTTAGGGTTACATAAGGATGAATCTAATCCATAGGTATTCCCCTACATAGACATAGTCCACCACATGTTTCTTCAATCTAGGTGTGTTAATAACATGATTAAATATTTGAACTTGGGTCAATACATTGATTTCATAGCTAGGCTAGCATTCTAGTCTTATTATGACTTACCTAAATAAGATATTATACTCAACTAAGAAAAAATGACCTAATGGCTTTGAACTCACAACATCTAGGAGGTTTTGAGAGACTAGGCTAAAAACAATGGAATTTTTCAATGCAAAACTAAAATCAACTAGATTCCCATTACCCAATTCATGAAGGATTAAGAATGGGTATGGATATGATGAATCAATTACATGGTTCCAAAGACACAAGCCATGTAGATGAGAAGTGGGTTCCACTTTTATCGATGATAATAAATGATTTACATACTCCCCCTTTGGGAGAGATCATATCCTGAAACTTGGTAGCACAAATTAGGAATGTCATGGCCAACCAAGGGGATCATTTTTATGTGATGTCTTACCTATTAGATGGTATCTGCACCACTCAAAAGTTTCCTCAGTTCACCAATTGGGATCCCAAGCTAAAGTGGACCATGCCTCATACCTTCTCAAAGGTAAGAGTGTATAAATACAAGCAAGGGATGAGGGAAATTACTGAGAAATTATATCTAATAATATATAGGGCCATCTATGAGAGGCCCATGTGTAGACTATCAAAGGAAATTAGAGAAACATTGAGCACTCTAGGAGCTTACTGGTGTTACCTAGATTGCATAATCATAAGGATAGTTGGAATTAAAATAACCCCCTTCAAGTTTCCCATCACAGTGTTAGCTAAGATGGATAAATAAGATATTAAATTTAAATTAATTATATGGGTGGATAGACTATGAAAAATAAGAAGAGAGGATTGGTCCATCCTTAACTATCCAACATTAGCTTATTTAGAATTGAAAATGGGAACTCAGTCCTCTTTTTTGCCAAGCAAAATTCCACCTTCAACTTGGAAAGGGATGGTAAGAGGGAATGGGACCCTGAGAATATAACATTCAAATATTACATTAAGCATAGGTAAACCCTAAACATCACCTACCATCATGATCTTGAAGATTAAGACAAGTTCTACATCAATGCAACCAATGATATAGAGGTGAAGCAAAGATTGAGGGCTGCCAATATCACATAGGTTAAAGGGAAGATGAAATATGAAGGTTTCTATGAAGTTTTTGAACCTGAAGATACTCATGTAGGAACATCTACATCCATGGTTCATGTTACTAGTATTGAAGAGGAAAGACCAATTGGCCTTCAACTTAGTCAGAGGATTTTGTAGGCATTGTATCCTAGTTTGGATGAGGTAGGATTTGAGATAAAAATCATACTAAGTAGGCTTCTATTTTAGGAGAAACATCTAATAACCCATATTAAGAACAAAATGTTACCTCAGTACAGGCGAGAACTTCTATAGTACCATATTCATCTTTGATGAAGGTAGTAGTACCACATATTACAACACCAACAATTTCATCACTAAGATTCCCTCCCCTTCTTCTTATCAAGGAAGAACCAGGTACTTTTAACCAAGAGTGTATTTATTTGCCTCCATCATTTTTATATAACCATCCCTTGGGTATATTATATGAACCAAAAACACCATATCATATGAACCTATTTCCTTAAAGACCCCTCACTAGACCTATAATTAGGCCCTTGACTGTGCCCTTGCCCACTATAAATCCTTTTGTGGTAACAACCACTTCAAAAATTTATATGATGGACAATCTATCTCTAATTTTTATTGGGATTATGCCTAAGCTAGGTCCCCAACTACCAAAAATAAGGCCCACTGATGTCATCCCCCAAGTTCCTTTGTTCCCAACTAGTGATTCAACTAGAACTAGTTCTTCTTCATCTTCAAGAATGACACTTCACTACTCATCCCCTAGTTCTACATTTATCATAGTCACCTACATAGTTACTTCCCAAACATATAAATTATAGGTATTTACACCATATCAATAGCTTCCTCCATCTACTCAACCTCAAAGTGACATTTTTGATAAATTCTAAATAAAATAAATGTAATTATCTATAATAGAGAACCAATATTTGACTATAGTGGACTCTCCATAGGTCTCACTAAAATTTGATAAGAAGTCTCTAGAAATGAAGAGGATGATAAAAAGGAAGGTCACTCACCTAGTAGATAATTATGTATGAGTCTGAAGAGACCTTATTTGAGTTGACCAAGAAGAAAATATCTAGGCCTGGCCAACAATAATAGTATGAAGAGGACCCCCTCTCATCTTTAAAGGAATATGGTGACATGGATATAGAATTAGTAAAATCAATGCAATAGAAATCAAATAATTAGGAACAACAACATAAAGCCACATTTCCAAAGGATATCATAACAAAGGTGGAATGGGCTATGGTGGTAATGTTTGATATACTAAATACTTTTACCCAGTATAAAACAAAAGGGGATGAGGTCTATAATAGGATTATCAAGGCAGAAGGTGCATATAGGATGTATGAAAAAAAGGTAATCAACTTGGTAAAGTTTATTAGGATGAAATTTTTTGAAGCCCTAAACTTGATCCCATTACAAGACTTGAGCATTGCTTAGCCATATATAATTGGAAGAAAGAAAGTTCTAAACTAGTGGATTGATTAAATGATTTTCTTGGGGTAGTCTTTCATTCAATAGGGTGATAAATTCATAACTCTTCTTAAATAGGATGAGATCACACACCTTACTAACAAGGGAAGTTCCAATGTTATTAAGGATGCTTTCAGAGACCAGTTACAAAATTTTATTGTCAATTTCAGGAAATGGACCATGGATAAAGGATGACTTTTGGGTAAGAGATGGTAGACTTGGTAGCATCTACCAAACAAAGAATAAAAAAACTTATGGAAATCAATGAGGCTATATAACTTCTCTTAAAAAAACATGATGTAATGAGATTTCTCATCATCAAAGTTTAAAGCAACCTAGTATTAATATGAAGTTGATTGACAATGATTACAAGAGATGCTTTGAGGCATGGAGGGGACAAATAGAAGCTAATATGTAGGAAATTATTAGGCCACAGATGGTCACCATAGGAGCTTATTAATCTTTATCCCCTCTTAGAATATATTATTCTTTAGACACACTAGGAAGCACTCCCTCTTTAGTTACCATGGATTCACTTTCATCCTTTGCTAAACTAGGAGCTTCATCATCATCCACACTAGTAGGACCCCAGCCTGGTAACTCAAGACTAAGATGGACACTTTCCAGGATTTATTTTGATGAGTGTCATGTTTTAATTCCCTTCATTATATTGTAAAATATTATCTTATTTGAATAGGGAATATTCTTTAGTTTTTAGGAAATGAGAGACTTTGTCCACCTATAAATGTCATCTATTTGGTTCTCTTGCAACCAATGTAATCATCTTAGGCATGAAAAAGGCCCATATACTGGTTTTACCCCTTAATTTTACTCAGAACATAACTTTTGTGAAATTAATGCAAATAAAGAGAAAAATTATTATAATTTGTTCACTCTTTCATTAATTTCATATTTTCTTTTTTGTCAAGTTTTTCTAATGACATATAATTTCATTTTTATAATGGTTAAGTCTGATAGTAGTGTCTTCAATGCATCATGTTAATTTGTGCTTCCTACTATGCTAACAAAGTTTGTCTATGTATGCTCTATTTCTTTATACTATTTCATAAAATCAAAAAATTGTGACTCAGTGGATCCAAACACATGATACTAGGGAGGTTTTGAGATTTTGGGTTGAGAAAAAAGGAAAGTTTGTATGCAAGACCAAAATCAACCAAATCCTCATCACCTAATTTAGAAAGGGAGTGTGAATGGGAATGGACATGATGAATTAGCTGTATGGGGTTAAAGACATAGGTCATGTAGATGAGAAATGGGTTCCAATTCTATCTATGTAGGACTTCTCTTGAATAAACATGATGTAATGTCAAATGAAGCTATAGGAAAAGGCAGTGGAAATCAATGAGGATGTATGACCTCTCTTGAACAAACATGATGCAATGTTAGGTTTCACCCTCAAATTACTAAAGTAACCCATTATATATTTAAAAATAATTTATAGTGATTATAACAAATGATCTGAGGCATGGAAAGGATAGATAAAAGTTGAGAAGTAGGCAAGTAGTAAGCAACAAATGGTCACAACATGAGCTTCTTCCTCTTTGGCCCCTCTTGGAATTTCTTCTTATTCAACTACATTGGGAGCTTCATCATCATCCATATCAACAAGATCCCATCCTCACACCTGAGGATTGAATACACATTTTTTAGGCTTATTTTATTTGATGAGTGTCATGTTCTAAGTTCCTCTTAGTATATTGTAAAAGATTCCATTTTTGAATAGGGAATATTATTTAGTTTTTATAACATAAGGGACGTTTTTCCACTAATAGATGTCATGTGTTTGGTTCCTTTGTAACCAATGTAACCATCATAGGCATGAAAGAAGCCTATATATAGGGGTTGTCCCCTTCACCTGTACATCAGAATAGAACTTTTGTGAAATTAATACAAATACAAAGAAGAATTCTTAGATTTTATTCTCTATTTCATTGCTTTCATATTTTATTGTTTCTCAAAGCTTTGTACATGATGGATGATTTCATTTTTTTGATGGTTAAGTCTAACAGTAGAATTTTGAATGCATCTTTTTAGTTTATTCTTTCTACTATTATAACAAAAATTATTTATGTATGCTCTATTTTCCTTCTATCCTATAAATAATGTGCTTAAGGAAATTTATTGTAGGTAGCTATTTTAAAGTGTACCTTTTATATATATGCATTTTATTTACCCATAATCACCACTACATTTATGATATTTTGAGTCTAACACTTGAATATCATGAATTTTAGTTTTATTTGAACTATTATAAAAAAATAACTAAAGGAAAACTATTGATATTTGTTATTGCAAATGAAATTTTCTTCCTTACTCTACCCTTCCTTTTTATTTTTTTTAAAACATAAATCACCTTAAATTACTACTCATTGTAAATATTCATTCATTTGTTTATGTTTGGGCAACAATTGGCAAGATTAAAGCAATTTTCATCATAACAATAAGAAGAAATTTTAGATAGATTATGTCACTATAAAGCTACTGATGTCCCTACAATAGGGTCTACTTGTAGATGAAATGTGGTAGCCACATAATCATTCCACTAGTACTAAATTAATCACTAAGGTATTCCAAGACCTACACAATAAACTAAGATATATAAATCTACTATAAGGATTAAATCCTTGACACAAATGTACATCAATAAGAGAAAATCATTGCCCATTATAGTGCCAAATAAATTGGCTGAGTAAGAAATTGATTATCAGTTAATCACAGGGGTGGATGGGTTATGAAAGAATAAAAGGAGAGGATTGGTTCATCCCAAACTATCTAACATAGGCTGGTTTTGGATAGAAAACTAGAATTCTATCATTTTTGGAGCCAAACAAAGGCCTACTTTTAATTTGGAATCACCTGACTATTGAATACCCTTTACTATGGTGGAATTCTCTTTTAAATGGAGGATAAACTCCTTGATAAGGGTTTCATCAAATCCTTGAAACTTTTTCAATAATTCCATCCATCTAGATTTGAACATAGTCCTAGCTCTATGATTTCTCATGAATTCATCCTCAGACTCTAGCACTGACTTCTTCTTCTAACCCATAGTTATTTTGCCAATTCTACATAGGTTACAATGGAATTGTGAAAGTTTGAAAGTTTTTTAAAGGTAGAGATGAATAGTGTGATGTGAATAATTTAAAATTTTCAAAATCCATGCCAAAAGGGATAAATCCTCCTCACATTCAAAGGATTCACTATCTCCTCCTCACATTCAAAATATTTACTATCTCCCAAGTGTACAAGGAAGGAAATAAAGTAACTGATCATATGAAAAACATAAGGGTTAGGGGTGATTCACATAAGCATTGGATGAGTGACATAAATCTCCTAAAATGGGTCAATATTATTATTCAAAATGAAAAACCCCTCTCATATATGTGATATGACTAATTTATAATTCTCAAAATACATGCTATGAGGGATAAATCCTGATGTTAGGTGTTATTTAAGGATTCACTAATGTTAGACTCTACTAATTACATATGAAGGATTACTATTTACCACATGTATAGGGAAGGAAATAAAGGTTCTAATCACATGGTGAACATAGGGATTAGGGATGATTCTGATGTAGAGCTAAATCCAAATTTTCTCTATAACTCTATCTTTTTCCTTCATTCATTCACTCCTAGTTCTTTAAATCAACATGAAGCAATGGATATTGATTTCCACACAATAGCTTATAGTTATTATCACCATAGAGGTTCCTACCATACCATATTTACAACTTTAAACTCATTTTATACCTTCTACAATGCACTAAGACAGCTTTTTAACAACTTTGCCCTTTCTTACAACACAACTACTAGCCTTTTTTTATTGTTTTTGTCCTTGTATAAAGTTTTATGAAAACCAATAACTTAAACATCTTCAATTATAGGTACTCTTTTACCTTAACCATCCACTCACCAATTTTTATCCACCAAATCATTGATTAGACCACCCTTTTTCATGTATTTAGGCCCTTATTTAGGCCTTTTAGGTTTATCTTACCTCGGTATGCACACAAGCTCCTCAATCAGTATGAACACATGAATTTATGGGAAACCAATTTAAAAATATCTTTATAAACTTCCCAACCAGGCTAATAACCAATTTTTGGGTACATTCCATGGTGCAATCTTTTTATATAAATAATTCTTTATCGAAACCCTAGTTTAGGGCACCCTGTAACCTAGATAACTTGAGAGCATAAGTAAAGGGTTTTAATAATTTTACCAAAGATTTTTATTGAATATGGATAATATAATAGGCCTATATAAACATTATATACCTCAACAAAGAATTAAATTTTATTGACAATGTTTCAATCTCATT
This sequence comes from Torreya grandis, assembly GCA_037957365.1. Taxonomy (NCBI): domain Eukaryota; kingdom Viridiplantae; phylum Streptophyta; class Pinopsida; order Cupressales; family Taxaceae; genus Torreya; species Torreya grandis. The sequence continues at coordinate 1,250,460 of JARHVA010001444.1, forward strand.
CTAACATGGATTCCACAGGTTCACTATTTACTCAATTTGACTGTTCCTAACATGAGAAGACAAATAAAAATTCTAAGGGTTTCATTAATACTATAAAATGTTTCAATTAATTTTGTAAGGTTTTTAAAATATACCCACACCTTCTCAAAGGTTCAAATCTACTTTCATTCTCTTAAATAAGCTCTGTTCATAGATCATTGTCTAAAATAACACTCAATTTGCTTGAAGGTTCTACAACATGGGCTATCAAAGCTTATAGACTCAATTATAGTATTGATAATTTTAATATAACACTCATTATCATTTAAAAAATAATTAAACATCCACATAACTCAATCTTGAACCATTAAATAGGATTCTTGATAAACTAACTACTCAGATCCAACACAAATATTGTTAATACATTTGTGATAGGGTTTGAACATATAATCTCACCTGGTTTCTTCCATTTATCTATTATCCCTTCATTATTACATCAAGTCTCTACTAAATAATTATTCATATTTTGTTATAATTCTACCAAAAATTCTTAAAATATTGTATTACCTTAAATCATTCTAAGGATACATTAGGTCATCACAATTAGTTTGTATACTTTAAATTAGAATAATTTACATATACTAATAACTCATAGGAAAAATAAACAAGACAATGTTTTGTGACAAAAATATTGGTTGGTTTTCATGACACATTATATTTTGTATACTTCTATACTACGTACATAAACCTTGAATAGATTTAGTTCACACTTAGAATTATATATGTCTGCAACTTCATTTAACCACATTGGATTGTATGGTTCAAATTAAGATCATATAAAGAACTATATAAACACAATAATACATAGTAATCATGACAATTATTCTTCAAAATTACATCCTTCATTGATGTCCTTTCATACATATAGTTTTGGACTTATATATAGTCCTCATATTTGCTATGGCAAACCTCTCTCCATGTCCTATTGACCCTGTCTACCCTATTTTATTCTCCTTAAGCTATTCCTTTGAGCCACAAAAACAATATATATTAAATTATAATCTTAAAACATAGCCAATAACTATTTCTTGAATCAGTAAACTTATCTCACTCCAAGTCCCATAGAGGGTGTGGATTGCCCTCTTATACCTTAACTATCAACTCACAACTAAACTTGACTTAACACCAAATTTTATGAACAAAACATAATTAAATTGTCCAATTAGGTTCTCTTAAGACCCATTCTTAAAATTTTTCCCTTACATGCCCTTGTATACCTCAAACACATCACTAGACTCTTTTATCAATTTTGAAAATTTAAACTACATAAAAGGGTGGGAAACTAGTTTCTGGACTCTAATTCAAATTTGACTCACCCACATGACTCTAAAACATATTATTGAGAAACTCTTGGGCATTTATAAGATGCCCCTGCATCATAATCCCAAGGGGAGAAAATACTTGACCCCCCAAACTCTTCTTTATTTAAATGTTCATACAAATGTGTGTGTTGCTTGCTACCACACCTATGCTTTTGCTTCCTCATCCAAGTGCTCATTTGCTCTTACTTTTGAAACTACTTGTACTTAAAATTGTTCTTCTTTATTTGATTTATCTCATTATTTTCTTCAATCTTTATGGCATTGAACATGAATTTCCATTCTCTATCAATTTATTTCTCTAACAATGTTATTTCTTCCTATTCATCATCATACCTTCTACATATCATGTTCTATTCTTATTTTGACCATTCCAAGGTCCCTTACTTGTTTATAAACTTGTACTCATCACTTTTTATCCTATTATCCTTCATTATAGCTGCTCCTTTATTGACAATCAAATCAAGCATCTATTTACCTTGTACCTTCTCTTAATGGACCACTTCTTCAGTCTCATCTTCTCTTACCTATTCAATACTTTCCTCAAGAAATCCATGTGTATCTTGATTATTATCTGAGCCAATGAATTATTCAAACAAACCTATAGCATCCTCTTAAAACACATCATCTTCATCCTCAAAATATTCATTAGAAACCACATGCACTTTATTACCTATCATGTCTTTGGTTTCTTGATCACCTTCTATTTGATTTTATTCATTTCCCCATTATTATATATCAAATAAATCTTCATATTTAAGGTGAAAAATCACCTCATATTCAACTGTACCTACACCTTTCCATGCATCATCATCTTATTTATGGACTGTTGTCCATTCATCTCATTCCTTTCAAGCATACTCCTCACTTTCTTTGTCTTTACCTACATTCAACCATGACACATTATTGTTAGAATAATTTTTTTGAGGTTATATTTCCTCTCTCTCACATTATTCCATGGAAAATTATATTTCCATTTCCTTTAGCTACCTTTTCATGTATTCCATCACTTACTAGTTTTCTTTCTCTTGTATTCTTTCCATAAAAATACACTTGACTCTTTTCTTGATCTTGAGTTCACATTGAAAACTATACATAGTCCATATCCTTAATAGCTCTCTTTCCATCTTGGACAATGCCTCTTTCATCTCCTTTATCTCTTTTTACATCATTCTCTCTTTGTGGCTTTCATATTCAACATTGTCCTTCACTTTTCTCTCTACTTCTCCCTTTATATTCCTCTTGAGTACCTCACTTGGTTACATTATATCTCTTCTCTATTTTGGGTCTCAATTAGACCAGTTCCATATTTTGGTTCACACTTAGAATCTTCTATATCAGACCTCACTTAGGCCTTTTCACTATTTTTCCTTCACACTAGGACTATCCTCTCTCTCTTAAGCTCTCTTTATGAGCTAGTCTCTCTCACTTGAGCTTGTTAATAACTCACTTTTATAAAGGAACACCACTAATTCATTCACTATTTACTATTATTCATACATTCAAACCAAATAATCAATCACTAAATACATCATACCTTCTTAAACTATTGTCTCAACTTTATCTTGCAACAAGACTCTTTGCAAATAATTCCTTGCTTGCTCTTCCTACAATTCATACAACATGCACTATGAACCATATAATCCTCAATTTATATACCTATATATAACTTCCCAGATCATTAAGATGGATTTGATACCAAATGATGCAAAGATAAATCCAAATTATTTATATAAATTTATCTTTTTCCTTCATTCATTCACTCTTAGTTCTTTGAATCAACATGAAATAATAGATATTAATTTCCTCACAATAATTTATGGTTCTTGTCACCATATAGGTGTCTTAAATACTATATTTACACCTTTTAAGTCATTTTATACCTTCTACAGTGCACTAAGACAACTTTTGAACAACTCTGCTCTTTCTTACAATGCAGCTTCTTGCCTTTTTTTAATTTTCTCCTTATATGGAGATGTGTGAAAACCAATAACTTAAACAATTTAATTACAAGTATCCTTTTCACTTTACCATCCACTGACCAATTTTTTTCCACCAACTCATTATTTAGACCACCTTATTTCATGCATTTAGGCCCCTATTTAGGCATTTTTAGGTTTATCTTACCCCTATTTGCACACAAGCTCCTCTATCAGTATGGACACATGAATTTCTAGGAAAAAAATTTCAAAATATCTTTATAAACTTACAAAACAAGATACTACATAATTTTTGGGCATGTTCCATAGTATACTCTTTTTATATATACAATTCTTTATTGAAAACCTAGTCCAAGGCACCCTGCAACCTGGATAACCAAAGTGCATAAATAAAGGGTTATAATACTTTTACCAAATGTTTTTTATTGAATATGACCAATAGGATAGGTCTATATAAACATTTTATACCTCAACCAAGATTTAACTTTTATTGACAATGTTTTAATCTCATTCTAACATGGATTCCATAGGCTCACTATTTACTCAGCCTGATTGTTCCTAACCTAAGAGGACAAATAAAACTTATAAGGGTTTCTTTAAGACTTAAAACATTTAAATGAACTATATAACATCTATCCAATATACCCACACCTTCATAAAGTTTCAAATCTACTTTATTTCTATTAAATGATATCCATTCATGGATTTCACAGTCTAGAATAACACCCAGTCTACCTAAAGGTTATACAATAGGGTTTATCAAAGATTATAGACTCAATGATAGTATTGAAAAATTTCCTCTAACACTCCTCATAATTTCACAAACAAGTAAACATCCACATAACTCAATCTTGAACCATTACTTAGGGTTCTTGACAAACTAACTACTCAGATCTCACACAAAGATTACTAATACATTTGTGATAGGGTTTAAACATATAATCTCACTTGGTTTATTCCATTTATATATTAGGCATTCATTATTGTATAAATAATATTTTCAAGGCTAGTTCATACTTTGTTATAATTCCACAAACAATTCTTAAATCTTGTATTACCTTAAATCATTTTGAGGATACATTGGGTCATCATAATCAGTCTATATACTTTAAATTAGAATAGTGAACATCTAATAACAACTCATAGGAACCTTCAATAAGAAAGTGTTTTCATGACACAAATAATATTGGGTTTTGATGACACATTATATTATGTATCCTTTTATACTAGGTATATAAACCTTGAATAGACTGAGTTCACACTTAGAATTATATATGTCTGTAGCTTCATTTAACAACATTAGATTGCATGGTTCACATTAAGATCATATAAAAAAATATATAAACACAAGCATACATAGTAATCATGATAAATATTCTTCAAAATGGCATCCTTCATTGATGTCCTTTCATACATATAATTCTTGACTTACATATAGTCCTCATCTTTACTATGACAGTCCTTTCTCCATGTTCTCTTGACCCTATCTACCCTATTTTGTTATCCTTAATCTCTTCCTTCAAGTGACACACATAATATTTATTCAACTAGATTCTTAAAACATAATGAATAACTATTTATTGAATCAATAAACTTCTATCACTCTAAGTTCTATATAGGGTGTGGACTACCCTCTCATACCTTAACTGACAACTCATAATTAACCCTAACTCAACACCAAATTTTATGAAAAAACACACTTACATTATCCACTTAGTTTATTTTAAGACCCCTTATTACAACTTTTACCTTACATTCCCTTGTAGACCTCAAACACATCACTAGACTCTTATTATCAATTTTGAAAATTAAAACTACACAAAAGTGTGGGAAACTAGTTTTTGGACTCCAATTCAAATTTGACTCACCCACGTGACTCTAAGACATATTATTGAGTAACTCTTGGGAATTTCTAAGATGCCCCTACATGATATTCACATAAACATTGGATGAGTGACATAGATCTCCCAAAATGGGTCAGTCTTATTATACAAAATTAAAAACCCCTCGCATAGACTCTACACATGAGGTAAAAATAAAAAGCATCAAATCCCTATATACATGATGCCACAAAGAATTTTGACCTTATTTATACACATGGATTTAAATTGAAAACTTAGGCTACTTTGATAATGATAAGATTAGATCATTTTTAAACCAATAAAAAATATATATCAAATTTTCATTAGATGCTTAGTTCTAACTATCACACATATTTCATAAATATGTTATAAACATACATTATAATACAAAGCACCATAAGGATCTTGGACAATAGCATTCACTAATACGATGCCTAGTATGGGTAGGCCTAGGGTTGCCTTGAACATGCTCAAGATCTATTTTATGATTCATGTGTGGAGGTCTTCACACATAATGCTCAAAATACATGCCATGAGGGACTAGAGTGGGGTCTCATGCTAGGGGCTAGCTAATTATTTTTAAGGGGTAAATATCGATAAATTATAGGATTTTTTCCTTATTATTAGTCTCATGATTTTTATTTTTTTTTGAAATAGATGCTACTGAGAGAAATTAGCAGCATTTTACTAAAAAATGTTTCTTTGAAAAATAAAAATAAAAAATTGATTGGATGTAAATGATAGTTGGAAACCAAACAAATAGGAGCAACCATACAAATATTTATCCCCTACTACTTCCCATCCCTCAAAAACTTCTCCCTAAATAATAGTTTCTCTTATTTTTAAGGTGTAGATATTTTATAATCATTTTTAAAATATATTATTATGCATGTGAGCCCTCTACCCAAGAATATAAAAACATGAGGGAAAAGTTCACCACCCCAAATAATAATGCTAGGTGTTATTCAATATTTCATTCATTAAAGTTTATAATGTAGTATGATGAAAAATTTTACCACCCCAAATAATAATAACGTAGAGCAAGCCAAAAAATGACTTTTCAACTTAGTCTAAAATAAAAAAAATCATAGTATCTTGAATAGAGACAACTGATGAATGATGTGAGGAGATAGAGATTGGGTGAAACCATTGAAACCTTCTTGCATCATGACACTTATTTACTATGATTATTTTATTACAATTAATAAAAAAATGGTTTCCCCTCACATTCAACTTTTGGGTCCCTATTAAATACAAGTGATAAATAATCCTAATCTCCACAATTTCATTATCTCATCCATTTCATAACAAAAATATAGGTCTATCTATAAATCTCGACAATTTCATAACATAAAGTGGTAAACAATGAGTAAAAGGGCCATGTCAATCTAAACAAATCACACATTTTAGATATAGTAAAATAATACATTAAATAGATTAAATTTGATAAGAAAGACCTACAAAAATGACAATGAAAAATTGGGTCAATATTCCCACCACTAACACCATAATTAACCTAAAAGTCCATAAAATAAATTTTTAGGACCTCTAAAGGGAGAAAAAATCTAAAAGAGAAAATAGTGGAAAGATAAAAAAGATAAACTTAACCCTAATTTTGAAGTGCACATGATTTTTTAATTCTATAATAATCTAAAAGTGTATATAAATATTTACATATAAAATTATTTAAAAAAATATTTATATATTTAAACATATTAAACATTTAAACATATATTATTTAATAAAAACATTTAAATAGTTAAATAAAAATAGAAATAAATAATAAATAAAGTTTTTGTATATAAAAATATTTACAAAATTTTATCATTTATTATAATTATTCTTATTAAAAAGGTTTATTTATATTTGTTAATTAAATTACATGATTAAACTGTCTAATAGGGATTTTATTCTTTAATTTTTATCCCCTTTATATAACTTTGAGATAATTTAATTCACCAATTCAAATACCTGTGAGAGCGAGTCACCTTTCTTGAATCTACAAAGTAGTATTTAGAGACAAATTCGACCCCAAAATGGAAATTAAAATAAATGACACAAAATCATACCTAGTAACTCAAAGAACTCTTGGGAAAGGATAATGTGTGATTATATAAATTATGGTTATGTGAGGGTATAATTAGTCTACACCATACCAATATATAAAACATTAGCTTTTCATTCATGACAGTAAGGTGTGATATCTCAATGCAAATTTAGGGTTAAACATTTTGGCCAATAAGTAAGTACTTCAAATTTGAAGCACAATTATAGGGTAAAAAATATGTATCAAAATAAAATATCTATAAAGTAAATTAAATTTAAATAGGAAAGTAGCCAAGCAACTGATGCAGAGCTTATTCCATCAACCTGCACTTCTTACTCTTGCTTACAAACTTGACATCCCTTCTTTACCAATAGAATAAAAACTCAAATGTTTGATTATAAAAGTTAATAAACATATAAAACATTCAAATTAATGATTTTAACTCATCTAAAACGACTTACATCACTCATCACCATGCATGTCATTCAACAATCAACTTTTTGCCTTTTAAGTCTACTAGCCCTATTTCAACACAAATCCACTATTTTATTCCATGCAAAATCTCATAAAGGAAAATTAAATATTTTTTTGAGTACCCTTTTCCATGTCATTGATTCACACAAAATATTAGGTTATGTTCCTTTGCAAAGTCTTATACCTGAAGGCTTACTTATCACTCTAATTAGCCCTCCAAATGGACAAACCTCCTTAGTCTGAGTAATGTATGGTCAACCAAGGAAATTATTTTGAAATTTTTGGATACAATTTTTCCTAATTTATCTTATTAGACCCTTTTTTCAATATAACTCTCAAATAACATCCCCTTTCCTTCTTTAGCCTATCCTAATTAGATCTTTTCTAGGCCTAAGTTAACTCGATCCTAAAAAATCTATAATGATGAGTTTGTACACACTTGAAACCAAGTGATTCACTTCAAGAATGTCAAATAGGTCCAGAATACAAAGTTTTGTAAAATTTTTATGTTTAAAATGAGAGATATGGTCTAAACCCTATAGTAGGGCTTTTGGGGCTCTATCACATCCTGAGAGCACTTAATATTTCAATGTGGGTATTTTTTTGAGTTTAAAAGATCCAAATTAGGTTTTTTGGGTTTGTTTTAGTGTATTTCACCTTGTTTTAACATTATAAACTCATTTATAATTCACTACTTACCATTTTCAATCAAGAATCCCCTTGATTGTGTAAAAGATCTTGGTGGCTACAAGTATATGAATAAATTAAACATTAAATGGTGTGATAACATTTCCAAGAAAGGGTCAAGGACTCAAAAATAGGCTAGTAACAAACTTTCCATATCCACAAATAGGATCAAGTGTGTAAACACTACAATTTCCTTTATCATACAGGGTTTCTCAGTCCAAAATAATGTGTGCATGTAGAAATAACAAGGTTTATGAAAAAATACCTTGAACTAAAGTTATCACTTATTGGAACTAATATTTTCCCATAATATATATCTTTCTAGCATATACTCACCTATCATAACAATGATCCATTTTCCAATTGAAAATAAAGCTTCTCTTGTTCATTAACTATAAAATCAACACAATCCTCAACCAAAAAGGGGTTTCCATGTATATAAACTTGAAAAAAAAGGGGTTTTCCTATAAATTCAAAACACATTCAAATTAATTAAATAGTTTTATAACCATTATCAAATTCCATTGATCCCCTTTACTAAAAATTACAATCTGTAACCTAGTCAAGACACTCAAAATAAATTGCTTTCTTGCAAACAAAAAAGATCTTGTTCCTTCATGGAATGTTCAAAAACATAGAATAATTTCACTTAAAATTATGATAATCCCTAAACATATCCATAAAATATATAATAAAAAATCCTATTTTTTACTCATTGAAAGCTTTAGTTCATTACACAAATATAGACTTACACAATCCTACATACATCTTGGTAGACCTCCATTCTTTATCAATCTTGTCTACCCTATTTTCTCCATCTCTCCCTCTAATTAAAATAAACACACCCTATATATCCTTTCTATATGATCAAAAAATTTAAAATAAGATCTACAATAGTTTATTGATTCAAGAAATCTCTAACAACCTCAAGACCCACATAGTGTGGTGGACACTCTAGCTGCCACCTCATTCTTATATCTTGACATATGCATTAAAAACCATCTTAAGACATAGAATAATACCTTAAAGGTATATTAAAACATTATTTATCCATTACATATCATCAACACTCATTTATACCAACTAAAACACTTTAAAATTTTGAAAATCCCTTTTGGCAGGAAAACTTCTAATGGACGCAAATTCAAAGTTGCACACACAAACATGAATCTAAGACACATTATAGACCACTTTGAGTATTACTAATATTCCCATACATTATCAAATTTACTCCTCTTTAATTAAAATTTAGTACGAGAATCACAAAAACTTCATTTATCAAGTTTATAGAAATTAAAGATGAAACACAAGATTTAATTATATCTCCTAGGAAGCTTTTCAAGGGTATTTTAATAATTAACTTGTACATCCCAAGATGGTCAATGCCATTTTAAGCTACTTGATAACACTTACTATATATAATATTCCTTTATATAGAATTTTCATTAATAGATTGTATCTAAATGTAGATTTAAATAATTTGGGGGGTTTCATTCCAATAAAATAGCAACATACTCATTTGGGAAGCTTTTCAAGGGCATTTTAATGATTAAATAGCACATAAAAGTATGATCGATTCCATTTTTAGCTATGAACTCATTTGGAAAGAATTTCTAAGGAATTTTAATGATTGATTGATCCATTCCATGATGACCAAGATTATTTAAATCTATCACAAGAACACTTTTTATTTATATATTATGTCTTTAAATAGGTTTCCATATATTATTATGTAGAATTTACTTTTATAGATGTCCTTAGATATATATTTGTATTTGAGACAAAATATTTTAAATCAAGGTAGAGGAGCCAAGGTGGGTATTTTTCACAATCCTCATTACAAATGATTAAAGCATTAGAAGAAAAAAATACTATCATTGAGAAGAAAACCTAAAAGGCATCTAAATTATGTGCTTGATTCAAAATATGTCTTGCAAAACCCTCTTGCATTAGAGGTATCATTTCATCCCTTACCACCACAATTTGTCGTAATTAAATTTCCTACTTATGAGAAACAACTAGGTGACCCTGATCATGACTAAAAAATGAAACTCTTTGTATTAAACAAGCAAAAGTTTGGGGCCAATACATTAGCCTCATACAATACAAAATTTAAGATCAATGCATCTGACAAAGTTAATCCAAATGAACCAAAATGTGATACCAATCAAATAGTGAACATGGTGGTGCTACAGTGAGCTATATCATAGAATGTACCATGCAAAAAAATTACTTGATTCACAAAGCCTCTTGTGATTCTTATTATAAAGTTCGATGAATGTCAACTCATATCTCTCCCTACACCTATAGAGGTTGATATGAGTAAACCTCTTCCACAGGGATATGATGGGAATGCATATTGTGATTTCCATCAGGCCATAGGAATTCTATAAATATATGCTTTTCCTTGAGATGTAATCTTCAAGACTTATATGACTCCAAACAAATTAAACTTGATGGATCTCCTACCATGGGTTTTGGATCACATTCAGGGGATCACCAAAATAATAAAGTGCTCAATAATTTGATATAAGACATACAATGAAAATTATAGAAGTTCAAATATTAAAATACAAGTAAAATTATCATCATGGAACTTTGGAACTAGTGGTAATGATTTATAAATAATAGGATTTTACATAATAAGTGGAGTTTCATCCACATTTTTTGAAAATGTAACATAAGTAAATTGCCTAATAGGGATTTGACTCCTTAATTTTTAACCCCACTAGAATACCTTTGAGATTATTTAATTCACCAATTTAAATACCTATGAGAGAAAGTCACCTTTCTTGAATTTACAAACTAATATTTAGAGACGAATTCAACCTCAAAATAGTAATTAAAATAAGTCACACAAAATCATACATAGTAAATCAAAGACATCTTGGGAAAGGATTTTGTGTGCTTATCTAAATTATGGTTATGTGAGGGCATAAGTGGTCTACACCACACCAATCTATAAACAATAACTTTTCATTCATGAAAATAAGGTGTTATATCTCAATGCAGATTTAGGGCTAAACATTTCACCCAATAAATAAGTCCTTCAACTTTGAAGCCCAATAATGGGGTAAAAAATACATGGAAAAATCAAATCCGTGTAAAATTAATTAAATTTAAATAGGAAAGTAATCAATATTATAGTAATTATAGATGAAATCAACTTTACTCTTAAAAAAATATTTCAATATAATAATAAAAAAACTTCATTTATCAAGATTCTAGCTATTATAGATGAAACACAAGATTTATTTATATAACTTCAGAAGCTTTTAAATGGAATTTTGATAATTAATTAGTGTTGAGGTCAACATCCCCCATTTCTAAAAAATGTGGACCCTTGTTCAAATTTTGCAAATTATGCTATAAATAAGGCATTCATTTGATTAGAGTGCATTATTGGGTATTATGTTTTGATTTAGCTTACACTGGCATGCTAGAACATAAGCTTTATTTGATCTTATATAATGTTTATAAAACTTAAATAATGTTTCCATCTTATAGGATGGATGAATATTCATTAGAATGAATAAATATTCATGGGTTTATGCTTCAATGTTAATTTGACCCTTCGTTGGTTAACTAATAAAGTTCCATTCAAGTGATTATGTTAACATTTGGTATTTAATTGATTAATTGGAAAAATATAAGTAGACCATGTTTAATCATATTTTTAGTGGATCAATGACTCACATTTGATCATTTAGATCAAATATCAATGATGCATGTTCAAATATGCAGATGGCAATCGACAATGAAAATCAATTCAAGTTAATAAGCCCAAATTTCATGTAAGGCCACCATGTGGTGTAAAAGAATTAACCAAATGGATATTGATATTAGGGTGCATCAAAGGTGTGTGGGGGTACCAAATGTCACAATATAAAAAGCTTAGATCAAATATCAATGACCAACATTGAAATTCAAATCTAAGAGACTCTTGAGAAGATCGATGGAGTGAATTTGATCAAGCTATAGGGGCACAAGATGAAGACACATTTACAAAGTGATAATGGCCATATTTTAAAATTAAATAAATAGTGTAAAAATGATATGCCACATAGGCAAAATGATATAGATACCAGGAGGTTTTATTAGGGATCCAACCATCTCCAGTTAAACATGTGTAATAACTGATGAATAATTCCAATAGAGATCTATCAAGTTCATTTAGTAGTTCAAAGGTAGAAGCAAGTGCACCAAAGGGTTTAACAATAAGCATATCCTAAACTTGATCTTGTTAGTAAATGAAAATATTGGTAATGCTAGGAGCATCAAAGAAGCCATGGACAAAATGTATGAAATCTTTATATATTTAGGAGGGCAAATAGAAGAGCTATTCATAAAGCTAATCATCAATCTTAGATTGATTCATGAACAATATGACAAATAAATGAATATTTTGGAACAAAATCAGAAGATTACATCTGTAGGAGCATCTCAAATTCAATAAGGTTGACTTAAAATATTCTTTTGTATAAAAAACCATGTCAATCATTTAAAAAGAATATACTATTTTTAAAAAGCATCTGTAATGTGTAATGCACATGGATTATAGGTTAGTCACATTTGAAAAGTGTCATTGGTATTAGAACATTTGTAAGAAGACATCTATCTTTGACACTTATCTAATTCCCATTTGATAATAACTAACTAAAATACCGAATAAGTCACTCTTCCAACTTATAAAATGAGGTATTATCATTAGAACAAAGGAGCAAGTTTTGAGAGGAAAACTAATTTGTAAATTTTAGAGAAAATAATATAAGTAGGATAATTCTATGAAGATTGTCTCGTTTTTGTTTGTTTGTTTGTTATCATGGCTAATTCCTCAAGTCTTTGTTTTGATGTTTAGATTTGAACTATTTTTATGAAGTCTAGATGTGCATGTATTAATGCAAGGTTATTAGTTTGAGCTTTATGCTAGGTTGACTGAAGGTTGTTAGGTTCATTTCAATATCATTGCTTTTCTAGAAGATGTGCAAATGTAATTTTCTTGTTTAAGTAAATCTTTAAAGTGAATCTAATCTCTAATTTTCATGTTTTGAAATATCCTTCGACAATTTCCTAATATATGATAGGATATGTACTATTTGGTAATTTCATGTCATATGCTAATTTGAAGATGCATATCTATGATGAAAATTAAGTCTTTGTCAAGATATATAAACTAAAGAATAGAAACGTCTCTCTTTCCTCCTTACCCTACCTATTTTCTTATTTTTTTATCAAATCACTATAGTTTACTTTCTCATTGTTAATATTCATACTAGATTAGAGTTATAGAATTTAGATTCTAATCATTATTCATTAGATTTAACTAAATAACATTTATCTTCACAAAACTTTAGTACCAAGGTTGTTCTCAACAACCACTTGCATAATCATTTTTTGAAATAGTCAAATAGCTTGGCCGTTACTCCACCATAGATCTCAAGAAGATAACAACCAATAACTCATACAAAATATTCTTTGAATATTGAAATGAGAAGTGTTTTCAACACTATTAGAACCCTATGATACATTTACATGTATCAATAGGTGGGAGTATTGGTGTTAGAAGTAAGGTTAAGCTAAATATTTGTGAATCTAAAGTATTTTGAGCTGATTTTAGTTGATTTTGTTCAAAGATCAGTTGATACTTTATAGATTTATGTTTTTTCTTAGCTTAAATTTGTAAATATCACTAATATTCATGGTTTTAGACTAGTCTTTACACTTTTTTATTTAAAAATAGTCATTCTTTGAAATATTATTATGAATTTTTGCAAAGTTTACTTAAACTTAGAAATCTAAATTTAAAAATCTACTTATTTATAAGAATTGAACTATTCTTTGCAAAGATAATGTTTTTACATCATATTTTGAGTAGGATTTAGATTTTATGAGGTATAACTACCATTAATAATAACTAGGTCAAGGTCTGAGATAAGGCTACCTCTTCTTTCTTTGAAAATTCATAGGAAAACAAAAGCAAATAAAGTTAAATTTAGAGTTTATATATCTCAACCTATTTCACCTATTTTTATATTGTATTCAATCCTCATCAAGGTATAGATTGGTTAGATAGATATTCTATCAATGTGCTTAGTCAAGTACATGAATTACCAAGAAATCTAGAGAAATATTTACCTTCATTTAGTCCTACAGTCATTGTTACTACTAAAGAACACATCAAGTCTTTTAAATCTACCTTAAGATTGTTAAATGTTGTCCATGAAGATGTTTCCTGAAGGTTGTTTCCTTTTACTTTTATATATGTAGCATATGATTGGTTTCTTAATCTTCTTGAAAATTACACCATCAACTAGAATTATTGCAATAATTATTTCATTGATCAGTTTGGAAATATCATCAGTCCTTATGTTCTATATCATCAGTTAATTATGGTGAAGAGAGATCCAAATGATACCATTAGAGCTTTCAATACTATATTTAAAAATATGTTTAGCATAACTATATCTCCCTATAGACATATATAATCTTTAGCTTTAGAGATTTATAAGGATTATTTAAATCTAATGACTTTTGTATTTTTGAAAAGAAATATTAGGGTCATAGATATATTAGCTTTGGTGTATGTTGAAGTTGTGATAATTAGTCATCAAATACAACCCCAAGGTTAGTTAACATATTCTATTCCTAATATAAATCCTAATTTTCCTATATTGAATATCATCCTAAATGCTAATCAGAACATGCTTGCTTTGAATCAAACTATAATTTTAAACCAATTGCCTTCTAGTCATGTTCATCCTGGTCAGAACCTAAGATTGATAAATAACTCTAAAAGTGGATTCCATCCAAAAAATCAATGATTTATGGTGCTAATAACTAGTATTAATACTCAAGTCTATAATTTTGAGGCATTTAAGAATGAAAATGACTCCATATTGATAATGGTTCAAAAACCAAGCATTGGTTTTCTTTAGTTACAAAAATGAGTAGGTAACACTAGGGAGAATTCCAACAAAAACTATTCTTATTAGAAGTTTAATATACCTATGAATAGGTTTCATAATAACAAAAATAATAATAATGAGTCATCTACAACTAAGAACATACCTAAAATAAACATTTGTGATGTAGATTTAAATAATTATTATAGGGTTTATAACAATATAAAGTATTGTAAATTAGATAGTATGGAATTTTGTAATGATTTTGAATTATTTCAAGATGAATTGGACACATATAAAGTTTTGGATAACAAAGATAATGTTTCAAGGTCATCTATTTCTTTAGAGACATAAATCTTCTAAAAAAACTCTTATGGTGAAAACCTTTAATTTTTCATTTCAAGATGAGAATGAACTTAAATATACTCCATAGAAGATTCATGATTTTCAAAAATATTTGAAGAAGACTTATCCATTGAGGAACAAAAATAAATAAACCAATCACAAGTTCTACTCCACCAAACAATAGTGATACTCCTCTTTATCCCAAAGTAGATAACAATCTAGAACTTGGAAAGGGAAGTAACACTAGAAATAATGCTCTCACACCTATAGTTGTCACAATTCCAATTAAAGATATTTATGACTCCAAGTTCATGACTTGAAATCATGTACAATAGTCTATGGAGAAAGAAGGGCATTCAATCATGAGCCAAGAAGTTGAATTCAAGAGCAAGCCAAAAATCATTCAGCCTCTAGTCCTTCCTCCTCAAAGGCCCAAATAATTTTCTTCATGGAAAGCTATTCAAGAAATAATGTAGAGAGAGGAGATATCTACCATGCCAATCATGGAGAAAGAGGTTATCCTTTCTGAAGCAATTGAAGAAGTTATAACTAAGATGAATGAAGTTCCTGAAGATGTGAAAGGAGTTTCAATTAAAGATCAATAGAACATAATCATTGAAATACTTGCAGGAAAAGAAGATGAGTTATAAGATATTTCTCAAGAACTTATAGTTACTGATATAGATCAAGTACAAGTTAATATTTATTTAGAAGGTAACCATTTCACATAGAGTCATTATTAAAATAGAGAATATTCTTGAAGAAGATGATCATTGGCAATAGTTATACCATGGTTTTTTGAATGAAATTAAAGAGATTAAGATGGTAGATGATGATATGGAATAGTATATTAATGCTTAATCTAAGGATTCCACCAATGATTTGGAGCTTCAAGAATGCAATGTTATTCTGGAGATCCCAAAGCAAGATGATATGGAACTTGATTGGATAAATGAGATGCCATTCTCTATAAAAGATGAAGATGTAGCAAGTGCAGCAGATTAAGAACATTCATATCAATCCATCAAATGGTTAGAACTATGTGATCAACATTTTTAAAAAGGTAATATTACAAATGAATTTTATGTCCTTTTAGTTTATCATGATGAAGTGGCCTTTTGGGATGACTTGGAGAGTTTTTATGCAAAGATTAATATTTCATCCCCACCTCATATGGATATTGATGAATGTTTTATAAAAATTACTATTGTATTTGTTCATCAAGAAGAAATTAATGATGTATTTCAGACAATTTTGGATACCTATGAAGTATCTAGAGACTTTGATAGAGCACTACCTTAAATGGAGCCTTATGAGGACATCAATCCAAGCATACCAACTGAGTTACCAATACAATCATTGAATGAGAATGAGACAAGTCATTATCTGTCTATGACTGAAGCAAATTTAGCATTCTTGATACAAAAAGAAAGAATATGGGAAGAATATGATTGGACCTTGGATCCATATCTTCAATCCATGTACGTGAGAATGGATATAAGAAGTCAAGCTACATCATCTAGAAGACATAAACATATAAGTGTTCCTATCTATAAGAAGATGCCATCAAAAGGAAGAAATCATATTTCAAGGTTTTATGGTGGACTAAATAGCTTTCCATTTGATCTTGGAGGAAATGTTGTTATTTCAGTCTTATTATGTCATAGTTGGAAAATGTGTTGCAAAGGCCAAAGGAGTCTATTTTCTAGTGAAAAGAGTCATCAAGTCAAAGTTTCTATGCTTTAGTTTTCCATTATCAAGTAATATTTGGTGAATTCTTTATGGAGTAATCTGTAAGATTAATTAGAGTTAGTGTAGGTAGGTTTAGATTAGTTTCATTCATGTCCCTTGTTTGTAAATAATGTTTATGAATATCTATTTGCTTGTTATGTTTTTGATTTCTTTGCTTTGTTGTTTTTTGGCTTTTAATAAGTATTTTTCAAGATAGGTCTTCAATCTCCAAATCCATAAAATGTTAAAAATAACTTCATAAACCAAGAATCTAAATATGACTCTTAAACATTGGTTGATCATGGATTTTGAAAATTCTAAGCTTAATGTTATGTTTATGAGAAATTGATGAAGAATAATATATAGACTAATTTTTCCTTAAAAATATTAAACCTTATTTTGATCTAAGTTTGATTTCAATAAGGATTGCATGTGTTGACTGAAAATTTGAATTATTAGAATAAAGTCATGTTAGAACTTGAAAAACATTATTACCTGGGATGAAGTCTATGACCAAGGATGATTTTCTATAAAATCAAACATTTGACAAAAATCCCAAACACATTGTTAAATTTGGTTCCCAACCTTTGCTGGAAAGTTAAATACAATTGAAAAATACAAAAAAATAATAATACAATCCTTATTGACAATCTAAAAGTTTTCTTAGCAAAGGTGATTTTGGTAACCTCCACTAGGGCTATAGACTTCTGACTGGTAATGGATCAAGGCCTAGAGTGGAGCCAAAGGTATCTCTGTTAGGGCTATAGATTCATGGATGGTAGTAGAACAATGCCCAATCCTTTCCCTTTTATAAATCATGATTCATAATGAATATATAAATATGCTACAAGTTTATGTTAATGATTAAGATCATGAAATCTAGAAGTTATTCTCTAAATCCTAATGATAATAATTAAATGAATCAAGTCACACACACAACGTGATTGAGTTTTTATATTTGACCTTAATTCTACATTTGTAAGACTTGTTTCAATTATGAATTGATCTTAATAATGGTACTTGATCATGTGGAATTAATAGTCTAGTTATTATTTTGAACCAAAAGTATTTGAATTCTAAAATTCTACAATGTTTCCCCTAGAAGTCACTATTTTCTGAGGTCAACATCCCCCATTTATAAAAAATTAGGACCTTATTCATATTTTTCAAATTATGCTATAAATTAGGCATTCAACTTGATCAGAGTGCATTATTGGGTATTATGTTTTGATTTAGCTTACATTGACATGCTAGCACAAAAGCTTTATTTGATCTTATCTAATGTTTCTAACATTTAAATCATGTGTTTCTATATTTTAGGATCAATGAATATTTATTATAATGAATACATGTTCATGGGTTTATGCTTCAATGTTATTTTGACCCTTGGTTAACTACGAAAGTCCCATTAGAGTGATTATGTTAACATTTGGTCTTTAATTGAGTAGTTGAATTCAATTTTAAATAAAATTCAAAACCTTAGTATAAATTACTTTATCCTAAGTTCTTATTAAAATGGATTCATATTTTTGATGAGTCACTTTATTCAATCTTAGCCATAGTTTAATTTTAGCTTAACTTTTGATCGAGTTTATTAATTCATTAAAACTTTAGTCTAAGATTTATGCTAAGTTTTAATATTTATCGAGCGCTTATTTTTTGATTTTATTATTTATAGGTAAAAATTAAATGTAGGACTACCAAGTGTCAAAACCTCACTCAATTAGATCAAAGATCAATGACATGTGGGTGATTTTCGAAAGTCAATAAGTCAAAGTCTTCTAGATTAAGATTGATGATACATATTCTTATATATAAATTTTGAATGACAATCTACATTGAAGACCAGGGTCAATAAGTCAAGATAGATCCATGGTGTGCATTCAATTATGTAGAAGGAGATTTAAGAGTGATCTTGAAATCAATAAGTTAAAGGATCCTAAGGTTAAACATGATGGTGATAGATGTCAAAACCATGTTGTATTGGCAAAAGATAATGACATGCATTTGATCATATGTTTAGTGGATCAAAGACACATGTTTTATCATGAAGATCAAATATTGATGGTGCACGTTCAACTATGCAAATGGAGATCACCAGTGTGAATCAAGTCAAAAATTCAACAAGCCTAAATTGCATGCAAGAATACCATGTGGCATAAGAGCATAAACCAAATGGATACTAATAGTTAGGTACACAAAAGACACCCAAGGCTACTAAATGTCATAATATCAGAAGCCCGATCAAAGATCAATGGACAACACTAAAATTCAAAGCCAAGAGACTCCTTAGGAGATTGACAGAGTGAATTTGATCAAGCTCTAGGGGGAATGAGATGAAGAAATGTGTCTAAAGTGACAACAATCATATTTTAAATTTAAATAAATAATGTGGCAAGGAGATGCCACACAGGTAGAATGATAAAGATACTAGGAGGTTTGATTGAGGATCCAACCATCTCTAGTCAAATAGGTCTAATAACTATTAAAGAATTCTAGTAGAGAGACACCAAGTTCATCCAACAGGTCAAGAGTAGAATCAAGGGAACCATAGGGGTTGAAAATAAGCATATCATAAACTTGATCTTGTTAGAAAATGAAAATATTGGTAATTCTAGGAGCATCAAAGAAGCTATGGACAAAATAGATGAGATCTTCAAAGATTTAACAAGGCAAATAGAAGAGCTATTCATAGAGCCAATCATCAATCTCAAATTGATTGATGAACAAAGTGAAAAACCCACGAAGATTTAGGAACAAAAGAAAAAGGCTGTAGCTTCAAGATCATCTCAAAGTCAATAGGGTTGACTTAGAATATTATTTTTTTATCAAAAACCATGTCAATCATTTAAAAATAATATACTATTTTATAAAATCAAGTACAATGTGTAATGCACATGGATTATAGGTTAGTCACATTTAAAAAGTGTCATTAGTATTAGAACATTTGTAAGAGGACATATGTCCTTGACACTTGTGTGATTCCCATTTGATAATGACTAACCAAAATACCCAATAGGTCACTCTTCCAACCTATAAAAGGATGGATTATCATTGGAACAAAGGAGGAATTTTTAAGATCAAAACTATTTTGTAATTTTTGGAGAAAATAATGTAAGCAAGAGAATTCTATGAAAATTGTCTCATTTTATTTGTTTATTTTTTATCATGGCTGCTTCCTCAAGTCTTTACTTTGATGTTTAGATTTAAACTAATTTTATGAATTCTAGGTGTACATGTATTAATTTAGAGTTGTTAATTTGATATTTATGCTAGGTTGATTGAAAATTTCTAGATTCATTTCAATATCATTGGTTTTTTAGAAGATGTGAAAATGCAATTTACTTGTTTAAGTAAATCTTTAAAGTGAATCTGATCCCTAATTTCATGTTTTCAAATATCTATAGACATTTTCCTAGTATATGATAGGATCTATACTATTTGGTAATTTCATGTCATATGTTGGTTTGAAGATGCATATCTTTGATGAAATTAGAGCTTTGTCAAGATGTCTGAACTAAAGATTAGAAACATCTCTCTTTATACCTTACCCTGCCTATTTTATCATGTTTTGATTAAATCACTGTAGTTTAATTTCTCATTATTAATATTTATGGTAGATTAGATTTTTAGACTTTATATTTTGATCATTATTCATTAGATTTGGCTAAATAACATTTATCTTCAGAAAACTTTAGGACTAAGGTTGATCTCAACAACCACTTGCATAATCATTTTGTGAAATAGTCAAATACCTCAGTTGCTACTCCACCATAGATCTTAGGAAGATCACAACTAATAACTCATGTAAAATATTCTTTGAATCTTGAAATTAGAAGTGTTTTAAACACTATTATAGCCCCATGATACATTTTCATGCATCAATAATTGGTACCTCCCAAGATGATCAACACCATTTTTAGTTACCTCAAAACACTTACTATATATAAATTTTTTTATAGATAGACTTTCTAATTATAGATTGTATCTAAATGTACATTTATATAATTAAGGAAATTTAATTCCAAAAAAATAGCAACATACTCATGTGGTAAGCTTTTCAAGGCCATTTTGATGATTAGTTGGTACATCACAAGATGATCAATTCCATTTTCATCTATGGACTCATTTGGAATTTTTTTCTAAGGCATTTAAATGACTAATTGTTCCATTATATGATGACCAAGATCATTTCCATCTACCACAAGAACACTTTCTATTTATATAGTATGTCTATAAATAGATTTCCATATATTATTATGTAGACTTTCCTTTTATATATGTATTTATATATAGATTTGTATTTGAGATAAAATCTTGTAAATCAAGGTGAAGGAACTATTGTCTTCAAATCTTGAACCTTAAAAGAGAGTGTTTAATTATCTCCTAGATTTGGGCAACATTGGAACATTTCTAGTCCTGTGGGTATGCCTATAGAGGAAATGGACATCTAGATTGAAAGGGCAAGCTCCTTGTATATGTCTCTACAAGTCAATGTATACTAAAACAACTTTGTTAAAAGGGAAAGAGTTATAAAATCACATGAAAATAAATCTATTTTAAGGATGGTGATACACCAAGGTTTTCTTCCACATGAAGGTCATATACTGGTGCACAATACAACAAAAATGTAAAGACCGTCTTTCAGTTTCTAGATATTCTAACATAAATATTTCAATATAAAGGTGAGATGTATGAAAGAATAGTAGGAGAATAAACTGAAAGGTAGATTGAAAGTTCAAGAATAGAAAAACACTTATACTAGTTCCATACACTTAATCACACTTTAGATGACCTGTTAGATCAAGAAATTATGCTTAGGTGTGAAAGATAAAGGACAAAAGGATTGAAAATCATCACAAGATATCATTGTATATCACTTCTACACTCAAGAAAATGTTCAAAAATTGAAAATAAAGGATTTTAATAGTGCTCAAAGGTAAAATATAACATCAATGTAGTAGGTCTTTGCCGTACTCTATGTAGTATCCTTTTACACTAGCCAAAGGGGTTGTATATATAGCCAGAAGGAAGAGAGAGAGAGGAAAAAAATTTTGTGCCAAAGAGATGAATCTATTTATTTCCTATCAACATCTTCAACTATAATTGTATTTGCAAAATATGCTCGTTATAGCCCTTTTATTGATCCATGCCACTCAAGTGGTTACACATTTGGATTGTTCTCTCTAAGGTGCTTCTCCAAAGTTTGCACCAATAGAATAAGGATATTCTTAGGTTAAGTCACAATATAAAAATGGTTATCCATCTATTATAGGTTTATCTTATTCATTTTTTTTGGCTTTGTCCTTCTTCATTGATTGGTCCTCAAGGGATGACTTAGATCCTAGTCAATCATCAGTGATGTAAGATCTCTTACTATTAGCCTTAAAGAGGCCTAGTTGGGAATCCATGTGCATAATGATTGACCTTTCCATTGGCCATCTAGAATGATTTAGATCATTTATTTACACCATTTATCTACCTATCATGGATCAGCCATTGGATATGAAAGGCATTACTATGGGTATCTAGAAAAGCATTTGCTACAAGCTTCATGAAAGGTTTTGTTATGGGCTTAAATTATGGGCTTTTCCAACCTTAAGTCTTCAAGTTTTTGTCTTCATCTTGGGAAAGTGACAATTTGGAATTTTTTTGAAGGGCACTTTTAGAAGGAATTTGCCCTTTGAATTTTTTTTGAAGGGCACCTGGAAGAAGCAAAGTGCCCCTTCAAAAAATTACGAAGGGCAATTCAAGGCAAAGTGTCCCTTCAGAACTTTTTCAAAGTGCACTTGGAAGAAAAAGATGAAAAGTGACCCTTCAAAAAAGTTTTGAAGGGCACTTTCAAATAAAATATGAAAAGTGACCCTTCAAAAAAGTTCTAAAGGGAACTTTGGAATAAAAGTGACCCTTCAAATTTTTTCTAAAGGGCAATTTGGAGAGAGAAAAGGTCCTTCAAAAAAATTTAAAGGGAAAACCTGGAAGGGAAAAGATAAGGAAGAGAAAACTTTTATACTTTTGTCTGAGACAAAAAATCCGAAAGAATTCTAAGGCTTGGGCAAAAAACCCAAAATAAAGGGACCCTCCCAAAAGAGGTAACAATTAGGCAAAAAAGGGGAAAAAATAATTGAATAAGGCTGAAACAAAGCTTTTAAATAATAGAAAACAACTAGTTCTTCATGAGTCCTTAAAAATAAATTTAAAATAGAAAAGAGAAAGCTAAACTTAGCCAAAGGAAAATGCAAAGTTGGGTATGAAAATTAGCTAACATTCTTGGCAATTTCTAGGGGAGGCATGCCTGCTATGCCTAAGGCTAGTCACCTTAATCCTTTCATTGGTCATGGAGTCATGCATATATGTAATTCAAAGAGAAATAAATAAGATTTGGCTCAAGAACACACAAGCTAGACTGATCACATACACAAGGTAGAGATGTAGACCAAACAAAAGGAAAGAAAACACACCTATGCTATAAATCACTTAGGGAACACAACCACAAATAAAAAGAAACACACACACCTAAGCTAGTATTTACAAAAGAGATGAGAAAGGGCTAATAGTAGAGTTTCAGATGTATCCCATTCACAAGGATAGGCAATTATTCTCCATTTACTTTGGCTAGCTAGAAAGAGTTACTCTACTTATACTTGTTAATGATGTAGGGTCTGCTCCACAAAGTGTCAAACTTTGTATGCCTACTTGGTTTTATTCTATCTTCATCCCATTTCAAAACCAAGTCACCCTCTTTTAACACTCTTGCACTTATCCTTTTGTCAAAGGATCTCTTCATGAGCACTTGATGGTGTTCCATGGCCTTGTGGGCATCATCCCTTGCCTCTTGCAGTTGCATTGGTTCTATCAATTTGACCTTCATTGGAGTGTTTTCAAGTAATTCTAGCTACTGTGCAAGTTCTAGGGTAGGAATTTCTTGAGATATATATAACCTGGATTTTCTCCCATAAATAAGTACAAAGGGAGAGTTACTAATTAATTTCTTAGGAGTAATTCTATCTACCTAGAAAGCTATCTTCAGCTTGTTGTGCCATGCCCTTTGATTGGTCTCTAATGTCCTCTTGATTATTTTGATGAGTTTTTTGTTAGTAAACTCAGCCAATCCATTACCTTGAGGGTAATAATTAGATGAGGTACTCAAGTGAACTCCATTCCTTGCTACCTAATTAGAAGTTTTAACACTTACGAAATTAAGTGCATTATCAAAAATGATGACATGGGGAAATCCAAACCTTGTCACAATGCTATCATAGAACTCTAAGACAACATTTTCACTTGCCTCATTTAATGTAACAAACTCTACCCACCTTGTAAATTAGTCAGTGGCAGTCAATATCCATTTGTGTCCAGCAGTTGATGGAGGGTTATCATACCAATGAAAACAAGACCCCATTGCATGAAAGGCTGGTCCACTTGAATAGGTTTTAATGGAAGGGATGTAAGTTTATGTTTGCCTATAAAGAAGGTACATTGAGGATACTTTCTAAACCACTAGAAATAGTCCTTAAAAATACTAGGCCAATACTAACTAGCCCTTATTATCTTTGTAGTTATCATCTTAGGAGAGAAATGACCTCCATCTGCACTATTTTGGTACTTCTCCAACAACATATCAAGTTGATCATTGTTAACACATCTTAGCAGCACACTATTCACATCATTTTAAAAAAGAACACATCTAAAAGATAGTAAGGAATGGTCTATAGTCTAAAATATCTCCTTTGAGACTTGTTCAAGCTATTGGGACACTCACCATTTTGAAGAAAACTAATGATGTCTTGTGCCCAACTTTGTGCTTGCATTTGATCAGCTAGTTGGGGTTAAAATTGGTTTACCAAGGCTTCCTCTTTTGACTCTTGAAGATCTGAAGCTAAATGCTTACACAATCCTCTTCCTCTTACCAAGCTCATCACTTTAATATCCATGTCATACTCCATCACCTTTGTAATCCATCTAGATCTCTTTTCATTGAGGTCTTTGTTTAGGATAAACTCCTTGGTGCTAGGATGAGAAACCATGACATGTATCTTATTGTTGGAAACCATGTGTATGAATTTATTCAATCCTATAATCATTGTTACATATTTCTTCTCAATAAAAGAATACCTGACCTCATAATCCTCCAATCCTTAGCTAAAGAATGAAATTGTTGTTCAACCTCTTCATCATTATTTTACATAAGCATAGATGAGATTGTATCAAGGTTAGAAAAGGTATAGAGTATAAAATCCTTGGAAAAGTTTAGGTTTAAGAGAGTAGGAGATTTTGCAATTGTTTACTTGATTGCCTCAAAACTATTCTTTCCCTCATTTGTCCAAGTAAAAACTTGGTTCTTTTTGAGCATGGATGTGATATGCTTTACCATATTTGTAAATCCTGGAATAAACCTTCTTACAAAGTTTATTTTCCCTAAGAATATTTGTATCCCTTTCTTGTGTTGAGGCAAGGACAAGCCTAGAATAGCCTCAATCCTCTTGGGATCAATAGATAAGCCTTATTTTGAAATAATATGACCCAAAAGCTTACCTTCATGGACAATAAAGATGCACTTCTTTGGATTAAAGGATATTATATACTCCCTACATTTATCAAACACATGCCTTAGATGTTCCATGTGATCAACAACATCCTTTGAAAAAATGGTTATATCATCAAGATACATTAGTAGAAACTTATTAATCTGACCTTTAAAATCCATGTCCATTTACCTTTGAAACATGGATCCAATGTTTGATAAACTAAAATGCATCTTGTTATAGGTAAAGGTCCCTCATTTCATAGTGAAATCTATCTTGAACTAATCTTCTTCATTGACCAATATCTGATTATAGCCTAAATAACTGTCAAGAAGTGAGAAACATTGAGAACCTAAAATAACTTGCAAAATTAGCTTTATGGAAGGTATTGGATAATGATCCTTAAGAAACACTCTATTAAGATCTCAAAAATCCATACAAAGCCTAATTTATCAATTATTTTTTGGATAGGTACAAGATTAGCCACCCAAGTTGAGTGCTTGATAGGAAAGATAATCCTAGACTCAATCAACTTGGTTAGCTCCTTCATCAATTCTTCTATCTTGATATTGATAGGCTATTGTTTTTGCTTGATCATTTTAGCTTTAGGTTTTAGCTCAATGGTGTGATGAGCTAGACTTGGATCAAACCCATTTAAATCTTTGTATTCCCAAGCAAATATATTGTGGAAATCTTTGCATAGTTCAACAAAGGCCTACTTTTCAGATAAAGAATAAAGCTTACCAATCTTTAGGAGCTTCTCCTTGTAAATCATGACTCTCCAATAATTCTCTTCTTTTGTGGACATGCTCACTCTTTCCTTATTCTTTTGATAATATTTATTGAAGACACTCTCCAAGGTAATAATCCCATTGGGTATCTTGTTTGTCTTTAGTTGTATAATTTTTTCTTCATAATGATCATGCAATCTCATTTGGTTCCTTGAAGAGAAACCTACCTCATTTTGCAAGAAGTGTGGAATGTGTTCATCACTTTCAAACACTATCATGACACTTCATTATCTAGGATAGAGGGTCTCACAATGATATTTATATGAGATTGATCTTTCTCTTGTCCCACATCAGTAGTTATATTAAACCATGCACCTATGATAACCAATCTATCAACTTTATTAGAATCCCTTGGTATGGGCTGTATGTTGAAGGCATCAAAGTATTAAATTAGGTCCCCTACCCTATGATTCTAGGATTTAAGCAAGGGGTTCTTGGATACAATCTAATTTCTTACTTAGTGAATGAATAACTCACTATCTCCATAGATCTTAAAATTCTTAATCCCTCTCCTCTTTGCCCATTGGAGGCCATGAATTAGGCCTTCATATTTTACCACATTATAGGTAAAGTTGAAGTGGAATCTATAGGAGGAGTAGTATTGATTCTTTAATGGAGAAATAATCATGATGCCAACTCTTGTACCCACTTTTCTCCTTGAACCATTAAAAAACATTTCCCACATCCCTTCAAGCTCATGATCTTCATTAGTGAGTGAAGGGGTTGGAGCATCCTTTTCATGCATTTAGTAAACTCCTAAATAAATATCTTCTATGCATATGTAAGGATAAATTCCATGTGTCTTAGTGTTGTATTTATCAAGGAAAAGATAAGAAATACCTTTAAGGGGGGAGGATGTTTCACCATCTATGACAGTTTTTTCTTCTTTGCTGATTAAACAATTTTGATTTGAATTTGTGTCCATGTATGGCTCAATATGAAACCTTGCTAAGGGATAAGTCCTTATAGTCACCTTGGTCTAATATATTGTTTTAAAATCTATAAAATACTAGTCAGCATAAAGGTATCATCCTATCTTTTCCATGAAGTCCCTTGACAAGTAAATAGCAAAATGTGCTAGAAGGTCTACCACCACAATGTTCTAAATGATGGAGAAACTTAGGAAACCATGTAGAAATACTTTTAGACATTTGACAAATATTAATATCTTATTTGGAGTCCCATCAAGATGTAACACACCTTTGATATGTGGTTCATATTTGAACCCTAATTTGTCAGCCACCACTTTAGGCATGACAGTGGTACTTATTCCACTATCCACAATACAATTATGGACCAACCTATCTCCCATAATGAGTGTGAGGTAAAAATGTGGAGGCTTTTAAAATTTTGTAGAGGGATCCAAGAGATGATTTGGAAAATTGGTAGGATCCACACCATTGTGTTTAGAAACTTGAGGGGTTACATGAATGTTTGCAAGCTATTCTTGCAAGAGCTCTTTTTGACCATGCATGTGTAAGACTTCCCATAGAGATATGCTTATATTGGAATTATTCAATGAATCAAAAATGTTTATAGGGGAATATTTCACCATATCTTGCATTTGTGATGGTAGTGAGGGAGTTTGAGCTTGCTATGTTGCAGGCTTGACAACCCCACTTGCATTTTGATTTTGTTGAGGAACATGACTTGTAGTAGGTACAACATTAGGATTCAAACTGTGTGGCCTTAATGAGGCATCACTTGGAGTTACTCATGCTTTTTGACCTTCTCCAAATTCTCTCTTCTTGGCTCTTGTGTTGGATACAAAGGTTATGCTTTGATTCAACACATAATCATCTTTAGCTTGAAAGGTCATCATTCCTATACTTTGGTTGCTACCTTATCCACAAATATCCATTTGGCTAGGACCCACTTCTTCTAATGTCATGTAAGGATTATATTATTCCTATGTTGTCAAATATTTTTTGTATCCCTTGTCATCATGGATAAACTAACCTTGAGTCTATCCCCATTGGTCCAAATTATCCTCTCCTTAGATCAGATCAACATGTAATAGAACAACAATGTTAGTGAAAGGTGTAGGACCATGATTATAGGCATTGGGATACCTATTGAAACCTTTCTAACCTTGTCCTCTTCCTTGGTAGTTGTATTAGGGTGGAACTCTATATCCTTGTTGAGGATAGTATTGATGGTTAGGTGGAACACCTATGTGGAACTAAGATTGCTTGAGCTAAGATCATAATGACCAAATTTATTCATCTTTGTCCATAAAACCATCTATTTTTTTGAGAAGGATCTTGGCTTCACATTAGAATTAGGAACGTGTGCTATGCTTAGAGATTTAACTTAATTATGAGATAGAAAAGGCATGGAAACTCTTGGAGGGAGCTTTTTAGCCTATATTAAGCTATTCTTAGCTTTAATGGCTAGCTCGTATGTGTCTAGTAGAGTGAAACCTCCCATTTACTATAACATAATAGCCACATCAGTACTAATACCTTTGAGATATGTGGGGAACACAAAGCTTAAATAATGTCTCATGATAGGTGATAGCCTATGCCATGTCCTCTAAAACCTTTCATTAAAATCTCCCATAGATTCATTAAGACCTCTCTTTATTACATTTAATTAATGGGTCAAAGAAGAATGGTCACTTTTATTTTCAAAATTGATTACCAACAATTCCCCAAATCTATCCTAGCTTGTAATACAACCACCTTCCAACATTTTGTACTAGTCAAGTGCCTTGCCTTTCAAAAACATAGCTAGCAATCTAATGGCTATGTTGGCTTGAGTGACATTATGGTAATTATAGAAGTTTGAAATGTCTCTAATATGCTCAAATGGTGCAATAAGACCTTCACCATTAAAACTAATGAGACTCTTGGTAGCATTGGAAGAAATAGGGTCATATGTAGGAAGGTTGATTGGATTTTGGGTGTTAAAGACTAGGAAAGGTTGATGTGTATCCATTTCTCTTCTTTCCTTTTGATATTTTATATCTTTAACTTATTCCACTTCTTCCTTTTCTTCTCCAAAACCTCCTTACCTAGGATCTCTAAGTGGAAATAAAGGTTTAGGGCATTGCTCTTCAAGAAGAATTTCAACTAAAGGGGTTTGGTCAAAAATCCTAGATGACCTAGTGAAGACCTTAAAGTGAATCATGTGAAACTTGATCCACAACTAGGAATTTTTACCCTTTTGGAGTCACCAAATATTGTATTAAGAGTATAAACTTAGGTTTGTCAAGACTAACATTCACCTTGACATGTAAATAATGAGGAATTGGGGTCCCACCAAGTATGCCAGAACTATTATCTCCAAATATTGCACCCTAGAAGAGAGTGTTTAGTCTTCTCCTAGATTTGGGCAATGTTGGAACATTTCTAAGCCTATGGGTATGCCTATGGAGGAAATGGACCTCTTGATTGAAAGGGATAGCTCCCTGTATATGTCTCTACAAGACAATCTCTACTAAACCATCTTGTTTAAAAGGGAAAGAGTTAGAAAATTGTAGGAAAGGAAAAATATTTTAAGGATGGTGATACACCAAGGTTTTGTTCCACATGAAGGTCATGTAATGGTGTATAATACAAAAAAAATGTAAAGACCCTATTTCAATTTCTAGAGATTCTAACAAGAATATTTCAATATAAAGGTGAGATGTATGAAAGAATAGTGGGAGATTAAACTAAAAGGTATATTGCACATTTAAGAATAGATAAACACTTAAAATAGTTATATACACTTAAACACACTTTAGATGACCTATTAGATCAAGAAATCTTACTCAAGTGTGAAGGATAGAAGATAGAAGGATTGAAAATCATTACATGTTGTCACTGTATATCACTTCTATACTTAGGCAAATGTTCAAAAATTGAAAAGAAAGGATTGTACTAGTGCTCAAAGGAAAAATATAACATCAATCTAGAAGGGCTTTGTCATAATCTGTGTGGTCTTATTTTACACTAGCCAATGGGATATATATATATATATATATATATATATATATATATATATATATATATATATATATCTAGAAGGAAGAGAGAGAGGGAAAACTTTTTACACCAAGGAGAGGAATCTATTTGTTTCCTATCAACATCTTCAGCTATAACCATATTTACAAAGGATTCTCATTCTATCCCATTGATTGATCCATGTCACTCAGGTGGTTAAGCATTTGGCTTGTTCTCTCTAAGGCGCTTTTCTAATGTTTGCACCAACATAATAAGGATATTCCTCGGTTGAGTCATGGTATCAAAATAGTCATCCATATATTATAGGTTTATCATATTCATTTTATTTGGATTTATCCTTCACTGATTAGTCCTCAAGGGATGACTCAGATCTTAGTCAATCAATGATGATGTGAGCCCTCTCACTATTAACCTTAGAGAGGCCTAGCTGGGAATCTATGTGCATAATGATTGACCTTTCCATTGGCCATCCAGAATGACTTGGATTATTGATTCACACCATTGATCTACCTGTCAAGGATTAAACATTAGATCTGAAAGGCATTGTTTCAAGCTTATGGAAAAGAATTTGATATGGGATTCAAGAAAGGCTTTGCTATGGGTTTTAGCTACGGGCTTCTCCAACCTTAAGTCTTTGGGCTTTTGTCTTCAGCTTGGGAAATTGACCCTTCAATTTTTTTTTAAAGGGCACTTTTGGAAAGAAGTGTCCCTTCGAAAAAATTCTAAAGGGCATTTAGAAGAAGTAAAGTGCCCCTTCAAAATTTTTTGAAGAGCACTTGGAAGAAGCAAAGTACCCCTTTGGAAAATTCTGAAGGGCAGTTCAAGGCAAAGTGGCCCTTCAAAACATTTTTGAAGGGAACTTTGAAGAAAAAGATGAAAAGTGACCCTTCAAAAAAGTTCCGAAGGGCACTTTTGAAGAAAAGATGAAAAGTAACCCTTCAAAAAAGTTTTGAAGGGCACTTTAGAAGAAAAGTGATCCTTAAAATTTTTTTTGAAGGACACTTTGGAGAGAGAAAAGGCCATTAAAAAAATTTCAAAGGGAAAACATGGAAGGGAAAAGACAAGGAAGAGAAAACTTTTGGATTTTTTGTTTGAGACAAAAAGTCCAAAATAATTCCAATGCTTGGGTAAAAAACTTGATACAAAAGGACCCTCCTGAGAGAGGTAACACTTAGGCAAAAGGGGGGAAAACACTTGAACAAGGCTGAAACAAAGCTTCCAAAGAAGAGAAAATAACTAGTTCTTCATGAGTCCTTCATAATGAATTTAAAATAGACAAGAGAAAGCTAAACTTATCCAAATGAAAAAAGCAAAAATGGGTATGAAAATTGGCTAACAAGAACCAAGGTGGGTATTTTTCACAATCCTCATTACAAATGATTAAAGCATTAGAGGAAAAAAATTGTCATTGATAAAAACATCTAAAAGGCATCTAAATTATGTGCTTGATTCATAATGTGTCTTTCATAACCCTCTTCCATTAGAGGTATCATTTTCTCCCTTGCCACCACACTTTGTGGCACTAAAATTTCCTACTTATGTGAAACAACTAGATGACCCTAAACATGACCGATAAATGGAACTCCTTGCATTAAACAAGCTAAAGTTTGGGGCTACTACATTGGCCTCATACAATACAAAATTTAAGATCAATCTATATTAAAAAGTTAATCTTAATGAACCAAAATGTCATACCAATAAAATAGTGAACACGGTAGTGCCACAATGATTTATATTACAAAATGCACCACATAAAAAAATACTAGATTCACAAAGCATTCGATGCATCTTATTACAAAGCTGACTGAAGGGCAACTCATATCTCTCCCTACACTTGTACAGGTTTATATGATTAAAGCTCTTTGATGGGGATATGATGAGAATGCATATTGTGATATCCACCAAGGACATAAGTATTCTATTAATAGATGCTTTTCCTTGATATATGAGTTTTAAGTCTTATACGAGTCATAAAAAATTACACTTGATGAGTCTCCTACCATGGGTTTTGGATTACATCCAGGGGATCATCAGAATTAAAAAAATATTTAATAACATATAATGAAAATTATAGAATTTCAAATATGTAAATAGAAGTAAAATTATCATCATGGAACTTTGGAACCAATGACAATGATTTAGAAATAATAGGCTCTTGTATAATAGGTGGAGTTTCATCAACATTTTTTGAAGACGTAACATCAATAAACTATCTAATAGGGATTTGAATCCTTAATTTTTAGCCCCTTTGGAATATATTTGAGATAATTTAATTCATCAATTCAAATACCTATGAGAGTGAGATGCCTTTATTGAATTTACAAAATAATATTTGGAGGTGAATTCAATCCCAGAATGGTAATTAAAATAAGTGACACAAAATCAAACCTATTAACTCAAATACCTCTTGGGAAAGTATTTTGTGTGTTTATCCAAATTATGGTTATGTGAGGGCATAAGCAGTCTATACCATACCAATCTATAAGCATTAGATTTTCATTCATGACAACAAGGTGTGATATATCAATGTAGAGTCAAGGTTAAACATTTAAAACAACAAATAAGTACATCAACTTAGAAGCCCAATAATGGGGTCAAACATACGTGGCCAAATCACATCCATGTAAAATAAATTAAATTTAAATATGAAAGTAATCCAAGCAACTTTACTCTTAAAAAAATATTTCAATACAAGAATCACAAAAACTTCATTTATCAATATTATAGAAATTATAGATGAAGTACAAGATTTAAATATATTTCTTGGGAAGCTTTTCAAGGTCATTTTGATAATTAATTGGTACATCACAAGATGATCAATGCCATTTTTAGCTACCTTAGAACACTTACTATATATAGTATTTCTATATAGACTTTTCATTTAGAGATTTTATGTAAATGTAGATTTGTATAATTTGGGGAGTTTAATTCCAATAAAATAGCAAAGGACTCATTTGGAAATATTTTAAAGGAAATTTTGATGATTAATTTATACATCCCAAGATGGTCAATTTTATTTTTAGCTACAAAATAATTTATAAATCATTTTTAAGTCATTTTAATGATTGATTGGTCCATTCTATGATGACCAAGATCATTTCTATCTATCACAAGAACACTTTATATTTTTATAGTGTTTATATAAATAGATTTCCATATATTATTATGTAGGATTTTATTTTATACATGTCTCTAGATATAGATTTGTATTTGAGATAAAATATTATAAATCAAGGTAAAGAAACCAAGGTGGGGATTTTTCACAATCCTCATTAAAAATTATTAAAACATTAGAGGAAAAAAATTGTCCTTGATAAGAACACTTAAAAGGAATTTAAATTATGTGCTTGATTCAAAAAATGTCTTTCATAATCCCCTTTCATTAAAGGTATCATTTAAAACCTTTTAAAACTCCTATAATTTCATAAGATCCCCCATGTAATCAGGAGGCTCTGGTCGTACATATAATAGCAAAAATAGAGATTGAGGTATTATTTATGCCAATGAGGGATCTTTGTTTAGCCAATCCATGCCATACTTATTTGTAAAATGTGTTAGAGTCATTAATTTAGGTGAATTTGACTTGGTAACATGTTAAATTGATAGATGAGAATCTTATAGAGAGAGATGTAATTCCTACTATGATAACAAATTGTTAGTAGTTGGTTTGAGAGATAAAAATAAAAAAAGAAAAAATTGCTCATTATTCACTAATCCAAAGACCAATGTGCCACTTATAATGTAATTCAAACCTTTCCCAATCTACTACTGCCACCATAAAATGATGAGAAATAATTTTTGGGACTAATGGTGGATGGTTTTTGATGTCCTTCCTTCTAAGAAAAATGAGGTTCCTTCACATTTTTTGAGGAAAATTTATTGCAATTTTATTATCCTGAATTAAATTATTTCTTAATTTTATTATTAAGAGTTTTAGGGCCAATAAAAAGGATTTCAATAGGATTAGTTGGATGCATATCATGTGCCTAATCAACCTATGATAGTCTCTACCAAATAACCACTTTAACTTGAGATAATCCCCTCTAAAATGAAGGATGTTATATAGATTGACATTTTACATACAATTAAGCCACTTACTAACACTCTCGTAACATACGAGCCAATTTTTCCATACTAATGCTTATGAGAGTGAACATGGAGATGGTCCAACTAACACTCCTACTCGACCACACTAATGTAGATCTAATGGTGATGTATGCACTAGAGATTTAGATGAGGAGAAGGATTTGATGTAAACTAATTATGGTGGTGTTTCTAATTGGATAGATGATATGGTTTTGACTGATGGTTTTTTGAAACATACATTTGGTTTGGAAATATCACCTATACCTTTGCAAATATCTTTTAAATTTGACATGTAATTTTTTTTGTTGGACATGTTAAATTATAATTAGTGATTAAAAGATAATAATTATTTTTCATATAAATTACAATAATATATATGTATTTTTATAGGTTGTAATAGGAGATAATACCATATTTTCCTACCCAGATTATTAACCATCTTGTATCTCATTTATTGCTACAACTATTTGGTTGATGTTTATATATGCAAAGGTAATTTTGAATGTTATAAGTTGTCATTTATGTAGATTCATGTAATTTTATATATATTCTCAACTAATGATGATATTTTTATTTGTTTCATTGTTGACCTCATTTGAAAATCCTCCATCTATGTGGGTAGGAGTAGGCATAGGTGTTGATAACATGATTTCATTTTTGCAACAGCTTACTGAGGTGTGAGAACTTCTAAATTATGTTTAAGTACAAATATGAATTTGTTTTAATAAATTTATTTAGTACTTGTAAAAACAACTAATGTGAATATATTATCTATGTAGGGGTTTTTAATGGCATTTTATACTCATGTTCAAATGATTAACAAAGGTGACACATTGTAAAAGATAATTTCATTTTTTAATTTATCTATTTTATTTATATTATATATTTAATTAGTTTAAATGTTATTATGCACTTAAAATTTTAATTTTAAATAACTTTGAGTTAATTTTGAAGTTTTATTTTGTATATTTACATGTGTAGGGTCCAACACCTTCCATTATCATGAGTAAGGCACCAAATCCTAGTATTTTTTTTACTTTCAAACTCCTTATTATGAGATAAATCCTACCATTAACCCTATTGAACATCAGAGGAAAATTGAGGATGACCACCAGATTGTGGTAGCTTCATCTAAATTAAAAACTTTTTATATTATTTTAAAATTAACTTTTGGACTTAGTTATATGACCATGACTATATCCAATATGTAAAATTTATGACAATATATGTATATGAATAGGTTCAACTAATGAGGTGAGTTATGAACATAAGAGGACCCGTAGTAAGACCTTGAAGGAATATTAAGTGCCTGAGTGAGCTCTATCTGTCAGTAAGGTGTCCAAGGGATAACATTCTATGATCAAGGAAAAAAGAGGGAGGGTTTTTGATGATTAGGATATGTCTTATGAAATTTTATTGTATACCTATATGGCAATGTATGCATGTTTGGCATTGTACAACTATATGGCATTAGCCTGACATTGTTTTAATATGTTCACATTTTATATTTCTTTAATATTTATATACGTACATTCATACATAAATTTAACCTTGTTTTAATTATTTTTTACATATTATTATTTTAATTTCATTATTTTATTAAAAATCTTCACATAGATATGATCATAGCCTCAAATTGTTTGATCATAAGGCACATGCTATCAAAAGAAGCCAATCACATCCTTCAATATTTCTATCTCACTATGTCACTAATCATATAGAATATGGTTGGCCTTTAATTGATTATGGATAATTTTTATGGACATATGTCCACCATATCTTCTTTTGGTAGTATTGAGTAGTTACAGTAAGATATTCAATGCCCAAATAATGGCTTCTTATCATAATTTTAAATAACTAGTGATTTTGTACTTCATATACATAAAGGTGTGTTAATTTACTGTATTTGTATTTATGGAGAGGCATGGAAATTGGATGGATGCACTATGGAATGACACTATGATAATTATATTATGTGATGTATTAGTTCATTGTATTATATGCATATAGATGAGGTTTACTAAAAAAATTAATTAGTCAATGCTACACAACCATCTGGCAGTTATTTCTATTTTGAGTCTTAGTCAAACAAAAAAACTCATATTTATAAGCCAATGTTAGAGATATACACTTTTAGGAATTCTTGGATGAAACCTAGATAACTACCATAATGGTTTTTGGTTGTTTAATTCAATATCAGGGGCACATGAAGTAGTCAACATTATATTAAATATGAAATGTGGTTTTGAGCATTTGATTATAGTTCAAGTGGAATATATAAAAAAATGTTAACATGCATGCCAAGTCATTAAAATTGATTTAGAGGTGAACTTGTATAAAAAAATTGACATGGTTCATTTTGGTAAATCTCAGAGGGATTCCTGTTATTCCTATGGTTGGAAGATAGAACCTTATCTAGATTTAGAGAGATTTAGACTTGTAGAAAATAATCAAAATATTTACAATGGAATTGTGACTGTGTTTAAATCTTTTTATTGGTATTGATATAATTATTCTATTTATAACCACTTGAATATGAATAAGAAATTTATTAAAATAACATTCCATTAAAAAATGTTTCATTTTATGAGGAGGTAAAAACTAACCACTCTGGAAAAACATTTAAACATAAATTATTTATTAAAAATAGTTAAATATTTAAAGATAAATAAAAATAAATACAAATTTTTATCATTTATTATAATTATTATTATTAAATAAGTTTATTTATATTAATTCATTTACATGATTAAATTATCTAATAGGGATTTGACTCAATTTTTATCCTCCTTGGAATACCTTTGAGATAAAATTCACCAATTCAAATACCTATGATAGCGAGTCAACTTTATTGAATTTACACTCATGACTCTATTAGTTAACTTAAACACTTATAACACAATAGACATCTGACATGGTTAGATATAAAATATGATAGAGACTAATATAGAGTAAATTCCTCTTTTAGGTCCATTAATCACATTAGACATTAATCATACATCGAGTGGGAATACATATTCATCCCAATTGATGTCAACTTCAATGAATACTTTAAAGCAAAGTGGGAATTTTTCATAGTCCTCATTACAAATTATTAAAGCATTAGAGGAAAAAAATATGTTATTGAGAAGAACACCTAAAAGGCATCCAAATATGTGCTTGATTCACAATATGTCTTGCATAACCCTCTTGCATTAGAGATATAATTTCAACCCTTTCCACCACACTTTGTGGCACTAAAATTTATTACTTATGAGAAACATGAAGGGTGACCCTAAGCATAACTGAGAAATGAAACTCCTTGAATTAAACAAACTAAAGTATGGAGCCACTAAATTAGCCTCATCCAAGACAAAATTTAAGGTCAAGCCATCTTAAAAAGTTAATTTGAATGAACTAAACTGTGATAAAAATAAAAAATTGAACATGGTAGCACCATAGTGAGTTGTATTACAAAATACACCACACAAAAAAGTTACTAGATTGATAAAGCTTCTAGTGCTTCTTAATAATAACTTGGCTTAATGTCAACTCATATCTCTCCCTACACATATAGAGGTTGATATGAGTAAACCTCTTTCATGAGAATATGATGAGAATGCATATTGTGATTTCCACTAGGGCCATAAGCATTCTAATAACAAATGATTTTCCTTGAGATATAAGCTTTAGGACTTATATGAGCCCCACTAAATTACACTTGATGGGTTTGCTACCATAGGTTTTGAATCACATCTAGGGGATCACAAGAATTAGAAAATGTTCAATAATCTATTACAAGACCATACAATAAAATTTATAGAAGTTTAAAAATGGAAATAAAAGTAAAATTATCATCATGAAACTTTATAACTTATAGTAATAATTTAGAAATAGGCTCTTGCATAATATTAAGTAGAGTTTCATCCACATTTTTTGAAGATGTAACATTAATAGTTTATTTAGGATAAGCAAGTGATGGTGGTATACTTGAGAATACATCATCACTAGGCATAGTAAGCATACATGGAATAGATGGGGTCTTTGGAACATATATGTCTACTTCAATTTTTTATCCAATTTTTAAACCTAAAATTCCTCTTGGTCGATTTTAATTTTTTTAGTGCCATTGTAACAAAAGTAATTTTTCTATTACAATCACCAAGACAAAACATGATCAACCATAGTTGAGATCATTATCCAATGAATACAGATGCCTCCTAATTGAAACCAAGGGAGTTGTAGTTCTGACATAAAGATTACATGATAAGAGGCTATCTCTTTACATGAAGAATGCAATCCATCATAGACTAAAGCATTGCATGGTGATTCAAATCTCAATCAGTTTGAACCCACAATTAACTTAGATGAAGTTATTTTGACATTGTTAAAGGTATTTAATTACTATATTTAACTACCAATTTACATTTTTTTTGCTTTACATAACCCACATTACCAATATATATGTCATGATATGTGTGTGTGTGTGTATTATCATAATATTTTTATATATTAGATTGAGTAATATTATATATAAATTATATATTTTATATTATATATTTTAATATTGATATTATTATATTATATTATATATATGTGAATGTAGTTTATAAATCAAATTATAATTATATATTATATATTTCAGTATAATATGTTAAATTTATATTATATAATATGTAATATTGTAATATTATATTACATTATATATTATATTTTTTAATATAATATATATATATATATATATATATAATATATCACTTGCCTTGAATTTGACTACACTACTCTCGAGGTGCATTTATGTTCAAAAATAGGGAGGAGTCTCCAACGAATTTGAAATTAAAATTTACTTTGAAAAATGGGGTCCATATAATTTAAACACATTTTTAAGAGGAATAAAAACCACCAAAAACGTCTGACCAAATAAACATTCCTTTTTTTTTAACATACAATGTAAAACATTGATAGATCAGAATAGAGAAGGTTGTAGAGTGTCCAAAGTGTTGACCATATTTGTTACTATCATTTTTGCAGATCCTTATTTTGGTTATTTAATATTTAAATATTATTTAATATATTTTTTATCTATATGAAATATGTGATTTTTTTGTCTTGACATGGTATTTTTATTCATTATTTACCACTTTATGTTATGAAATAGATGAGATTCAAATAGCCTACTTGGATTTTTGTTATCAAATGGTAGAGATTATGATTGTTTAACACTTACTGCTATTGATTATTAATTTTTTATTATGTGTGGAAAATTAATAAGGACCTAAATGGCTAATGTGAGGGTAAAGTTGACATTTTATAATAACTATAATCAAATAATCTTAGTAACCAATATATTTAATAGTTTCAGATTTAAAAAACTATAGATAATCACCTTGACCAACTAAAAGGACTAGATTATAACCTCATAAGGACCCATTGATGTCTAAATTCTCATTCTACTTAGAATGCTCTGCCCATGCTATTAATATATAGATTGATGTTTTTTGTGTGTCTTATCAAAATCTAGAATTATACAAGTTTATGCATTGTAAACTAGTTGTAATAGTATTTTAGGTGAATTTAATATATGAAAATTCTATATTTTATTGCTATAAATTATCCCTCCCCTATTTAATCTCTTATTACATGTTTATTTAATCCATCTATAACACTATTGTTTGGTCTAGACTATCCCCATGGTCTCAGTCTTTTATCTTACTTAGTGTTGTTGGTTGCTTCCCACCTGGGCCTGCAAATTCTATTTTTTCTGCCATAAAGAGAAATCAAACTTGGGAGTTAGTTTACCTTCCAAAAGGAAAAGAGGTCATAAGAGTCAAGTGGATGTATAACATAAAAACCACTCCCAAAGGCAAGGCATAAATCAAGACTAGTGGTGAAGGGCTACAATTAAAGGCCTAGACATGATTACAATGTGATGTTTGCACCCATATCAAGGATATAAATGGTGAGAATAATCATAGCCATTGTTTCTCAACAAAAATGGAAGGTGCATCAAATGGATGTCAAGTCAACCTTATTGAATGGAGTGCTAAAAGAAGAGGTTTATGTGGGATAGAGAAATATTATTCTGAATAGAAACCTGTCGTATATGTATCTGGTTTATTATATTGATTGACAAAGATTATAGGAATCTCTCTTAATTGATATAATAATATTATATAATATATAATATTATATTACATTATGTAATATATATTTTAAATAAATATTATATA
The DNA here is from genome assembly GCA_037957365.1 of Torreya grandis. Taxonomy (NCBI): domain Eukaryota; kingdom Viridiplantae; phylum Streptophyta; class Pinopsida; order Cupressales; family Taxaceae; genus Torreya; species Torreya grandis. The sequence continues at coordinate 1,291,367 of JARHVA010001444.1, forward strand.
TTTTAATATTATATATATATACATATATATATATATATACATACATATATATACATATATACATATATATACATATATATATATATATATATATATATATATATATATATATACATACATACATACATATATATATATATATATATGTATATATATATACACACATATATATATATATATATGTATATATATACATATATATATATGTATATATATGTATATATGTATATATATATGTATATATATATATGTGTATATATATATATATATATATATATATCATTTAATATTAAATATATCACTTGTCTTTTAATTCAACTTGGCTACTCCCAAGGTGCATATATGATCAATTAAAATAGGCAAGAGTCCCCAATGAATTTGAAATATAAATTTACTTTACAAAATGGGGTCTGTATGATTTCAACACATTTTTAATAGGAACATAAAATATTGAACATGTCTAATCATATACATATTCTATTTTTTTTCTAAGCATACAATGTAGAGTGTGGATAGATCAAAATAGTATAGGTTGTAGAGTGACTGAAGCATTGACCATATTTGTTACTATCATTTTAATAGATCCTTAAATTTAGGTATTTAATCTTAATAGTGTTTAATATTTTTTTTTACTCTATCAAAAATGTATGATTTATTTGTGTTGACTTGGCCATTTTATTCATTATTTATCACTTTATGTTATGAAATAGCTAAGATTCAGATAGTCTACCTAGATTATTATTATGAAATGGATGAAATAATGAAATGACAGAGATTAGGGTTGTTTAGTGCTTACTTCTATTGATTATTATTTATTTCCTTTTGTAGAAAATCAATAGGGACCCAAATGATGAATGTTTGGGTGATTTTGACATTTTTAAATAGATATAGTAAAATAATATTAGTAACTAATATATTTAAGAGTTTTAAATTTTAAAAATTATAGATAATCACTTAAACCAACCAAAAGGACCAACTTATAACCTGACAAGGACCCATTGATGTCTAAATACTCTTTCCACTTAAAATTTGGTGAGATTAAGGACTAAATAACTTAAATAGAGTAATTATAGAATTGATTAGTAATTAAATACATATGTTTAATGTGTGAGATTAAATTAGATATGGTGAGATTTATTTGACATCATTTACATGTTCATAGAAATTAATACTTTAAAATAATTATTATTGTTTATGTTCCCATTTGATGTCAAAATCTTATTTGAATAGCCTCATTGGTGGAAAAAATCCTTGATAGTCACATCATAATAAATAAATCCTTGTTTAAGTACTCTTCAAGTATGTTAAATTAATATGGTGCTATTTTAGCAATTAATCTTGTGGTAAGGTGTCAATGTCGAATATCAAGATCGTGTTAAATTAATGTGATAGAGATTAAAATGGTGACATTCAAATGATTCATATTTTATCAAGGTGTTAATGATGATATGCTTTAGAATTTAATAAAGGATTCATTCTTGACTGAAATGTCATCATTCAAGAATGACAATGTCACCTATTTTTTTACATATAAATAGACTACATACTTTTTGTGTTCTAACATTAATTTTATTATCCATTTGTAAAGGCCAAAACATAAAATAAAATTACTATCAACTTTGAAATAAATTTGGAATATTAGGGGATCGATTTCAAAATACATGTGAAGACAACCCTACCATAATGGTAGGGTTATTTTGGCTACAATGTACCTCCACTCAGTGAGATTAATAGTGAGTTTATTCTTTCAAGGGATTATATTTTATATTCAGTAATTACTCTTTCAGGAAGTATACTTTTTCACATATGAAAGAGCCTTAATTTTAAGGAAATTTTGATAAAAATCATGATATTAGTGTGGATTCAGAGATTCTGCTATTGTAAAATTACATGCTAAAAATTTTGATGATGAAAATCAGATTTTGAAGCCCAACATGGAAAATTTGAAGCTTGACACGGGAAATTTGAATCCTAAGATAATATAATAAAAATAAATGTTTAATAATAGTTGATATTGTATAAATTTTACCTCTAGATTTTTTTCTATTATACTTGAATATTATATTTATAGTATGTAAGCTTCATTAATTTTGAATATAATATATTTTGGTCTATCAAGTGACCTTGGCTCCATATTGTATTGAATTCAACTATTTTTTTAAATCATTTTCTTACTACACATCTAAATTGTATTTAGAATTTAGGTTTTAATTTCATGAAAGCCTTAAAATGCTGTTAATTTTTTTATCTAGTCATTAAGCATAATTTCAGCTAGTCATCACTCTAAAATTAATGTTTAAGAGGACTAAGTCATTGTTAACTAAGGATTCATGGATTCCCTTATTGCATGATCTCGATTATAAAATAATGTTCTTGACAAGGTATTATGTAAATCACCACTGAAATTCATAGTCAAACCATATGCAAAAGAATAATATAACTTTCTCAATTATGTCTCACTAATCACTAAAAGTGCTTATCTCACTATCAAGTCTATGGATTGATGTTTTTGGTGAGTCTTGTGAACAAATATAGATGTAAAAGTTTATACATTGTAAATAAGTTGTAATAGTATTTTAGGTGAATTTAATATATGCACAATTTGTGTTTTATTGCTATAAATTTGCCCTCCCCTATTTCATCTCTTTTTGTATGTTTATTTAGTGTATTTATAGAACTATTGTTTGGTTTAGACTATCCCTGTAATAGTAGTATTTTTTTTAATTATGTTGTTGGTTGTTTCCCACCTAGGCCTACACATTCTATTTTTTTACCATGGAGAGAAATCAGACTTGGGAGTTAGTTGACCTTCCAAAATTAAAAGGGGTCATAGGAGTCAAGTGGGTATATAAGATAAAAACCACTTTTGAAGGTAAGATAGAGAGGCATAAGGAAAGACTAGAGGTGAATGGCTACAAGCAAAGACCTAGACATCATTACAATTTAATGTTTGCACCTATAACAATGTTGTAAATGATGAGGACAATCATAACTATTATTTCTCAACACAAATGGAAGGTGCATTCAAATGAATGTCAAGTCATCCTTATTGAATGAAGTTTTATACATAAATGGAAGGTTGTTGTTTAGAATAATATTTATATGTTCTATATTATATGTATCCTATAATCTCTTTTAATCAATTTTAGGTTTATGATGGGTTTTTTTAGCAGTTTGATAGTGAAATCTAACATTGCATCATGTTTAGCTAAGATAGGTCTTACAACTTCATTGATTTCTATTTCCTTATCTATTCTTTGATTAGTTGATGCTTCCAAGTTGACCATCTCTTGTCCAAAGGTTACTGCTTGATCCAGATCTTGTTTCTTGAAATTGATAATGCAATTCTAGAGTTGTGCTTTGAAAGCATCCTTATCGATGATGATACCATCTGCATTTTTAAGATGTGTGATTTCAACCTCCTTAAGTAGAGTTATAAATTTTTCACCTTGATGAGTAAGAGATTGGACCAAGTATATCATATCATCAATCCATAAATTTAAGGCTTTTATCCTTCTAATGATGTAGGACTGAGTAATGCTCAAATCTTTCAAGGCTACCAGGTTCAGTTCTTTAAATTTCTTCAACCTAATCAACTTAACCAAGTTGATCACTTTGTTATCATAATTTCCATAGGTACTTTAATAATATTTTATAAACCTCATCTCCTTTTACTTTATATTGAGATAAAGTATTTAGATTATCAAACATGACCTCGATTGCCCATTCCATTTTGGTGATAGTTTCTTTTGGTAAGGTGGCTTTATTTTTATATTCTAACTTAGTTTTACTTTATTGAATCCCTTTCACTAATTTGGTTCCCATGTCACCATCAAAACATTACTTTAATAAATTAGCTAGTCACTACCCTTGCTTTGTTCACATGTCTTATTGTTGTAGGCTTGACTTTTTAGTGAAATGACTTGGATTTATATTCTCTAGAATAAGTCCCATTAGTATTTAATTTGTGCCTACTATCGAAACTTTATGAACAACTATATGCCACCCAATTGTTGATTTTGACACATACTTAACACTTGACATCTTCTAAAGCATTTGAGCCTTTTATTATGAATATCAAACCATCCAGGTGGATTGCATGACACTTTGCTAGGTGTCATCTTCCAATTGGATTGATCATCTTAAATTGTCACATAAATCAACCCCTTTCATCCTTTGACTGATGTGGCCTCAAAAGTTTTTATAATTTTCCAAGTGGCAAGTTGTTATTATCTCACATTATTATATGGGATTTTTATATGAAATTCTTAGTGGACCTAAATGTTGTGACACTTTACCAAGTATTATGTTTTAATTTGATCACATAGTCATTGAGTTTCATGGCTTCCTTTTATTGCATTATTTCCATGAGATATGTGTCCATATGTCTTTAACCCATTGCTTCCAACAATCAAATCACTTGCACATCACATCTAGCTACCTAAGATTACGAGACTTATTGCCAAGTGTCATCTTTTCATGCAATCCCTATATTATGAAACTAAAATATTGCATCTTTATTGTGGAGTGTGATCAAGTGACAAGTGACATGATGTGATAGGGTTGTATTTTTGCAAGACTTAGAAAATAATATAAGCCTTTGAAGGATATGAATGGATGCCATGTGGCATGTTTGATTGAGTTATGGGGTCATAAACTTTGAAACTTCTTCATAAGATGGAACATTGTAATTAGGTGATAAGTGGAAAAATACCATTGGGTCTCATTGTCACTCAATATTTAAAAGGCAAAAAGATATGTGATAATGTATAGAACTTATGTGACTGGGTCACTAATGCATGTGATACTACCACATGTCATTTGAAGCTAAGCTAGCATCAAGGTTCCTACCAAATAAAAACATGCCATGGTTATATCAAATACCTTGTAATGACCTTTATAATCAACATGGAAGGTTTTACAAGGCTCTTTAAGGTATCTCTTGGAGATACCTTGAAAGAAAATTCCAATTGTGTGCATGTTCAAGGTATCTACAAGAAGACCCTTTAAAGGTATTTTTGACCAAATTTTCTCTACATACCAAAAATATGCCTAGTCTAAGAGTTCAGTGGAAGGAATAGGATCTTCTTTTTATACAATTGCAAAGCGTAGGTATCTGAACATATTTTCATAGTTTATAAGCCTTCAAAGATTAAGCAACAGTTCAATCATGAGTTTAGAAGGTCTTACAGACTTTCAAAAAGCTAATTACAAAACTTTTTGGGCTAAGTATTTACTTGGAAATTCTTTGGGACCTTTTATTTGCCTAAGTGTTCATTATTTTAGGCAAATTCTTTCATGCTTTTATTTTTCTAAGCTGAATTCTTTTGAACCCTTTTTTGGCTAACTATTGAATTATTTTTGACAATTTTTTTGAGACAATTTACAAAAGTGTGAATTCTTTCAAGAAAAATGTCTGAAGAAAAAGATGAAGACCTATTTATTTTGAGAAATTATTCTGCAAATTTTTTCCTAAAGACCTATTTCTTTCAAAAAAATCATCTACATCAAAAAAGGCTAAGTGTAAATTATTTTAGACATTTTGTCTGCAATAAAAATCCTAAGGGTCATTTCTTTTGAGAAAATTATCTGAACAATTTTCCTGAAGTGTCTCTTCTACAGGAAAGTGGTTTGATATAGAAATCTTGAAGAGTATTTTGTCAAGTAAAGTGTCCCAAACACTTTTTTTGAAGGATATATTTTTCATGTAAACTGGCCAAAAAATATTTTTCCAAAGGGTCCTTTCTCGAGAAAGTAAAACAAAAGTCCAATTTTTTTTTTAAAGGGTCATTCTATAGGAAAATGGTCCATTGTCAAAAGCCCTGAAAGGTCATTTTTCAAGGGAATGGTCCTATACATTTTTTTAAGGGTATTTTCTTTAGTTAAATTATCCTAAGACAAAGTTTTGAAGGATCATTTTGCAACAAAGTGACTTATACAATTTTATTGAAGGGTCATTTCTTGGGAAAATGGTCTAGTTCAAGGTTTTTAAAGGATCTTTTTTCAAATAAGGTTCTCCAAACAAAAATATAGAAAAGTTCCAAAGGAAATATCCCACAAAATTTATTATCCAGATAGTTGTGCAAACATTAATTTTATTCTATAGGAAATAACTGTTTGAACTCAAAAAGTACAAGATGGCCCCATAAGTGTCAAATTAAAACACATAAGATGACCATTAGTTTTCAAATATATAGTGATGGTCACATAGAAATTAAATATGTTCACACAGATGTCAAATTTTAAGCTACATGATATAGCCTTTTATATTGAAATGGGTTCAAGATCGATGGTATACATTTAATCCAAGAAAAGATCTAACAGTACACACGAAGTCAAGAAGTCAATAAGATGTTCGTGTGAATGTCAAATTAAACCACAATAAGTAACCATTTGGGTTCAAAAGGTCCTTAAAATGTTTAAAGTTGGTCAAGATCTAATGGTTTACATGATCTTACATACTAACACATAAGATTTAACAATCTACATTTTATTCAAACACATCAAAAAGTCCCTAGGTTAAATCCCTTATAGATATACAAGTTGGACATGACCTAATGGTGTGAGATCATTGAGATGAGATCAAATGGTGTAAATTCACTAAGAATGGGATGAGTCCAAGCTAAATCAATGATCCATATTTGATCATATAAAATATCCAATGGTGAGTGGTGAATGGGACAAGGTAGATCAATGGCATGCATTCAATCATAGAGAAGTGATCAATAGAGTGAGATGGGTTAAAGGAGTTAACATAATTTGTGGAACTCATAAGAATAAAGATAGTTGGGTATAATGAAATAGGTTGAGTTAGTTTTTTTATGGATAATCAAACAAAGGTGGACCCAAACATTTTTTATAGAAGTCAATGGGGAAAATTTAGTCTCAAGCATGTAAATGTAAATAACTATAACTTGGATATGATTTATATGGAACTAGTGGGACCAAGCATTACTACTAGAGCTCTATATGGGTAAAATAGGTTGTTTGGACCTAATACAAAGACTAGTGATTATGAATCAAGGTCAAATAGTTTTCAAGTTTTATATAAGTATGGTGACTGTGTGAAAACCAATGATCTGAGATTGATTTTCTATCTATAAAATGGACCCAAGTTTGAGTTGGAATAAATGTAGATGTAAATGTGATCATAGAGAGACGTGTCTCACCTATCATTAGGATCACTTTTTAATGAGCAGATATAGTTGGCCACCTAAAGTAGATGTGGCATAATTCTACCAGTTTTAAGACATGATCCTTACCAGTAGATCATTAGATGATATCATGGAGTTACAAGAAAACACTGGGTGGATGGATGAGGATAATGAAAATTTAATTCTTTTATATAATTTGTTCTTCACTGATAATACCATGACTCAACATCCTTGAGAATACTAATCCATAGAAAGTGCTTAGGCCTTTTTCAATGTACAAATTTATCTCTCTTTATCTTTTTTATAAATATAGGCTTCCAAGCCATAAAATGGATCCCTCTTTTTGGTATGACTAGACTCTACTGAAATTTATACTATGACACCTTTTTGATGCAATAAAGACTAAATTTTGAAGTGTGTTGCATGAAATAATGTATTGTGGTTAAGTGAATGTATTTTTCTTGCTTATGTCTAATTTTTTATCACCTTCAATAAGTGCTTAGTAGTTATTATAGGTCACTATAAGTGCAATTTACAATTTATTGTCTAACTTGAAAGTGGATATTTTCCCTCTCTTGTTAATTTGATAACTGATTAATGCCTTATTATAAAATATTTATATGATATTTATATTATTTGTTCTTGAAAGTGTCTCATGGTGTGTATTGTGTGGTTTTGAGTGATCAAATCATTGGTGCATTACCTCTTTTACATGCTTTACAAATTATTGTCAAAATCTCTTTCCCTTTTCCAAGCAAGTGCTAATTTAGGCTTAGTATAGGTGATAGATCCATAAGGAAGTTGGAATCCTCTAGAGGTTTGATCCATTATTAGGACATCCATAGAAGAGGTTTAGACCCATGTTGGACTCAATTTGATTAGGAAGATCTGAACAATCCCCTTACTTAGCTAGGGTGTAAATCTAGAACACCAACTTTTCTGGCATGCCTAGTAGGAAAAGTTTCTTTGGTATAATTAAATTTTGAAGATTGAAAATAATAAATTACAGTAATAAATATCTACCATCATCAAAATTTTAAGATACTTTAGGTTGCAGAGCTCATAGCATCTTTCAGACAGTGCTTTCATGCCAAAAGTTACAACAAGATCATTAAGTAAAGGTACTCTTTTTAAACATATTGAATTGCCTTATAATTCTTATAAAAGATAAATATTCAATATTATAAGGCCTTATACTCCAAATTATCATTCATCTGTTAGTCATTCTATTATTTTAGTCCAATCTATTGTCCCCATAAGCTAAATCCCTTTTACCCAAATGGTTATCAGAATTGAGTGTTTGTCTCATTTAATAGGGGTAGTCCCCTAAATTTAGTCCAATATGATGGAATTATTGTGTTTACCCTAAAAAGTATCACTTTTTTCTTAGGATAATGGGATAATACTGTTTCTATTGAGCATATCCAAGACGTTACCAATCTATGTTCTATTCATAATGTTATTCAAAATAATGTGGCTATCAGATTGCTTATTACTTGCTTAAAAGGAAAAGCATTGAAATGGTATATGAATCTTACTTTGACCTCTATTACTACATTGGATGAGTTAGGTGTAACCTTAGTTAAGTAATTTGAATAAAAATCTAATCATCTTTGGCTGAATAACTGACTACCATAAAAGGGTACCCCTATGAATTCATGTTCGATTTTATCCTTAGATTTCAAAAGACATGGACTAGGATCCCTACATTGGTTAGACCATCCCAAGAATATACATTTTTTTACTATATTAAGGCCTTTAATCCTAATATAAGTGTCATGATATAGTCTATGGGTGGTAATACCTTGCCAAATGCCTATGAAATTACTATCAAGGTAGAAAATAGCTTAATACAAGATGGCAAACTTGATCCAAGGCCTATAATTCCATTTTAAATAAAATTACAACATGTTCCTCCTCTTCAAGTTCCCCATATTTTATCTATATCCCCTATCCCATCTCTAAAAACCCAAGTAATAACCCCTCTTAATCAATCTAGTGAGATTGGTGATCTGAAAAGCATGTTATAAGATTTTAGAAATGAGATTGTTTTACTCAAGAGATATTAGTACCAAGGTAGATCTTATCAACAAGAAAACCAAAATACTTATCAATCTTTCAATAACCAAAGACCCCCTTATCAAGGTTTTAAATAAAATAGGCAAACTTATCAAAATCAAGGAGCTATAACCTAAAATAAGCCATGTGAAACCCTTGATCCTAATATAACTTCTAGTTTAAAATATATTTACCCCAAAAATAACTTGATGCAAAATCTAGGTTGACATCCTTCCAATACAAATGACACTCATAATCAAGCTTTTTTATCATAAGATATTACTATGCCATAAATGACACAAGAATAGTTCTCTTTTCAAAGTGATCAGTATCAAGACATGAGTATGGAATTCTAAGGAGAATCTCAACAAGTTCCAAGATAACCAAATGTAATTAATGTTAATTGGAAATTGGATGATCATATTATGTTAAACCAAGTTGGTGAAACTAGTAAGACAAATGGTCAAGTGATAGCTCTGAATAAAGATAAAAGAAGAGTAGTTGAGGAAGTTTAATATGTGAGTTCTTAATTTTTTTTCACAAAGTGTCAAATATCAAGTTGTTTTTCCTATAGCATAAAAGATTTAGAATACAGAGATAATGAAGGTTCCCCAAAAGTCTCCAACTAGAGAACAACTAGTGGCTCCAAAGTTGCAGCTAAAGGTTATTAGAGCATATTTTATCATAATATAAAAAATGAAGAACATGAAATTTTAGTATTATCATGTGGGATTCCCTTTCATCCTAGGGTAAAAATACATGCTTATTTAAGATCTTTCACATCTTAAGGTATCTAGAGAACTAGCTGAGAAATAAGGAGCCATTTTGTTCAATTTAGATTAGTAAATCAAATAACCTAATCAACAAATACATAACATGAAAAAGGTGGATAAATCTAATGTAAAATCAAATAAAACCCATTCCTTTTATCTTTATTTTATATTAGGTGAGTATTTAGTCAATAATTGTATGGTACATAGTGGATCTAGTAACACTATCATACCCAAATAAATTATAGACAAACTTGGTCTTGTCTATGAGCCATATACTAAAGGAGTATTGAAATTAGATGGATAACCAATGAAGATAATAGGCATAATAAAAGGCATAAAAATGACATTACATGCTTGCCCCAATGTTGTTATTCAACAAGATGATGTTGTAATGGACTTGCCTCACTATTTTTCCATGTGCCTATGAAGAGACTTTAATTCAAATATTAGAGGATATTTATCAGCTGATTGGACCTATTTAATGTTTAGGACCAAGTATGGTACTTAAGTGACATTATGTTCTGAACTTATTGCAAGATTTCATTTGGAGCCATAAATGCCAAGTATGGTGAACACTAATTGTGTTATCTCAGACAAGGTACTAGAAAATAGTGAGGTGGAATACAAATCACCTCTAGATGGAGTCCCAAATATTTTCTTTGATGAATGGGCCTATAATTTTCATGGACATGATCCCTATAAGTTAATTAAAGAATAAGGACTTGGTGTTTATTATCTTCATGAAAATGATGCACCAATTCCAACATTGATGAAAGATGATCGGCCTAGTGATGGACTGTGGTACCTATTTTTTTATGGATCTAGGAACAAACATGGCACTAGAGATATAATGATGTTAATTTATATATCCAATCAAATTTATTTCTCTTCTCTCAATTTTCAATTTGGTTGTTCCAATAATTTTACTGAATATGAAGCACTAGTGTATGGTTTTTAATGGGAAAGAAAGATGAAGGTTAATTCCTTACAAGTCTTTGGATATAATGAAATGATAGTTCACAAATTAAGGGGACTTAATATATAAAAGAAACCAATACTTATGTGCTATAGGAATAAAGTATGGGACCTATTTTAAGACTTTCAATCCTTCAATATTTAGGCCATATCAATAAATAAGAATAAGCATGTCAATAAGCTAGCTACTATTGGGTCACAATTCAATATCCTAGATCACATGAAAAGTTAAAAAGATCAATCACACATCAAGGTATTCGTGAGACCTTTTATTCCAAAAAACCATGAAAATTGCCAAGATTTGAAGATGATCATCATATTTTTATATTTTTACAAGAGGAAGTTAAATTCTCTTCAAAGAACTAAGACAAACATTTATAGTAGTATGATGACCATATTGTGCAATTAAAGACAAACAAGTTGCCTAAAGGGTTAGTCACCCTTGAAAACATATTCAGTAGAGATGATGAATTAAGAAAAGAAAATTTTGATTTTTCAACCAAGGAAGAACACTATACAAATGTGGAAATTACCATTAGCAAGAGTTTAAAGCTAGACAAAGTTTGCACACCTTCAAAGAAAGAAAATTTTATTGAGTTATGTTTAATTTTTGTAGACATCTTTACATGGTAGTATAATTACCTTAAAGGATTTTATCCAAGTCTAGCTCAACATACCATTGAGTTATAATATGAGACCAGGATAGTCAAACAGAGACAAAAGCCCACTAACCTAAATCTTGAACCTTTGATGAGAGTTGAGCTACATAAGCTCATTGAGCCGGCTACAATTTTTCCAATTAAGCACTCAACTTGGGTGGAAAACCTTTTTACAGTACATAAAAATAATGGTGAAATAAGTCTATGTGTTAACTTTCATGACTTGAACAAGGCCTATCTTAAAGACCACTACCCATTTCCATTAATGGAAGAATAATTACAACTATTTGCAAGTTTATAAAGGTTCTCCTTATTGGATGGATATGGTGGATATAACCAAATTTTGGTCAAAGAAGAAGAGTAGTTCAAAATAGCCTTCACTAGAAATTGGGGGATATTTGTATATAGAAAGATGCCTTTTGGTTTATCTAATGCTGGAGCCACTTTTCAAAAGGCTATGAACATGGCATTTTAGGGTATCCTCAACAAGTTTATTCTTGTCTATTTGGATGACATAAAAGTATTCTCTAATAGTACATATGAACATATGATTCATCTTAGATAAGTGTTTGAAAAGTGCAAGGAATTTTGAGTGTCTTTGAATCCAAAAAAGTGTGTTTTCTCTATTCATGAAGGTAGGATTATTGTACATGTCATTTAAAAAAATGGTACAAGCATAAATCCTAATAGGATTGAAGCAATTCTTGAACTTTCATTGCCTAAGCACAAGAAAACTTTGAAAAGATTTTTAGGTAAGATCAACTTCCTAAGAAGATACATTTAAAAAATTTATACTTTAGCTAAGTTAAAACTATGATAAATAAGGGTCAAAGTTTTGGTTGGTCCAAATGAGTAATAAGCTTTATAGATATTAAGAAATCTATAGCCAATTCTCCTACACTCTTGAAACTTGAATTTACAAAGGATTTCTTCTTATACAACTATGTTAACATTGACATAATTTTAGGTATTCTCATGTATAAGAATAAAGAGACTTTAGAGTAGCCAATATCTTTGTTCATTCAAGGCTTAGAAGAATATGAAACAAGGTATTATTTTTTTGAGAAGCATGTTATTTTAATCATAAGGTATCTTAAAAAGTTTAGGAACTTATTCTCCAATAATAAGATACATTTGATGGTTACACATCCAAGTGTCAAAGATTTTATTTTGAACAAAGATATAAATGACAAGAGAGTTGGTTGGATAACTAAAGTCATGGAATATGATGTTGAGATCAAAGTCACAAAGTTGGTTATAGGTAAAATAATTTGTGAGAATATAGCCTAAGACTTGTAGGAGACTAATGAGCTGGTTATGGTGTCAAATGAAAAAAAATTTACAAGTGACTAGACATCACCTTCTAGCTAGTTCCAATATATGGTAAGGTATCTATAGGATGGTATTTATCCTTCTCATCTGACACCTTCAAAGAGGAGATATTTTAGATTGCAATTGATTCCTTTTCTTCTTGTTGATAATGTATTATTGAAAAAGGAAATAAATGGCATGCTACTAAGATGTATAGAACTAGGTCAAACATAGAGTTTGCTTGAGTAGATCCATAATGGACATGGTGGAGGACATTACTCAGCAAGGATCACAACATGCAAGATCATGAGAGGTGGGTATTACTAGCCAAGTTTATTTAGTGATTGTCATACATGGACTAGGAAATGCAGACATTGTGCCATGTTTATTGGAAAGGTGAAGCTTGTAGCCTTACCTCTCTAACTAATTTTAGTGAAAAAACCCTTTTTCCAATGGGAATTAGACTTTATTAGTCTTATCAACCCTCCTTCAAGCTAAGGACATAAGTGGATCCTAACTACCATAGATTATTTTACTAGATGGACAAAGTTAGTAGCATTAAAGGAAGCTAATAAAACAAATATTTTGGACTTTTATGAAGGTTTGCTTACCAAATTTGGGTCCATTCAATTATAATTTGTAATAATGTTATGGTATTTGTATAATCTAAAATTAGCTAGTGGGTAATTCAACATAGTGTTTTTCTTAATACATCATCAAACTATTATCCACAAGGAATTGACCTTATTGAATCCACTAACATGAATTTATTGAATATAACTAGGAGGACTATTGAATACATTCAAAGATCATGGCATCTCAAATTGAATTCATCTCTATGGGTTGATAGGATCACCTATAAGAGGTCAATTGCCAAGTCTCCATATAAATTAGTATATGGTAAGGAATAAAGAATGGTTATTTTTATTGAATTCCCTAATTTGGAATTGATGCATCAGATTGAGATTTTGGAGAATGAGCTAATAAAAATAAGATATGCTTAGCTCATGGAGCTAGAAGAGACAAGGAATCAATCTATGTTGGCTATGGGAGGCCATTAAGCAATGACAAAGAAATATTTTGATAAAGGAGTTTCTTCAAGAGCTTTCCAAGAAGGATATTTGGTCCTCAAGTGGGATGAGGATATAGCCAAACCAAGAAAGCACACAAAATATGATTCTCTCTGGAGTGGTTCGTATACAGTCTCTAGTTACAAATCCCACAATGCTTTCCATCTCATAAGGATGAATGGTGAAGAGATTCCTATCCCAGTCAATGGGAAACATTTAAAGCACTGATATTAAGGAAGCTAGGTCCCATATATATATTTAGTTTCTAGTTGAGTTTTCTCTAAGTTTTTTTCTTACACATTAGTTTCTTTTTTATTTTGTCCTGAATAAGTGCTTTTGTTTCATAGTTGTTTGATAGTTTAGTTGCCTTTGGTTTATTAGGTTAGTTTCCCTTTCAAGTTTATTTCTTTAATTATTATTGGAATTCTTTGTCTTTTCAAGTCAAAAGTCTATCTTGGAATCATGTAAATGGTCCATGTATTATCTGTAATGATCCAAGAGTCATGTATATGTTCTGAGTTCTCAAGCATAACATGCATGCTACCTTGTCAAGTCACCAAAGATGTTGACCAAATTTGGTCTACATACCAAAAATATGCCTATTCCAAGAGTTAAATGGAAGGAGTAGGATATTTTTATACAATTATAAAGAGTAGGTATTTGAATATATTTTCATAGTATCTGAGCCTTCAAAGGTCAAGCAACAATTCAAGCATGAGTTTAGAAGGGATTACAAACTTTGGAAAAGCTAAGTACAAATTTTTTTGGGCCAAGTCTTTACTTGGGAATTCTTTCAAACCTTTTATTTGACTAAGTTTTCATTCTTTTGGGTAAATTCTTTTAGGATTTTATTTTGCTAAGCTGAATTCTTTTAGACCCTTTTTGTCTAACTATTGAATTATTTCAGATAAATTATTCAAGACAAAGTTTATGAAAGCATGAATTCTTTTGGGTAAAATGTTTTTAGTAAAAAATGAAGACATTTATTTTAGAAAATTATTCCACAATAATTTTCTTGAAGGCCTATTTCTTTTGAAGAAATTGTCCACATCAAAAAAGGCTAAGTGTAAATTCTTTTGGATATTTTGTTCATAGAAAAAATCCTAAGGGTCATTTATTTTGGGAAAATTATTTGAAAAATATTCTTGAAGGGTATCTTCTATAGGAAAGTGGTCTGATACAAAAATATTGAAGGGTATTTTGTTAATCAAAGTGTCCTAAACACTTTTTTTGAAGGATATCATTTTCAAGTAAAGTGGCCAAAAATCATTTTCCCAAAGGGTTTTTTCTCGAGAAAGTAAAACAAAAGCACATAATTTTTTTTGAAGGGTCATTATATAGGAAAGTGGTCTATTTTCAAAAGTCCTAAAATTTCATTTTTCAAGGGAATGGTCCTATACATTTTTTTTGAAGGGTATTTTTTTTAGGCAAACTGTCCTAAGACAAAGTTCTGAAGGATCTTTCTGCAGTAAAGTGCCTTATACAATTTTTTTGAAGGGTCATTTCTTAGGAAAATGGTTTAGTTCAAGGTTTACGAAGGGATTTTTTTAAGGAAGGTTACCCAAACAAAAGTCTAGCAAAAGGTTCAAAAGAAATAGACTACAAAATTTGTGATCTAGATAATTGCACAAACATCAATGTTAGGCTATACAAAATAATCATTTGAATTTAAAAAGTCTAGGATGGCACTGTAAGTGTCAAATTCAAACACAAAAAATGGCTGTTAGTTTTCAAATATATAGTGATCGTTGAGCAAACATCAAAAATGTTTGTGTAGACATCAAATTTCAAGCTATAAGAAATAGACATTTTTATTCAAATGGGTTAAATATCGATGGTCTACATTCAATTAGAGAAAATATCTAGTGGTATACATGAAGTCAAGAAGTCAATAAGGCATTCACATGAATGTCAAATTTAGAGCACGATGAGTAACTATTTTAGTTCAAAAGGTCCTTAAAAGGTTTAAAGTTGGTTGAGATTTGATGGTCTACATGAGCCTTCATACTAACACATAAGATCTAACAATATATGCTGGAATCAAATAGGTTAAAAAGTCCCCAAGTTAAATCCTTTAAAGATATACAAGTTGGACATGATCCAATAGTGCAGGATCATTGAGCTGAGATCTAATGGTGTGCATTCACTAAGTCTAAGCTAAATCAATGATCCACTTTTAATCTTATAAAATATCTAATGGCGAGTGGTGACTAAAAGGTTAATGGGCTTAGGTAATCAATGACACACATTTAATCATATAAAGGTGATCAATAGAGTGAGATGGGTCAAACGAGTTAGCATAATCTATAGAACCAATAAGAATAAAGATACTTGGGCACAATAAAATGGGTTGAGTTATTTTTTGATGGGAAATCAAATAAAGGTGGACCTAGACATTTTTGATGGAAGTCAATAGGGAAAATTTCAACTCAGATATGTAAATGCAAAATAAATAGAGCTCGAATATGATCCAGATGGAACTAGTAGGACCAAGCAATGCCAAAAAATATCCATATGGGTAAAATTGGTCATTTGGACCTAATACAAAGATCAATGATTATGAATCAAGGTTAAACCATTTGTAGGTTTTATATGATTACTGTGATTGTATGAAAACCAATGATATGCGATTGGTTATATATATATAATGGACCCAAGTTCAAGTTAAAAAAATGCACGTGTAAACATGATGATAGAGAGACATGTCTCACCTATCATTTGGATCAATTTTCAATGAATATATATATAGTTGGCTACCCAAATTAGATGTGGCATAATTCTACTAATTTCAAGACATGATCCTTATTAGCAGATCATTAGATGATATCATAGAGTTCCAAGAAAACACTAGGTGGATGGATAAGGATAATGAGTATTCAATTCTTTTACATAATTTATTCTTTATTGATAATACCATAACTTAGTATCCTTGAGAATGGTAATCCATAGAAATTAGTTAGGCCTTTTTCAATGCAAAACTCTCTCTCTCTCTCTCTCTCTCTCTCTCTCTCTCTCTCTCTCTCTCTCTCTCTCTCTCTCTCTCTCTCTCTCTCTCTCTCTCTCTCTCTCTCTCTCTCTCTATTTATCTTTTCTATGAATACAGGATTCTAAGCCTTAAAATGAATCCCTCTTTTTGGTATGACCAGACTTAACCAAAATTTGTACTATGACACCTTTTTGATGAAATAAAGATTGAATTCCATCCTTTTCTAAGTTAGATTGAAGTGTGTTCCATGAATTCATGTATTGTGGTTAAGTAAATGTATTTTCCTTGCTTATGTCTAATTTTTTCTCACCTTTAGGAAGTGCTTAGTAGTTCTTACAGTCAATATAAGTGTAATTTATAATTTATTGTCTATTTTGGAATTGGATATTTGCCATCTCTTACTAATTTGATAAATAATTAATGCCTTATTCTAAAATATTAATGTGAGATTGATATTATTTGGTCTTGAAAGTGTCTCATAGTGTGTATTGTGTGATTTTGAGTGATCAAATCATTCATGCATCACCTCTTTTACATGATTTATAAGTTATTGTCAAAATATATTTCCCTTTTCCAAGCAATTACTAGTTTAGATTTAGTATAGATGATAGATCCATAAGGAATCCAACCTTTTCCAAATGTCTGATCCATTATTAGGATACCCATAGCCTAAGATCAGTCCCATGTTAGACTATATTTGAGTAGAAAGATATGAACAATCCACTTACTCAACTAGGGTGCAAATCTAAACCACTAATAGTTACTAAAAGGACCTTCAAGGTATCCCCTAAGAGATACCTTAAAAGAAAATTCCAATTGTGTGCATGTTCAAGGTATCTACTAGGAGAACCCTTGAAGGTATTACAAGACCCTTCAAGGTATCTCTTAGAAGATATGTTGAAGGGAATTGTAATACATTCAAGGGTACATTGAAGGTATCTCCTAAGAGATACCTTTCAAACATGCATAAGGATACCCTTGAAGGTATTATGAGGCCCTTAAAGGTATCTCCTAAGAGATACCTTGAAAGAAAATTCCAATCATGTGCATTTTCAATGTATCTACTAGGAGACTCATTGAAGGTACTACAAGACCTTTCAATGTATCTTCTAGGAGATACTTTCAAGGGAATTATAGTACCTTCAAGGGTACCCTAATGTATGTTTAAAAGGTATCTCCTAGGAGATAAACTATACCTTTAAAACATATATTAGGTTAAACTCAAAGGTACTGCAAAGCCCTTCAAGGTATCTCCTTGAAGATACATTGAAAAATAATTCAAAACATGTGCATGTTTAAGGAATGTTAGCAGAGTTTTCAAAAATTTATCCACAACATGTTGATTATAGGGATAGCTTACATAGTAGGAAGCAAAAAATAATCATAATAACATGAGTGAATTTATAGAATCTTTAATTTTATACATAGTAATAAATATATAGATAAACTAACATGGTGTTAACAATTCTAGAACATAAATAACATAATATAAGATAGGAAAAAATAAAATAAAATAGAGTAAGCAAAACACTAGGAATATGTAAAGTAATCTTAGGAAAACTAGAACATAACTAGTTTATTAATATTTATCACACATCAGAACCATATTCTATTATATCAGAGAACTCTATGTAGTTTTTAACATGGCTCTATCTCTTCACAATCCATATTTTTGACATATAAAAATAAAGACTCTTAGTATTAATATATCTATGCAAATATATAATAATGTGATTAGGGTTGGAAAGATCAAGCTGATTTAAAAAAGATACATTTGTTGGGTGTGGCTTGTATAGGCAAGCTTGTCTATATGCTGGCTTGGATAACAAGGCCAAAAACATACAAAATATCATATAGGTGATAAAATTATACCCTGATCACATGTGTCCATAAATTATATACTTTTAATTTTATGAGTAAACTATTGTTTTGTTCCCAAACAAACTCTAAACTCTAATCTGGGCTAAATCTAGAAAAGATTTTCCCTTCAAAAAAGTGGCAATAATATTTCTAGGTGTTGTTTAGTAGTTTTAACCCTTTATGCACTACTTAGCCACCCTTTCAAGTTTTAAAATAACTAACATACTTACCTACTACCCTTTTCAGTTTTCCATAGACTAACTTAACTAGGTGGCCATCTTGGTTAGGGGTTTTCAACCAACCTAGCCCTGATCCTAATGCTTATGAATATGTTAAAAAATATATTTTTCTTAAATGAAAAACTAAACATTAACCTAATATGGAGGTGATGACAAAGTTTGGCCAGCCAACTATATAGGTTGTGGCTACTCAGACTATGCCTCTATATCCAACTTTATCTTATATATAATTTATTGGATCTCCTATGATGAAATGAACTTAGATTCTTATATGATATATGAAATATCTTGTTCAACTTGTGAGAGTTCATTATTGATATTTTTACAATCATCAAGTACTTCCCACACCATGGTAAGAAAAATGTGTAGTGGAATCTAAATGGCCATCAAATTTTGCACATATTCTTATTCTATGATGATAAGGAAGGCTTTGGTATTTGATAGCTTAAGATAGATATATAACACAATATCATATAACCTATTTTTAGTCCTTTGGGCTTGAATATCCATAAATTATTTTCACATTGTCTCATTTTACTAGAATAGGAGCTTCTTCATTATGATATCCCTGACATCTGATAATTGTTAAAATGTGTCAGTCAATGTTTTTCCAATAGTTGTTTAATCACTCATTATAGATTTATATTTATCTACTATTACAAATTTTGGTCTCAAAGTAGCCAAGGATTTGTCAAGGTGTTGCCTCTAATCAATCATTCCTTGGGATATCTTCTTAGCTTGATGTGCACCAGTATTTTAGACCTATACATATTCATCTAGTAGTTTATAAATGCCTTCCATTTTGGTGTGAATAGAATGACCTTGGGTACATAGTTTTTGTGAGCTCATCCAATCCTTTATTATCTAATTCAACAATGTAGTAAGTTTTTTTTCCTCACACATTACTTGATCACAAAGGAATTACATAACCAAAGTAGGAAAATTGGCAGTGATGAGTTGCCTAGCCTTATAAATTTAATTTTATGCTTTTTTTTTCTCCTCGCATAATCAAAAAACTTTTTTTTCCAAGTATAAATCCTTTTACACAATGGATTATTCCAATTTAGTTGGTCCTTCAATTTTCTTGGATAATGGTAGCTACAAAACATCTAAATATGTCTCCATGGAAGTGGGAGTAAGTGTGGTAGATGTGGATACAAATGTGGTAGGATCTATCATAAATTAAGCCAATAAAAGTAAAAAAGTGGTGTGATGATATGATGTGGAAAGAACATCCCATAACCATTGGGTAGAGGGGTGAGGCTTTGATAGTGAAGTCTACTTTAGTGTACCTAATTGGGTCTCATCATTATAATATGTTACATGTTCTACTTTTTCCTTTTACTTAACTTCTTTTTATTTTACAATCTATTCCTCTACTTTAGTTTGAGCCTTGGTTGCATCCTAAGTGTGAATTTAAGCTAGCTCCTCAACCTTGGCTCTAGCCACAATTTTAACCTTGCCATTTGCCTTAGCCTTAACTTTGGTGTCAACCTCCACTTTAGCTTTGGCATCAACCTCAAATTTTTCCTTGGTAGCTTACACCTCTACCTCACCCTTAACTTCCTCCTCCTTATGGCACTATTCTTTGGCATATTTATCTCATGTTTCTTATTCTATTTAATTTTGTTGTGAAGCTTTTACCTATTGATCCTTGCATTATAACTCTTCTTGATCCCTTATCTTAGCCTCCACTTCTTTATATTTTTATATTGAGCCTCTAATTCTTTAGCTTATCTCTAGGTATCCTTTTCTTCTTTCACTCTCTTCCTTTTGGCCTCTGCTTACTTGGCTTTCTTTATCTCAACCTGAGATTCTTCAGCCTTATTTTTATCGACCTCAGCTTCATCATACTTATTTTATTGTTCTTTTTCCTTAGTGCACTATTTGTCTTATTCTTATTACACTACTTCTTATTATGCATGTTAGGATTCTTGCACAATTAATTATTCCATGGCCTCTTTCTTTTTTTGTTATAATCTACTTTTCTCTATTTCCTCTTTTCTTTCTTTGTAACCTCCTCCTCAAGATCTGGGATATCTTGTGTATCATCCATTTCTTCTTCTATATCTAGTATAATGGTATCTAGATTTCCCTCCATTACATCTACATCATCTATTTCCATATCAGATTTTGAGTGCTCTAAAGATTCATATTTCATTACCATACCTCTATGCACATAAATATTTCTAGACTCGATCAGAGGGATAAGTGTATCCTTGTGTCTCCTCATGTACCTAGAATTCACTTAATGGGAACTACTTGTTATGGATAGCTCTCTGAAAGATACCATATGTTATTTCATGGTGGTTGAAGGCCTAGCCCAACGATGTGTATGTTGTTTATGAAATAGTGGTCATAATGGGCTCCCTTGCTCTTATAGATCTACACTTTATGTAGATAATGAACTAGTTGTTGGATCTATTTAAATTTTTTTTGCCATCATGCTTATTCTTGACCTACAAGATCCACAATAATAGAGGGATTGAGTTGCATAGTTTTGACCCAAAGGTCTCTGACTACCTTATTTTGTACTTAGCAAGTGCACACTATTTTTTAGAAAAATAATTCCTTCTCCTCCTTATCATAGAAATTTTAGTCAATGTATTTGATCATGAATTAAATAACTTCCTATTTTCAAACCCCAAATTTTCAAGATCACACTCACAAGATATCCTCAAAACATGTGGATTATCTAACTAAGACTTAGTTTGCCATGATATCTTTCTAGCTGCTGGTGGTGAGGCTCTCTATGTAGGTCCCTTTCATTTGAATTTTTCTTGATATGGGGGAGTTATGGACTATTGTGGTGAGGCTTTTGGTTCTATAACTAGATACAATTGTGCTTGTTTTTTCCTAGGTTATTGTACACCTAGAAGGATGGTTTGAATGGGCTCCACAAATCGCATGGCTAGGGATCTCTGCCTCCATCCTTTGGCTTGTAATTCAATCATTATGATGAAAAAGGGCATTAGATTCATAATTGGAATGTCCAACTCATTCACATTGATTTGAATACCATTATACAACTTAGTTACTAATTCATATTGCCCCAAATATTGCATGACATCATATGAAATTTGAGGGTGTAACCTGATCAATTCTAGAGCCTCAATCTACTATGTGTTAAACCACTCTAGTTACTCATAATATTTTACTATCTTTGTCCAAGTGATTATTGTGAGGTTAGTAATAAGACAAAAGTCCATAATAATATTAACTTGGCTTAGAAGGGACTTTCATTAAGTGAAACATAATAAAAAAACTAGAAATTGATATTGGAAATTTTTCATGCTACCTAAAAGTACCTTATAGATACTAGTGGTAAGCTCAGATGAAATCAAATTAGGCTAATTTAATTTCTCATTCAAGTGTATTATGTGATACACAATGTTAGTTACTCCTTTTTTGCTTCCTTAGCCTAATTTATTATCTGTTAGAGCCTCTTTGTTAGACACTCTACTAGTATGCGTAGTGAAACATCCTCAATGGAGTCAATTGGAGTTATTATACCTTACCTAGTGGGAAACTTATCCTAAAAAATTTAATTAATTGGTAGTGTGGTGTACTTGTATGGAAATAAGGATTTTCTATGATTTGAGAGGCTTGTGGCTCTCACCATGGTCTATACATTGATTTAAGCAGTGATATCTTAGGATAAATAAATATCCACCTAGTTGTATCTAATTAAAAAAGTATGCATGACCTCATATAATTGTTATAATATAGGTAACTTAATTAGCCTCTCTACATAATAACCTTGTAGCAAATGTTGAAGTGTAAGAGCTCTTGCTTGTGCACCTACTTCTGTTTCTAAGATGAAGAGATTAACTTTGGTAATTTCCATAAAGTCAAAGGGATTTATATCATTGTATTTTATTTATTGAATACCTAACCCAATCCCCATTTCTTCCTTTTTTTCATTTGTGAGTGGGATCAATAACTTGCTCCCATCCATGACTATACCTATAATCTACATTGTTTAATTGCTTTGTTCTACTAAAATCTAGGTCTTGACTTTTGCCAATAGGAGTATTTGAGAGTAGATAGTAGAATAATATTATTATCTAAAGTTTGTAATGTTTTGGAATTATTCATCCCCTTTATTATATATATTTTAGCATCCAATTTTCTCTTTTTTACCTCTTTAAATACACTCACTACCTATGCATGAGTGCTTTTCCTCATCTTTAATATTTTGTTTTTGATAATGACATTTATGTCTACTAAATATCTAATTTAACACATAGAGTGAATTTAATGTGACCCTATGTCACTTATTCTAGCCACTCTATTTAATGAATCCACCTATCACATCCCAACTCGATCTAACTAGAACAAGATGCAATATTTTGAGACACTGCATCATTAATGGTCTTGTATGACCATTATAAATACTTCTACCAAACCTATCTTATCACTACCACTTTTTTGGACTTAATTGAGATTGATGTCGTTATGGCCAACCATCCTTGATGATATATCAATGTAATGTGATTGTACCCTATGATCATAGCCTCTTCTCAGATGCTGTGATGTGAGACTAAAAACACACTATACAAACATTAAAACTTAATAAAACAAAAAAAAGTTGAACTAACACTCAACATATTATTAGAGACAAAAATTTACAATAGGAAAGATTTCTAACCAAGGATTTCAGTTATAAGATTCATAGCCTATGAGGTGGTAGATGTAAACAGTGGCACATGTGCACTAAAAACTATTATAGTTATTGTAGTTGAAAATGAAATCATTGCCACTGTAGCTAAAGTTGTTGTCATAATGTGGGTTGTACTTAAGGGGACCATTAAAACTAGAACATGAGATATAGTTGGAGAAAGAGTTATAACTATAATTTCTGATGGGGTGACCATAGATGTCATGGTATACTTACTTGCATAAATTTGGAGGTAGAGAGTATGGTTATCCTAGAAGTCTAATAAGGGTATTTTCAAAAGTTGAAGAACCTTATCCATAAAATTTATGTGTATCTTTAGTGATTCCCCAATCTCTACATAAAGTGTTTCTATACTAAGAACCCTTATTTTAACAAAGACTCACTAAAGAAGGTCTTCAAAAATGGATCTATGTACCTGTTGATGACAAAAATTGTGCTTGATCTTAATCAATCAACAATGGGAAGTTTCAATCTGTGGGACAATGTGGCTTGAAACAACCTCCATATTTTAGAGAAGCTGGTCTCTTCTTTTGTGTCAAGTGTTGGGGGAAAAGGGATAGAAGATTAAACAAAAATGCAAATGCAGGAATGAAACCTAACTATAGTGATGCACCTGAGTGTAATCTTAATCCTAACCTTAGCATAGTGAAACTATTATAGGATTCAATTACATTTAAGAGTAGACAAGTGCATGATCAATGTAAAAGATTGAAATAATAGAAACAGAGGCTCACAATAGGGGATTCTTTTGCTAAGATATAGAGAATGTCAACAATGGCATAGTGTTCAATCTTCTGAATAGAATATTCCAATCACATAAGAGGCATAGAAGTCACGTACAGTTATGTAAACCTTCTAACTCAAGAAAATGAGACAAAAGCAAATGACATTCCTAATCACAACTCCAAAAAATTTGTAGTATAGACTACTTTGCAAATGACATAGATAAAACCAACCAAGGCATGGAGTTCAAATCTTCTTAATTATTTTAGCCACATAAAAGGCACAAAAACATGCACAATTACATCAACTTTACAACTCAAGAAAATTGAGACAAGAGCAAATGATATTACTGGTTAAAAACTCTAGAAAGTCTAAAACTATAGAATTCCCCCCCTCCAATTTTTCAATTTCCTTATATAGCCTCAAATGTATCCTTACATCGATCTCTTTCCCACACAATTATACTCCATCATTCACTCACAGGAGACAAAATAGATGGTGCCTTCAATGCCTTGGATGCATCCTGGTCTCATCAAGAACTAACCTAACTGCGGCATGGTGATTCATGTCTAGTACCTCTCTTTATGCCTAAATTCCTCATTTCATCACTTGTTTGGCTGCTCAAATGTCTACTCTACCTCTCTAAATTAGGGGACAAAATAGATGGCACCTTCAATGCCTTACAATCTCCATGACTCTACCTGGTGCACTATTCTATCTACCAAGAATAACTCCCATCGAGTTTCTCTCCATCTTGTTATAACAGATAGGTAGACACTCTATTCTATTGAAACAAAAGAGGACACTTAGTAAATCCATGAAAATTCTCCCTTTGTGGTCTAGAAGGCACTGGATAATGACACTTGTCACTTTCTACTTTCTTCTATATTCTGCTCATGAACGTTCTACCTTCGACACCTATTGTAATCTGCTTTCTTGATACCTTGTAGTTTTATCAAAACAAAAAATATTGCATTCCTTACTTGAGAAAATTTTAGGAAGGGATGGATGCACGTGGTAGTATTCACTTGTTTTCACTCAGCGCTTCCATAATCCTTTGAAATAACATCTAGGACCCACCACAATCTTTATTCAGTAATTAGGGTTGAAGATGGTTTCTCAAAAATTGACATGTGGTGATCTCTGCTACTCCTAGGAAGATACATGGCATCTTCCACTTCTTCTTATGGGGGTATGTGGCATATTCCAATACCTTTTGGGGATGGAGTAGAAAGGGACTAGAGAGTAACACTTGGCAGCCTCCACTACACTTCAACACTTTAAGAAAAAATGAAACAATGCCCTTATGCATTGAATAAAAGCATTAAACCCATGTCTCCTAGATGTTGACACATGGTGACTTCCATTGATTCTTCAAAATGGTAGTTTAGGGCCTCCACAACTACCACTTGGCAATGTCTACTCTTTTGCTACTTAGCTCATTAAAAGTCTTTGTCAAAAAAGTAGAATGAATGTGGGTGCCTCTATGAAATACGAATGCTGACACATAGTGCATTCTACTCAGCTACTACTGGGAACGTGGCACATTCTATGGCCTTTTTAAAGGTTACAAAAGGGGGCTTAGAGGATGCTAGCTAGCTGGCTCTATGGCTCAAAGAGTGAAACTTGGTGGCTTTCACCTAAATTTAATACTTAGGCCCAAAAATGAAACAAAAGAAAACAAAAGGGGAAAAGGACCCATGCTCAGAGGGTCACACTTGGCAGTGTCCACTACACTTCAACACTTAGGAAAAAAATGAACCCACCCTCTACTCTAAAACTCTATTGCTATGTCTAAGGTATGCAGGAACCAAAATTGTAGTGCTTAACCCAAAATTTAAATATGACGTAGAGTAAAAAAATACTCTATAGTTACTGGCGACCTCCCAGGACTTTTGAGCCTGCTCAAAAAGAACCTAACTCTCGCTAGATCAAAATTATGAAAACTATAGCTTCAAAAGAGCCATCTGGTAGATAGACCACTCATGGTCAGATAACCCTTACTTGCTCTATAATTCAATGAAAGCCAGATCAAGGTTAATGATATCCTTGTGCAAAAAGTTTTACAAGATCTAGACCATGGCTTTCAGTCTAAATTCCAGCTAGGAAAAATGAATTAGGATAGCTTCAACTTCTAAGACTAAGGAATCATCCCGCAAGCTCTAGAAAACTATTTGATAACTTTTTTATCATAGAAGGTTTCCCATGGCCTATTTTGTGGTAGGGGCAAATCTGTCAGTTCAACATAGAGACTAGGGGCATCTTCAGTAGGGTTTTTCTTGGTCTCCCAAAAAGGGTGGCCTTCATGCGCAATCCTGGTTCCAATTCTATTTGTCCTCACTACGGAGGCTATGTGATTAGTTGGGTCATAAACCCATTTGTCCTCGACTAACAAGAACCCTAAGAAGGCTAGCTTCCTCAACAATACAGTCTCAACTTCTCTTGCTTTCAGGCTTATGTTGCCTACCATCCATGAGAGATTGTACATTTTACTCTTCTTCTTCTTAGATCCATATTCATTATCAACCACTAACACCTACCTAGCAACTTCCAAAAATGCTAATTGAAGAGTTAAAACCTTGAGTAGTAACACTGGCTCCCCATAAAATCCATGGATCCTCATGGTCATGTGATGGGCCTCAAAATAGAAATCACATGGGATTGGGCAACTAAGCAAGAGGTTCATAAAACTTGGGAATAACCTATTTATGATAGGCTCAGGGTTAAGGCAATGAAGGATAGGGGTGATGAATAGTTCCCAAAAGTCATACGTGTCACTGGTTTTTGATAAAATATGTGTCCATGCAGACACAGGGATGGTCCTTTGGGGGTTGAAAGGTGGGTCATATAGGTTCAGATTCATGTAGTGGGTGAAAAGGTTAGGGTTCTGCTATAGAATTAGATGAAAAAAAGGAGGAATACTTGAATATCCCTTTTGCCTTGAACTGGGTCAGCTGCTCCACTATTGAGAAGGTGATGTGCTCAGAGAAGTCAAGTCAATATTCTTGCATTTTGTCAACTATTTTTAGCCTAAAGAAGATGGCCATTTACTCTACATATACCACCATGTCATCCTTCATGCTAAAGATGAGAGCCATCATTGATAGTGCATCTTGGCTGGTGGGTGTGAACTAAGTTCTTGATGCGGGGAGCGTGGGCATTGTTGTATCACCATCAACCATTTGCAACTCAGACCTCAAAAACCTTGTCTGAGTGTTGACATTTGCCCATGTCCTTGACATCCTATCAATGGTGGGGAAGGTGGTGACACTATCATATTATAGGGCAAGCATGTCCCTGATAGCTTGTGGGGTGACCTGCATCATGAAGGGGCCTTGTTGGATGGAGCAAGATTGTGCATGGAGCAAGTCTGCACATAATTTGATTATATCAGGGCTTGGATGTATGGCTGGGATAATGAATTGAGCCAATTTTGAGGTCCATATCCTCATTTTGAATGTCTCATATTGCCTTGCTCTAGCTCTTTAGATACACCTTTAGTGTTCCCCTTCTCTTAGGTTCTTGTTGCTGGCCCTTTGCAAGATTAGGTCCATGATTCCATTTGCATAGTCTTTTACCCTTGATGGGTCACTAGTTTGACTGACTCCTAGGACTCTTATTCTTGGATAGCTTCTTAGTGGTTGTGCAGGAGCTACAACATATGATTTACTCACTAGTAACCTATCGAGATATCCAAGTGTCCCTATTCCTTGCTGTGAAGCAGATGTTCCCGCCATCTCTATATCTCTTGTATGATAACCTGGTATGAACCTTGCACAAGATAAAAATTTTCTTGCTGAAACAAATTTTGCTAGGCACTAACAATCACAATGAGCAAGATATTTTCACAGGAATGCTTGAGAGTTTGTAAATTTTAAAAGTTGCTAAGGGATATTTATGGGCCTATCAAGTCCCAAATAGCATTAAATAAAGGTGACCGTTATCAAATCCTACTCAATCTCTGGGAAACAACGAGGTGAACACATTATGCAGCATAAGGTACCTTGGAGATCTCAAAAGATTTGGGGAGGCATTTAATGTGGAAAAATTTAAAGAATAAAACTTCTAAGACATCGAATCTGCATTTAAAATGCTCATTTTAAAAGAAAAGTGGGAAAGCAAAAAAATAAAATAGAACAATGCGAGAAGGGAAAACTACCTAACTACAATAATTAAAACATCCTTATTTCCCTCCAAGATCAAAAACAAACTTTCCAACATCTTATTTATGACAAGACAACTTATGTTTCCATACTAGTGATTGCAATGGGTATATCTTTGATGGAATGTCCTCTGCGCTGGCCACACAAGTTTGCCTATACTCAGACGAGTCTGAGTAAAACATGTGTTCAACACCCACAAATTCTTCTTGTCTTTGAATGCCCATCAAATACTAGTTCTTCATGCTATTGTGTGTCATCAAGAAATCATTGGCTATTGGTTCTTCACTCTATCCCTTTTGATACCCATTCTCTTTTGGCTTATCTCCTTCTAATTCCAGCTCTATTGCATCATCATGCTCCTTGATGACTTCATCCTCTTGAAAGGATAAATCTGAAAGCTAGCATTCCTTCTACATATTCAACTGAGTCTCGATGCTATGTTCTCCACATTTGGCTAATTCATATCCTTCTTGCAAGATAGTGTCATCTATCTCAATGACTTGGTCAAGGAAGTATCCATGCTCCTCCATATCTTCTTGCAAAGTGAGGAAAAAGTTAGAAATGATCTCCTCCTCATCTAAAGTTAAGGAAAAAGCTTGCGGCTTATCCTCTTGCTCATCAAAGGGGGTACCTATGGTGATTTCTTCCTCATCTGTACTTATGGAATCCTCTTGACTAGCCATGAATTGAGTGTGCTCCTCTACATACTTATTTGCTTCTTCCAAAACATATTCTTCTCTAAAAAGGGATAAGGAGGAAGGCTATGATGAAAACAAAGAAGCTTATTGAGGAATGGTGGAAGGGACTTGAGGGGAAAGTGAGAGTTTAGAGTCATCTTCCCTTGCTACTATCATAGACTCTGCATTATTGGGGAAATGACCTTGACAGGTTGGACCTTTCTCAAGAACAGGGGTGGCGTATGTCTGATCTATAATTTGTGGTGGTGAATATGGAGTGTGGTAGACTTGGCAAGGTTGGTTCTCATGAATGCTTAGCCTTTCTTCTATAAATGCAATCAATCCACACACATCCAACATCTCATATGTAAGCTCTTACCAATTTGCCCTTTTAATGGGATCCCACTCACCTTTAATCAGGTTTATTGCATCCCTTACTTGATGGATGACATGACAAGGAATTTCTTGGCTATATCCCCTTAAATTGTCAAGCTCTAACACACATTTTAAAAATCCCAACAATGCTTTTTTGAAGGTGAAAATAAGGTCAAGTTGAGCATGAGATGTGGCATGTTGGGGAGACTGGTCATAAGATTGGTATAACTCATGACTATATGCATCCTTGTTACTTGACATGATTCCAAGAGAAGCTTGTTCCTGATTGAAAATATATGAAGGAGAATAAGACTCATAGCTATGAGTAATAGAATTATACATACCAAAAGGTGGTTTCTTGATGATACCAGGACTGCTTGATCAGCTAATTTGACTCAGAGTCATTTTTGGTGTTGTTGAAAACCTCCAAAGGCTGATTGGCTAAAGAACACACCAAAAATTCTTCAACTCCATGAAAGATTGGTCCCATCGAGTGTGCCAAAAATTGTTGATGATGAAAATTGTGCTTGATCTTAATCAATCAACAATGGGAAGTTTCAAGCTATGGGACAATGCAGCTTGAAACAACATCTAGATTTTAGAGAAGCTAGTCTTTTCTTTTGTGTCAAGTGTTGGGGGAAAAGGGATAGAAGATTAAATAAAAATGAAAATGCAAGAATGAAACCTAACTATGGTGATGCACTTGAGTGTAATCCTAATCCTAACCTGAGCACAGTGAAACTATTATAGGATTCAATTACATTTAAGAGCAGATAAGTAATGATCAATGTAAAAGATTGAAATAACAAAAATAGAGGCTCACAACAGGGGATTCTTTTGTTGAGATAAAGAGAATGTCAAAAAATGCATAGTATTCAATCTTCTGAATAGAATCTTCCAATCACATAAGAGGTGCAAAAGTCATGCACAATTATGTAAACCTTCCAACTCAAGAAAATGAGACAAAAGCAAATGACATTCCTAATCACAACTCCAAAAAATTTGTAGTATAGACTACCTTGCAAATGACATAGATAACACCAAGCAAGGCATGGAGATAAAATATTCTTAATTCTTTTATCCACATAAAAGGCACAAAAACATGCACAGTTACATCAACTTTACAACTCAAGAAAATTGAGACAAGAGCAAATGATATTACTGGTCAAAAACTCTAGAAAGTCTAAAACTATAAAACTCCCTCCGTCCTTTGATTTTTAAATTCCCTTATATAGCCTCATATGTCTCCTTACATCACTCTCTTTCCCACACAATTCTACTCCATCATTCACTCGTAGGGGACAAAACAGATGGTGCCTTCAATGTCTTGGATACATCTTAGTCTCATCAAGAACTGACCTAACTGCAACATGGAAATTCATGTCTAGTACCTCTCCTTACACCTAAATTCCTCATTCCATCACTTGCTTAGAAACTCAACTATCTACTCTGCCTCTCTCAATCAGGGGACAAAATAGACGGCACCTTCAATGCCTTGTAGGCTCCACAAATCTACCTGGTGCACTATTTTATCTACCAAGAATAACTCCCGCTGAGTTTCCCTCCATCTTGCTGTAATAGATAGGTAGACACTGTATTCTATTGAAATGGAAGAGGACACTTAGTCAATCTATGAAAATTCTCCCTTTATGGTCTAGAAGGCACTAGAGAATGACACTTGGTGCTTTCCACTTTCTTCTATATTCTACTCATGAATGCTCCACCTTCGACACCTGTCGTAATCCACTTTCTCAATACCTTGTAGTTTTATCAAAACAAAACTTATTGCATTCCTTTCTCAGGCAACTTTTAGGAAGGGATGGATGCATGTTGTAGTCTTCGCTTGTTTTCACTCAGCACTTCCATAGTCCTTTGAAATAACATCCGAGACCCACCACAATCTTTATTCAGTAATTAGGCTTGAAGATGGTTTCTCAAAAATTGACACGTGGCAATATCTGCTGCTCCTAAGAAGATATGTGGCATCTTCTGCTTCTCCTTCTTGGGGTATGTGGCATCTTCCACTGCCTTTTGGGGATGGAGTAGAAAGGGACCAGAGAGTGACACTTGGCAGCCCCTGCTGCACTTCAACACTTTAAGCAAAAATGAAACAATGCCTTTATGTGTTGAATGAAAGCATTAGACCCATGTCTCCTAGATGCCAACACATGGTGACTTCCACTAATTCTTCAAAAAGGTAGTTTAGGGCCTCCACAACTGCCACTTGGTGCTTTCAACTCTGCTACTGCTTAGCTCATTAAAAGTCTTTGTCAAAAAAATAGAATGAACGCAAGTGCCTCTATGAAATGTGGATGCTGTCACGTGGTGAATTTCACTTAGCTATTACTAGGAATGTGGCACATTCTTTGGCCTTATCAAAGGTTACAAAAGGGGACTTAGAGGATGCCAGCTGGCTGGCTCCATGGCTTGGAGAGTGACACTTGGTGGCTTCTGCTCAAATTTAATACTTAGGCCCAAAAATGAAATGAAAGAAAACAAAAGGGGAAAAGGACTCGTGCTCAGAGGGTGACACTTGGTAGGATCTACTACACTTTGACACTTAGGAAAAAAATGAACCTGCCCTCTGCTCTAAAACTCTATTGCTATGTCTAAGGTATGCAAGAACTAAAATTGCAGTGCTCGACCCAAAATTTAAATATGATGTAGATTAAAAAAATACTCTACAGTACCAAATCTCTTTGTGAATTAAATACATTTTTTATCCTTATTTATCTCAAAATAGCCATAGGTTGCCTCTCTTGACTGACCAACTATAGGACCAAAGACTTAACCTCTTGATGTCATTCAAGAAAGGTGTCTCTCTTGGTAGCTATGTAGTTATATGCCTAGGAAGCATTAAGGGATGATATTAGGTTTAAATGGACATAAGATTTGTTCCTAGCTATTATACTCAAAAAATTTAGTTTATCCTCCATTTTATTCATCTTCTCTACCTTTGGATATACATCTCCCCACTAAGGTTATAACTCTCCTTTTTCATCTATGATTAATTGGATGATACTGTATAACTTCCTATTCATCCTTCATACATTGTCAATGATGTCCACTATTGGTTGTATATTGGTTCTTCCTTGTAATTATTTGATGGTTTGATCATATCCTTTGAAAATTTCCTTTATCACCCCCTAAAAAAATCCATAATGGTATAGTGGTTTTCCTGGGGTAGAGAGATCACATCAGATGTATGTACTTTTATCCTTTTGGATAGAGATAATGTATCTTCCTTTTATTCTAACTACACCTCATAACCTTATACCATGAGGGTATTCCTTTTTACCCTCCTCATAATCTTCATCTCCTTGTCAAAATGGAACTTGATCATCGATTTCTCAATGACTACCAAGTTTCCCCTACCTTCCTCTACTTGTTGTAGTTTTTGTAGCCATTCTGGTATGCTCAAGGTTATTGACTACTTAGTGGGAATTTTAGGCTCTACTAGTGTGGAGTATTGAGTCTTTCCTAGAGGGATCATGGGATTATGGGAAGAGGGTCCTATTTATTACAAATTTGGCCTTGCTTACCTCTAACTAGTGACCATTTTAGGGGGCATTATATCCAGAACCAGCTTGTCATTTTCCATCTCCTTTTGGGTGGTCACCATAACATTATAGGTGTAATTAGGTTGGGTTATTAGTATCCCCATTTGGTTGGATGGTTGAGATGGGGAAATAGGTGAAGTGAAAATAGAGGTAGGCACTAATATCTCAAATGGGACCCATTTCTATGGTTGGGGATAACTAGTTATGTTAAAGTAGAAGTATATGATGGGAGTACTAAGGAGATTTTGTAAGTAATTAGTGGATGAGGAATATATGAGAATAGATGTGAATTATGGATTGGACTAACCTGAATATCATTCAAATAATTTAATTAATGAAAGGGAACTACAATATTGGTTTCTACTATAGTAGAAATTATAGAAGTTGAGGACAAAGAATAGTGGGTTAAGGTGTTTACATGTTACACATAAGTAATTAGGGGAAATGTTTTAAAATTTTTCATTATTTTCTTTAGGGATGAAGGAACTAGAGACACTCTCATTTATTTTCCACTTGTGGAAGCTAGGGGTTTCAAATCTACTTTATCCTTGGTGTCTCCCTCTTCTAGAAGTATCTCAATGGAAACTGAACTTGTCCCCAAAATATTTGTATCCCCTAATTAGGCCTCTTCTTCTTTAATCCATTCATCCTCAAGATCACTCTTAGTAGTATCATTGATATATAATGAGAGTGATGTCTTAGAATCACCTTCCCATTCTCCTTCATTTGAGGAAAAATTATTTAGTTCCTCATCACTATCTAATACCTCTAGGGGTTCTATTATTCTATAACCCTAATTTCCATTCAAGCATCCCCTTATTCCTTCATTAGGTGTCTCTTTTATAGGTACACCCTATAGTGAGGTTGAAGGAGTCATGGGTTTAATTTTGTATACAATAGGCTTATTATTGGGGTGGAAATTAGTGTGGAGGTAAGTAGATCAAGAAATCATGAAACCAATGTGATATTAGGTGGAGATGAGGTGAGAGTGGATGGATGTAAAATATTAGATCAGGTGAGGAATAAAGGAAAAGGAACTCCCTATGATATGGTGAGTAGAGGAAAGGGAAACATAGAGAAGGATCTATTGGTCCCCATGGTGGTGGATGCTTCATGAATTTTAGGTGAAGGTGGGAGAAGATAATTGACTAAGGATAATAAGGAAAATATATGAACTTCTTAAACTATGTTGAGTGTAGGAAAAAATAACATAGGGAAAACTTCACCATTACCCATGGCATTTTTGGTGATTTATATTGTAGAGGGTGGAGAAAGAATCATTTCTACTATAATAGTTTCTACTATGGAAATGGAGGGTGGTGAGGCATGAGGAGATGCCTAAGGGGGTGCCTACTCTTGTGTTACCATTTATGAAAGGGCCCCGTTGGGAGGCCAAAAAACCAATGCTCATTTTCAATATTTTTGGCCTACTCTTTGGTGGTTTAAATATTATATTGTATATGCCTAGCTACCACTATTGATATGATGACATTATTCATCTTGGTGTGTACCTCTGCATCATTCAAGTCATTCATAAACACCTCATCATGCCAAGTATGGTCATGCTTGTAGTCAATCATTACCCTTACTTTGAGACTCTTTAGGTGTTTCCTTACATTCTCCTTGGGGTCCCATTCTATGTAGGCTTCCCACTTGAAATCATAATGGGTTCAAGTTCTTCCCACTAGATAAAGTATTCCCATTTAGTGTATTAAATCTTTCCAATACTAAGGGGACTCATGTGTGTAGCTCCTTGCCTCTTATTTCTTAGATGAACATCCACTCAATCAGCTAATTGGGTAGGAATTTATTGTTCTAAAACTTTGTTTGGGCCAACCTAGGTAGATATATAAGGTAGGCTCTTGTTCCCTCTATATTTATTATGGTATAGTTTAGATAGAGCCAATAATTTTGTATCTTGCCTATGATCTTCCTGATTTGATCTAAGAGCCTAGGCATATCTTTACCATAGATGGCTTGGTATACCATTAGGTAAAAGGTCTCAGTAATCTTGGTCATGTTACTCATAAAATTATTAATGTGGATTATGTTGAACCTTTCACATATCCTAATATTAGGGTACTATTTGGAAGGCTCCTAAGGCTCATCAAAAGATGTATGGATGGTTCTAGTTATGACATCCACCGCATAAGACACCATATAAAATTTGTGGTCTAGGGAGTTATTTAGATTGGTTATTGTGATGATGATGTTATGATTAATTATTTCCCCTATGTTGGAATAATAATAACTAATGGGGGGGTGAATCAATATTCAAAATATTTACAACTTTACTTTACTATTTATTAACTATCAAATCAATATAGTGAACTAGCATCACATAAAAAACCATTTATATGAGCATGAAACAAGAACATAATACACAAAATAATTATTTGAGTGGATAAACCTCAAGGGGGATAAAATAAACTAATATATAAATGGACTATATTCCTATAAGATAAACACTAAATATAGTGAAGCGCCTACTTCATATGGAGAACTAACCCCAAATAGCTAATCACCAACTTTTCTAGGATTTAACAAACACCAACTTACAAGGAGGTAATAACCCCCTAGATGACTCAGACACAACTCAAAAACCTAATTGATTTGATCACCTTAAATAAATATTCTTTCTCAACCAACTGATGATGACCACCTCTTTATCTCTTCACACTCTTATCCCTCTCAAATTGCCTTCTAGGCTTCTTCACTCAACTAGGTCCCTTCAAGATAGATTAGGTCATTTGACCTTAATATTAATATAAAATACCGCTATTATATATTAATTTTAGTTTATATTAACCCTTATTATGGTCTAAAATACCTTATTTATGTCTTTAAAAGTGCCATATCTTCCAATTAAACTCACTCATTCTCTAACTAGTTAATTAGACCCATTAGGCATTGTTCTTATAGTAGGCTCTTGTTCATACAAATCTTGGTCATCCATACACACTTTCCCACTTATATTTTCCATAAAATAAGTCTTAATACATGGAAAAAATATTAATTAAACATTAAAATGGGTTAGTCATAGCATATAGGGCCAAAAACTCTTTTAAGTTATAACGAGACCTAATTCAATTAGGCCTTCGTTAGCACACATTGCCATTTGATCTCTTTAAAACACTTTAAAACCACACACATATAAGGAAAAATTAATATAAGACTCAAATATACCTCTAATAAACTCATATTATGTCCATGACATGTTTTATCTCCAATCACCACTTGAAGCACACCATTAGTATTGTTCATAATTAGGCATGCGCATACCTATAAAGTTTATGTTAAACTACTAAAGATAAAACACAAATAAAGTAAAAAAACATGGAAATAAATGACATATTAATAAAACTCATCACGTAAATATCATCACAAAATTCATTATATACTTCAACTTAGGTTATACAGGCTCAAACTCTTCTCTGTAAAGAGCTCATTCTGCACTCCCAACTAGCCTCATAACACAGTCATGGAAAATTGAAATTATAACATTTGAAATAACAAAATAAAGGAATTAAAATGAATTAAAATTATTCTAAAACATCCTTATAATAGTATCTAATAAAATATCATAAGCTCTATTATAAATTATTAGTCTTGTAAACTAATTTGTTTACCTTCTCTCTCACAGACCTCACTTAGTCAGTTAAGCCATTCTGGCTTCAACATATTCACTTCTTTGAATGACTAAAAAATATTATAAAATTAATTTATTGGACATATAAGTACCAAATATAAACACCATGTACATTATATTATTTAAAGTAGTGCATAGAGTCTCAAACTCATCACTATAACTTACTTACCCAGAACTCCCAGTTTACCTTAAAGCACAATCATGGTGAAAATGACCATAAATCACCTATATGACCATTTAAAAAGAATAATGATGTATTTATATGATCTTATGAGATCATTA
Organism: Torreya grandis; assembly: GCA_037957365.1. NCBI lineage: Eukaryota > Viridiplantae > Streptophyta > Pinopsida > Cupressales > Taxaceae > Torreya > Torreya grandis. Next base: position 1,328,562 of record JARHVA010001444.1, read on the forward strand.
TAACATTAAAATATATAAATATAATATTCTCAAATGGTAATATTGGTCTTATAGATCAATCTCATGACATCACTGTATGCAAACCTCATTAAGCTAGTAAGTCAACATGTGAGAAACGTTTTGATATATACAATTATATCCAAAACATATATAAAATATGAACATGTAATAAAATTATTGAACAACATATTCATGTACTTGGATTCATCCTTATTCCATGATAACACATCCCTAATCATCTTCTCACTTCTGCCTGGGTTTCTCACTATTTGCACCATTAGGCTTGTTAGCGATAGGTCATCTTGGATGACAAGTTTAACACACCTAAGGGATAAAAAATAAAAGTCTAAAATTTTTTCCTTCATCCATTTATAAATTTTGAATAGGTTAACTTTTATTTCTATAACAAATCTATGATAAATAAGGCCTTTCTTGTAGGGTCCACTCACTCGCTTGAAGACATAATCACACCTAGAGATTCTTGGGAGAGTTGAATACAACCCCCAACCACTAAAATATCCATACCAATCAATTTTTAGAACTTTATAACAACTTATTTCATATCAGGTCATTATTAGGGTTCTTTGAGGGTTTAAACCATCTTCCATTATTAGTAATGATTCATAAATATTAGTCTCTTATTCCAAAACTAATGCCTATAAATTTGATCTATGAACCTTCCATTTATATGATGAATAGCTTATCTTCCCATGAAATTTTTTTATGAGCTAAAAAACACAATAAAATCCTTCTTGGGTTGAGAACCCTTCGTTCTATACACTTGAGAGACATTAAAACCACTTTTTATGCCTTTTCTTAGAAACCATGACCTCAAAATTTGTGAATATGATTTAAAAAATATACCATAACTTTGAAAACACCCACCTATCCATAATTTCATTGGAAATAGGACCCCATACCCCATTAGGCCAAACTCTCTCTTTGTTATTTCTTAGATCTTGACCTACAAACCACATTAGGCCTTGAAAATGACCTTCATGCCTCTTTCCATGTTCTCTCCACCTCATTCACATACCCAAAAAACCTATCTAGTTATCAAAAAATACTTTACATCCTTTATAGGCTTTGATAATATATCATGATGCCTCTTTAGGCCAAGTAAGGTATAAAAGTGGTCTAGGTAAAGAATAGGTCTATAGGTCCTACCCCTATAGGCTCACCTTGAGACTCACATGAGTGATCCAATGCCTCATATACATTCTCAAAAAACCTCAACAAAAAATTTATGCCTATGTTCATTCATCTCACCAAGCCACCATGACCCTTCATGCACAAGACTAGGCATCCTCTGCACATAAGTTTTCAAGTCACTAACTAGGTTTAAGCACTTTATAACTTTGACAATAAAGACCTTCCATGCTTATCTTCACATAAAACATGCAATCATAAAATCATATAACAAACATGCCTTACACTCTCAGAATCACTTGAAACATTGATCAGATTTTAATATCAACGTTGGCTAGAATCTTAAATTTACTAATCTAAATGTTAACTTATACTTCAAATTTATTTTAGTAAATATAATAAATTATGGTCACTCAATATTTGATAGAGTTGGTCTCACTATTGTATGCCTTATGATGTGGAAAATAGTTTTTCAAAATGCAATCATGTCAGTACTTAGTCATTTTTAGGGTCTAAGTATTAAACCTAGGGATTTTAGGACATAATTTTAGTAATTGATGTCCATTTAAGTTAAATATATAGTCATTTTAAGGTTTTTATGCATTTCAAATTGATTCTTAACATTTTTAGGAGTCTTAGGTATGTCAAAATTGAATTTTGTAAACCACTCACTTTAAAATTGATGAAAAGTGGTATGATTGGGGTAGCATAGGTCACATTTATGACCTACACATCAAATGACCACTTTGTGTTATTTTCACTTGTTTATTATCCCTCCCTCATCCCTGATCACTTCTTACTCATGCCTCATCACCACTAATAACTCTTTCATCAATCTTCATTCTCCCTAATAACTCCCTCATTGAACCTCACTATCCCTAATAATATCTAATCACTTCCTTATCATCCTTGATAACTCCCTCATTGACTCTTACTATCCCTCATCTTCCCTAATCACTCACTCCTCATACCTCATCATCCCTCATGAGTCACTCTCTCATTGAACCTCACCATACCTCATCATATTTAATCACTCCCTCATCATTCATAATCACTCCTTCATTAACTCTCACCATCCCTCACCATCTTTAATAACTCCCTCATTAGCTCTCACCATCCCTAATCACTACTTCATCATCTCTAATCACTCCTTCCTCATCCCTCATTGTATTTCATTAGATCTCACCATCCCTAATCACCACTTCATCATCCCTAATCACTCCCTCATTGTCTCTCACCATCCCTAATCACTAATTCCTCATCCCTCATCATCCCTAATCACTCCCTTATTTTTCTCACCATTCTTGATCATTTATAATTGCTCCCTCATAATCCCTAATCACTCCTAAATTGACCCTCACCATACCTCATTATCTCTAATAATTTCTTCATTATACCTCATCATATATAATCACTAATTCCTCATCCCTCATTACCTCTAATCACTCCCTCATTAATCTTCACAATCCCTCATAATCCCTAATCAATCCCTCATTGACCCTCACTGTCCCTCATCATCCCTATTGACTCCCTCATAATCTCTACTCAATTCCTCCTCATCCTTAATCACTCCATCCAATACCTTGATGGTGGTATTTTTTTGAGGTTTAACAATGTTAGGAGTTATGAGTGGAAAGTTGAGTGCTAGCATAAAATATAAGACATAATGATCAAAATGATGTGTAGGAAAATTTGAAACATAAATATTTAACATCTATGATAACATATGGGCCTATTATAAATGATGTGATTTTCAATTGAAAATCCACCAAAAAAATATAAGTAAAACCATCATAGCACCAAAAATGGGTTTTAAATACATGAGGATCACCAAGATATGTGATTTCCTAAAACTAATTAATTGCTTTCCATATGAGGACATTTTATGATCCGAATAATTACATTGAAGGCCTTTTATTTGTATTGTTATTGATTGATTCATCATACCAATGAGTGGAAAATAATTTTCAAATGATTAGAAAAAGTAGTCCAAGATTGGAAAGTAGTGCTTAATTCATAAATTCAATATTCAATCCAATTAAGATTATCATGCTATGAGCTCTCTACTTACACATCTTGAGTAGTAGGTATAAGCTATCTAGAATTATAAAAAGGTAAGTAAATAATATATTATGAACCCAATTATATGGTTGGTACTAAAAAAAATATACTTCCCTTAACAATAAATTATATGAATTAAAAATATTGTTTCAATAATAAATGTGGATCCATGGGGAGCCAATAAACTTCATCATTTCCAATAGAAGTTAGAAGAATTTAATTTATCCTAAAGAATATTTTCAAAAATTTAAATTGAAATTTATACATCATCCATAATCATATGCTAGTATATGGTCTAGTGTAGGCATTGATAAATGGATCACCTAGTAGTATCACTTGGTGTACATAATCAAACTTTTTAAAGATACAATACTTTGTGACATCTCACCATTAGAGCTATTGGATGCTTTACATGTGGTCAACCATATATTTACCATCATGAATTTTATGTTAACTCATGTAATGAATTCATTCATTTTAAGATGTTGAACTACATCCTCAGACCTTTTACCTATGTAATTTTTTTAATCTACCTTGATGACATCTTAATCTTTAGAAAACATGGGATGAAAATCTACACCATGATGAAATAGTGTTTCAAATTTTTTAGAAACATATTTTTATGGTAACATGAAAAAATTTTCATTTTTCATGCAAGAGATAAAATATTTGGGACACACTACACACATAAGTAGTGCATGTGTGAACCTGACCAAGATTAAAGTTATATAGGAATGGGAAACAATAAATAAATTTCCATCTGATTCAAAACTTCTTAGAATTATAAAATTATACAATAGATTTGTGTTTAATTTTTATCTTTTAAACCAAACTACCAAAGGTGGAAATGAATAAAGTTTCATTTAGTCAGCTGCACAACAAAGATAATTTGATGAAGTAAAATTAAGACTCTATTTTGTGTTAGTACTTATGTTAATTAACTCTAAATTTAGAAGATAATCCAATTTATTAAATAATAAAATTGACTATCACAAATGGGTATTGATAACAAAAGTCCTAAAAAAGAATTAATTTCTATTATAATGGATTAAATAATATATATTTGGAATCAAAGATATCTTTAGATTATATACTTACATTAGATGATGAGATAATGATTAGGGATGGTGAAGGATGGTGAGGATAAATGATGGAGTGATGAAGGATGATAAGGGTTAATGAGGGAGTGATTATTGATGATGATAGATTAATAAATATTGATTAGTGGGTATGAGGGATGAGGAGGGAGTGATTAGGGATGATGAGGGATAATGAGGGTCTATGATAGAGTGATTAAAAATGACTAGGGATAGTGATGGTTAATGAGGGAGTGACTAGGGATAATTAACAATGATAAGAGAGTGATTAGGGGTAATGATGGATGAGTAGGAAGTGTAGACACCTAAATATTGCCACCGATAACCTCTAACCAAGATTTTAGACAATTTCCACTTAAAACACACAATTTGGCCTAAAAAAACTCAAACATGCTAAGTGATGTGAAACTAACATATTAAATTACCAATTTTGGCCAAGGTATCCCTCAATGGGGCAGTGAAATTTGTGGGATAGATAACTTTGATCAGATCATTTTGAGTCAAAATGATAATTTTGCACTTGGATGCTCTAGATTGCTCTTCCCTATCAAATATTTTACACAAGACATGTGCCTTTGTTATTTTTTGTTGGTAAAATTCTAAATGGGAATATAGATCCAAAACATCTGACATTTCCTTCTGATTCTAATCCAATCAAATTTTGGACCAATAACAAGGCATTCTGATCAAATTGTGTAATTTGTGCACAAAGTTCTTAATTATACTTAAGAGATAATTAATTGAAATCAAGTTATAATCAAGAATTCCATGGAAACTTGTTGAATAATTATTTTTGGAAATGAATATTGAATATCTACATCATCAGGTGACCTCATTTGTTGGGAAGACATCCCTAGGCCATAAATGCCACAAATATTAGGATTCATGCCCTCCATGCCTCATCAATGCTCTCCATGCCTCTTAATTTCCCATTATTCCAATGTAATGATGAGGATAATTAAAAATATAATTCCAAAAATTGAATTAATCCTCAACCACACATCTCAATCTTAGGATGGATGGTTCAGGTTGATTCTAGATATTTGTAAAAATCTATAAATAGGAGGCCTTACCACATCATTTCTAAGACTTGAGAATGCAAAGTTATAATTCATAATTGATTACAAAGCTTAAATCAATTAGTGTTACCATGGAAAATTGATTCCAAGCCAATCCAAGCCATAAGCCAAAGGTGCCAAGGAGATATGGAGGTAGCCAAGCTTCCATTGCTAAGGACTTCATGAGCACAAAACTGAGCAAGCCACTACTACAAAGGCATTTGGAGCATCCAAGTAAGGTGAAGGAATTATTGTGTTTTATTCCTTAATTTTTATTTGTGTTTGTCATTTGTTTTTGTTAATTAAGCTCTCCCTAGTGTCAAATCTTAGAGATGTTATGCTATTAGTGTGTTTATTTCATTTTGTTTTCATTTTGGAACTAACACCATACTAACCATCCTCTCTTAAGTAAAATTCCTAAATCCACATAAAGTGATCAAAGATGAGGGAGGGATGATGAAGAATTAAAATTAACACAAAGTGATCATTTGATGTGTGTAGGTTATCAATATTACCTATACTACCCCAATCATACCACTTTGCATCAAGTTCAAAGTGAGTAGTTTTCAAACTTCAATTTTGGCAAACCTAGGATTACTATAAATGCTAGGAATAAATCTAGAAGGCACAAAAACCTAAAAATGACTATATGTTTACCAAAATTGGACATCAATTGCAAAATTTGTGTACTAAAATCCATAGTTTTAATACCTAGACCCTAAAAATGTCTAAGTACTGACTAGATTGGATTTTTCAAAACTATTTTCCACATTGTAAGACATGAAGATGTGAGACCAACTCTATTAGATGCTGATTAACCCTAATTTATTATGGATGATGAGTGATGATGAGAAATGAGGAGGGAATGATTGGGAATGATGAGGGATAGAGAGGGTAAATGAGGGAATAATTAGGGATGATGAAAGAATGATTAGAGATGACTAGGGACAATGAATAATGATGAGATATTTATTAGGGGTGATGAAACATGAGTAGGAATTGATCAAGGATGAGGGAGGCATAATAAATAAGTAAAATTAACACAAAGTGGTCATTCAATGTGTGTGGGTCATTAATGTGACCTATTCTACCCCAATCACACTTCAAAGTGAGTGGTTTGTAAACTTTAATTTTGATAAACCTAAGAATCCTAGAAATGCTAAGAATCAATTCAAAAGGTATAAAAATGTAAAAAATGACTATATATTTACTGAAAATGGACATCAATTGTAAAAATTATGTCTTAAAATACCAATATTTAATACTTAGACCCTAAAAATGCCTAAGTACTGACCTAATTAGATTTTGACAAACTATTTTCTACATCATAAGGTATGAAATTGTAAGACCAACTCTATTGGATGTTGAGTGAACCTAATTTATTATATTTTACTAAAATAAATATAAAGTATAAGTTTACATTTTTATGGTAACAATATAAATGTAAACTTATAATTAATATTTAGAGTAGTAAATATAAGATTATGGCCAAAGTTTCCTTCATATGCAACTCCCACATGTTTTAGGGTGTTGATAATATATAATGTGTTCATATTATTAAGTAATGTGATCATGTTATTAATTCAAAATCATTATTAAGTAACACAATCACATTAATAACGTGGTCATGTTATTAACACAATCATGGTATTTGAATTTGAATTCAATTCCCATGCCTTTTAGATCAAGAATGGCTTGGATTATTGAGCCAAAGGCATGGACTATCAATGTATAGTCGAGTTTTGAAAGGTATGAAAATAAACAACAAATTTCAACATTAATTGCCAAATACACTAAGAATTTCAAAGTGAAAATTCAAAAACTTGAAACCTTCATTATGAGCATGCTCTCCTCTTTAAAAAATTATGGTTTTTATAATTTTTGGACTAATTTAAGGTTTCAACCTATGTTGATTTATAATTATGTCTTTTTAGGACGCTACATGCCATAAACATACATGCCTATACATGTTCATGTAATTTGTCTTTCATTGATCCAAGTGAAAAAAATTATATGGTGACCAAGTAGGCATAATTCTACACACTAAAAAATTATTTTTCATTTTTTTGAGGTAGTTAGGCATGTTGTACAAATGGTTATCCATTTATTTGTCCATTTTTAAGATCTATTTACTTGTAAAATTAATAAAAAAGTATTCATTAAAAATACATAAAATAATATAGGTGACCTACTATAATATCTTATCTAAATTTTACCTAAAGGGTTTCAAATAATATTAAACACTTCCAAAAATGACATGTGTCATGGCCATGTATCTACTGTGTTTTAAAAAAAAAAGGAATTCCTCTTCAAATTATAGATGTTTAAACTAGTTAAACTTAACCATTTTAAAAAAAAAATAATGTGTTAAAAGCTATACTCAAAATTCTACTACACCATTTTCAAATTTGGAGTGAAGATATCTCAAATTATCTACAAAAATTGAGATTTCTAAAATTTTAGAAAAATCATGTCCATGGGTGGGCCACTTTTTATCCCCCAACTTTGTGAACTTACCCTATAGATTGTCAAATTGAACTCCTTGATTCTTGGATAACACAACCCATATTCCATAGTCCCATTGATATACATGAGTAACCTTTTGACTACTTGCAGATGATTTTCCTTTAGATATACTAAAAACTTCCCATAAGACCTATTGATTGCATGATGTAAGGTCTAGAGGTAATAGTGTATAACAAACTTACAATCATTGACCTATATGATATTTGATTTACCTTTGAAGACTAATCGTCCTTGCTCAACTTACACCCTATGATCATGGGTGTACTAAATTCCTTGCAATCTTACATCTCAAACTTATTCAACATCTCTCTTATGTATTTGGCTTGTGAGATGAATATAAATTTTTTAGATGGAATGATTTTCAACCCAAGAAAGAATGATAGTTATCCTAGCATGGAAATTTCAAAATCTTTATTCATCACCTATGCAAAGGCCTTGTTCATATTCTCATTGTTTCCACCAAAGATGATGCCATCCATAGAAAAATATTATCAACTGATGGTCATGTTTTGTTTCAATGTACATATTACTATTTGTAACTCTTATTTTGAATCCTTGATCCAACAGATACCTTCCCAACCTAGAATACCGAGATCTAGGAGCTTGATTTATACCATAGAGATCCTTTTTAAATCTGTAAACATATTATTTTTCATTGGATAGTGAGAACCCCTTGGGTTGCTTAATGTATAATTTCTCTTCCAAATTCCTATTCAAAAAGGTATATTTGAAATTCATCTAGTATACCTTGAACACTTTAAATCTTGCATATGATAGAAACAATATGATGGCCTCCAATCTATCTACAGGTTCAAAGGCATCTTCAATGTCTACTCCTTCAACTTGTGCAGATCCCTTGCATAACAATATATCCTTGTTCCTAAAGACTTATTCATCTTCATTCAACTTATTTTTAAACACCTATTTTGTGCCAATGACATTCTTATATTAAGGCCTAGGAACTAGTTCCCATGTCTCATTCTTATCTATTTGGTCTAACTCCTCATTCATATCATCTATCCAAAATTTGTCTTTCCTTACTTCTATAAAAGGTTCAATCTTGGATAATAGAGAAACATTATCTTGATTTATATTACTTACAAGTCTTCTCCTTGTTTGTATACCTTCATTCTTATTTCCAATGATTTGAGATTCAGGGTGAGCTCTTTGAATCTATCTTAATGGTCCTTTTGATTCATGTCTCTCTTAAAATTCTTCTTCATCATCAAAATCTATAATATATTATTCATTATTGAATTACATATTCTCTAAAATATCCTTTGACTATGAGTGTGATTTCTTTGTCTCATCAATATTCACATTGGTGCTTTCCACTAAATTTTGTATTCTCTTCTAATAACATCTATAGGATAAGATAATTGATGAGTATCCTAAGAATATGCCTTAATTAGATCTAAAATCATACTTTCCCAAGTCTTCATTATCTGTTTTGATGAAACATTTGATCCAAAACACTCTAAAGCATTCCACATTAATAGGTCTACCCTTCCATAGTTCATAAGAAGTCTTATTTTCATTAGTCCTTATCTATCCTCTATTAAAAATGTAGACTATAATGCTTACTTCCCATCTCCAATATCCATCAAATAATATAGAATAATTTAGCATAGTTATATCCATCTCTTGAATGATCTTATTCTTCATTTCTACTACCCCATTCTGGTGAGGTGTCCTAGTTGTTGAGAATTGCCTCCTTATTCCATGAATCTTATAGAATTCATCAAACTCATTGGACCAAAACTCTCCTCCTCTATTAGATATTAGGCACTTGGTTTTTCCATTATTCTCATTCTCAACAAGTTTTTTAAATGTCTTAAACTTGTCAAGAGATTTTAACTTTTCTTTTAGGAATGCAACCCAAGTCATTATTGTGTAATAATCTATGAGTAATATTAAGTAGTTATCTCCTTGAATGATTTGAATTATTGTAGGCCCATAGAGATCAGTGTGTATTAACTGCAAGGGTCTTGTAGTAGAATACTCCTTAGACTTGAACCTTCTTCTAGTCTATGTACCATGTTGACATGCCTTTCAAAGTATGTTTGTAGGTTTGGTGATCTTAGGCATGTTCTTCACAAATTTCTTAGTGCTAATCTCGACTATATTTTCAAATTTTAGGTGAGATAACCTTATATGTCATAGCCAAATTTCATCTATATTTCTCATGAAGCATCTCTCCTTCTTGATCTCATTCAAGACATAAATTGCTCTTAGTCCTCTTAGCATTGTCAATTAAAATTCCTTATTTAGCTTTCCTAATCTCATACCCTCTATCATGAAAGGTTAGTATGTGTCCTTGATTACACATTTGACTTACACTAAGTAAGTTATGTTTAAAACCTTCCACATATAACACATTTTGTGTCTTGGTATTCCCATTATCCAAACTTAGGATACCTTTGCCAACTATATTGGGAGTTGTGTTGTCTCCAAACCTCACTATTCTTGCAACATTCTTCTTCAATGAGATGAACTTATTTTTGTCTCTTATCATGTGGATTGAGAAACCACTATCTATATACCATTTCATGCCTTCATCTTGAATGTGAAAGGTAGTATGAACTATCATAGAATCCACTTTAGTATTTTGTTCTTACTTGGGAAATAGTCCATCTTGACTTTTAGGCTAAATATGATCAGTCTTAACTTGTTTTGGCTTCCATACCAATTTTTGACCCTTCTCATGAACACTAGGATATTCATATATCTTGTTGAATTTTGAGGGTCCTCTAACTACATTAGAACATAATCTTATAATGTATCTATATTACGACAACTATAACCAAAAATAATTTTGTACTTACCTTTTAACTAATCACTCTTTTTCCCATGGTTGCTATTATGGTGTCAATTTTCAACCTTATAGGGGGTTATTAAATCTCTCTCCAATTAAGATACACTATAAGAACAACCCCAAGCTATGAACCACTTATGGTAGGGTTAAACCTTCAGATAAGGACAACTTCCTCTTTATGTATCACCTATACTAATTTTCTCACTAAGAAAAGGATTATAAAGGGGGAAAGGGATCCTAAAAAAGTTAACCAAGTGAAGCACCAAATTTAAATGAAAACTCACATAAGCATGAAGTAAACACTAAGGAAGCATAAGACAATGCTAGCTCACACAATCTCACAAAACTTAGCTAGTTGCACAAGTGTTTCATAAAATAGGTTCAAGAAGTAATGAATGAAGGAAAAGAGTAGTTCTAAGACTCACTAAGAGCTTACATCAGTGATAGAAAGAATAATAAATTACACCTACAACTAACTTGAGGACACCTAAAAATGAGCAAGAAATAAGGAAAATGGGCATGGAAGATTCTCCTTCATGATTCCATCATGCATAAGTTTTGATACAAAAAATTTAGAGGGGAGAGATAGGAAAATAAATTCTTTATTGATTCAATAGGTATTTCATACAAATCTTGATAGGGTCTAGCCTTATCAAATGAGAGTCGCTGCTCTTCAGAATTGAGAGAGATTTTTTTATAAAAAATGAGAGAGATTAAAAAATGGAAAATAATAAGAGATACAAGAGAAAGGAGAGAGAGATGGAGGAACATGCCATATATGATCATTAATTGAGCTACCATCTAATTTTCATCAAATCAATACTAGTTCTTTATTGACAAGTAATCTTAAATATATGCCACTAGATCTTTAGGACCCACTATCTTTGTTAGTCACTATATATCATTGGATTTGATATTATCTTCTAATATTTGGACACTTTTCACTTAAATATTCACCTTAGAGACATTTTAATTCAAAAATATATTTCATGAAGCTTAAACTTGACGTCTCCATGCACATTTCACTCTACAAGTCTAACTTTAAAGATTTATATCTTGAGATAGAAAAGACATCAAGATATGAAATTTGAAAAGGATGATATAGGCATGAATAGCTTCATGTTCATGTGATATTTTTACTTGAGAATATTTCCAAGTGCATTTACTAAATGCACAATCAAGCTGATCGTTTTATTTTTGCATGATGTGTCATGATGGTCTGGTCTCTCTAAACATGCACAAGAAATTGTTCTCTTTAGAAATATTCCAATGAACTTATAAGAATTTTTAAAACTTTATTCATGCCCCTGAATGTTTGAAATTCCATGAGAACCTATTGGTCCTTTTTACCTTGTAATCTTAGACCTATTTCAAGACTTACTTCTTAAAGATTAGTAAAACACACTTTAAGCTTACTTAAAGTGTTTCAAAATCTTTGTAAGAAATATGAGATATTATTATTTTAATTTTGGTTCACTCATTACATCCAGAACTTATCTCATTTATTTAAACCTTTTCTAGGAAAAATATCCTTATCTGGGCTAAATTTGGCCAACATTTTTAGCAACATCCTGGGGTTGCATGCCTGCTATACAAAGAGTAATAGCCATTAACTGATCCATTAGGTACATGGAGACTTTTGATTTATCCCCAACTAAAAATATTTTGAGATTTATAGAAGGTTAACCATTTCTAAATCCTCATTTTGAAGAAAAAGGGGACACAATATCAAAACAAACAACTATGCCCTAGGTACTTATTAAAAAGGAAACACATAATTGAAAGGAAATATACTCAAGTTACTTAGAGGAAATCATAAAAAACTACTGTAATATGTGAAATATATTACAATAGTGATGAAATCTTATAATGATAAGGCTTTAAATGAATGCCATTGACTGGGATGGGTAATTCCTCTCCATCCATTTGGGTAAGCTAAAAATCATTATGTTTTTTGTATCCATGGATCAAATAAGGACCACTTCTATAAGCTATAAAACTTGGTATGGTTTCTTGGATTGGCCTTATTTGAGTCCCTTATGAGGATCATGACCCCTTATTTGAAGACCATTGTTTTAGTTCTCTTGTCAAAGGCTTTTTTGACTCGAGTTTGATGTGACTCTAATGTCTTCATTATAAGGTCCCTAGTTTCTTCAAGCTCCATAAGCTTTGCCATCCTCACATTCATAGGCTCACTCTCCATTAACTCAAGTTGATGGGCTAACTATAATGTAGGAAGTTCAAGGAAATGGGAAATTTGGATTCCTTTACATATATAAGTACATATGGAAAATTGATAATGGCAGATTTAGGAGTCACTATGTCAACTTATAAGGTTGTCCTTAGCTTTGTATGCCATACTCTTTGATTCTCTTCCATGGTCCTCTTGATAATCCTTAGAAAGTTATTGTTTATGGAATCTACCAGTCCACTACCTTGTAGGTAGTAATTTAAGGATGTATTGAGTTAGATTCCCATATTAAGTTCCCATTCACTTTTCTTCATGCCCATAAATGTTAAGGCATTATCTAAAATTATAGTAGTTAGGACACCAAACCTAGTCACTATGCTATCATAAAAGTCCAATACTACTATGTCATTAGCTTATTTAAAGGTAATTTATTCCATATAATTGGTGAAGTAGTTAGTTTTAGTGATCACCTATTTATGTCCTACACTTGAAGGTGGATTTATCATTCCTATGAAGACTAACCCTGATTGCATCAAGGGTTACTCCACCTAGATTAGGTTGAGTAGAAGAGTTGTTAATCTTTGTTTTCCTACAAATAAATCACAATTATGACATTTCTTAACCCATTCATAGGCATATTTGAAGAGGCTGGTCTAGTAATAACCAACTCTTATTACCTTTTCTACTATTATTCTTGGAGCAAAATGGCCTCTTATAGGTCTATCATGAAATTGCTCCAAGAGCCTTGTCACTTGATTATCATCAATGCACCTAAGAAGTACCCCATTGAGGTCCCTTATGAAAATAAAACCATAAAATAATGCATAAGGTATGGACTGAAGCCTAAAATACCTTCTTTCTACTCGGTTTGAACCTTGAGGGCATTCTCCTATCATCAATAAATGTGTCATATATTGTAGCCAGCTATTATGAAGTGAAGGTGCATGTGTTTGTGAGTTGTCTTGTGTCACTAAAACAAATTATTTTTAGTCTTGAAGGTCATCCACCATATTATCACACAAGCCTTTGCCTCTTATCAATCTGGTGACTTTGATTTCCACATCATACTCCATGACCTTGGTAATCTAACTTACTCTTTTCTCATTCAAATCCTTACTGAGGAGAAAGTCCCTCTCTCCAGGATGTAACACCATAAGATGAACCTTAATATTGAAGAGAATTGGTATAAATTTTTTGAGGCTCATTAAATATACAAGAACCTACTTTTATATAAAAGTGTACCCCACCTCATATCCCTCCAACCTTTGACTAGAAAATGTAATTGGTTTCTCAAGTCTTTCACCATTATTCCACATCAACATAGATGATATATTATCAATGTTGAAAAAGGTGTATAATATGAAATATTTTTAGAAACCAAGATTCATGAGTGAGGGTACTTGGTAATGGCTTGCTTGATGGCCTCAAATGCTACTTTACATTCATTTAACTAAGCAAACACTTAGATCTTCTTCAGCATGGTGGTGATGGGTTTGACTAGGTTTACAAAACCAAGTATAAACCTTCTCACAAAGTTTATCTTCCCAAGGAATCTATGTATTCCTTTCTTGTGCTTGGGTAGAGATAGTGATAAGATAACACTTATTCTATCAGGGTTAATGGATATTCATTCCTTTGAAACAATGTGACCCAAAAGTTTGCCTTGATGAAAAATAAACACACAATTTTTGGGATTTAAGGAGAACCCATACTCCCTACATCTTTGGAAGATCAATCTTAGATGGTCCATGTGCTCACTAGCCTTCTTGGAGAAAACTATGATGTCATCCAAGTAGACTAACACTATCTAATTTAATAACCTTTGGAAAGTCATGTCCATAGATCTTTGGAAAGTGGCCCCAATATTTGATAATCCAAAAGGTATCTTTTGGTAATCATATGTGTCCCACTTTGTGGTGAAGTTAGTCTTATACTAATCATCCTCTCTTACCAGCACTTGGTTGTAATATGAATACCCATCCAAAAGGGAAAAATGTTTTGAACAAGAAACCATCTAAAGGAGTTCCTCCATGAATGGTAAGAGGTAGTGATATTTTAAAGAGACCTTATTTAGATCCATAAAGTCAACACACAATCTGATTTCCCCACTCTTATTCCTCATTGGTACCAAATTCATGAGGTAGTGATCTTTAAAATAGACCTTATTTAGATCCCTAAAGTCAACAAACAATTTGATTTCCCCACTCTTATTCCTCATAGGTACCAAATTGTCTACCCATGAGGAGTGTTTAATGGGAAAGATGATATTGGATTCAATTAATTTGGTCAACTCTTTCCTCATAAGCTCTTTAATTTTGGGGTTTATAGGCCTCTGATTCTACTTGATAGGCTTGGCATTAGCCTCTAGTTATATATTATGTTGGGCTAACTTGGGATCAAAGCCTCTTAGGTCACTCTATTCCCAAGCAAATATGTTTGCATATTCTATACAAATTTCCATGAAAACTTGCCTTTTAGATTTAGTTCTTACCTTCCCAAGATTGAGGAGCTTGTCCTTAAAGATAAGGACTCTCTCATAGTTATCTTCATTTGTTGACATCACTACCTTATCTTTTCTCATATGATCTCGCTCATGAAAAATACCTTCAAGGGTGACAATCTATTTATGAAGGTTGTTAGATCTCAACTAAATAATTTTCTCCTCATACTGATGTTGAAACTTTTCCTAGTTTATGGAAGAGAACTTTGCTTCTTGCTACAAGAAACATGCAATTTGTTTTTCATTCTCAAAGACTTGCCAATGAGATTCATTATCTAGCACTAATGGTCTCACCACCACTTTGACACGTGGCTGCACCTTGGTCTTTTTTAAACTCATTTGGGATATTAAATTGAGCTCCCATAGTTTCTAATCTATCATTATGTTGATTATAGTTCCTTGGCACTACTTAAATATTGAAATCCTCAAAATACTCAGTTAGGTCCCACACTCTATGTTTATAAGACTATATCAAGGGATTCTTGGTGATATTCTAGCCTCTAAGTTGGTTACTATCAGCTCACTATACTCATAAACTGGAAATTTCTTGATTCCTCTCTTATTATCCCATTAAAGGCCATAAATAAGACCCTCACATTCTATTTCATTACAAGAGTAACTAAATTATAACTTGTAAGAATAAAAATAATTGTCATTTGAGGGGAATACCATCATTACACCTTCACCCACTCCATGTTTTCTCCTTGAACCATCAAAAAACAATTTACATAATCCACAAGAACCTTATTTTTATCTAATGAGCGATGGCATGGCCTGATTCTCTTCATGTAAGTAGTAGACACCCATGTACTTCTCTTCAACTCCTTTCAAGGGATCAACCAAATGATTTTCATTATATAGTTCATCTAAGAACATGTCTAGTATCTCCTTAGGGTGAGTGTTTAATTCTTGACCAACTATAAATTCATCGTCATCAAAGATGGTGAAATTGAGGTTTATGTCGTCTAGCCCATAAGGTTCAATGTGGAATTATGTAATGGGATCAGTCTTAATAGATACCATGGTTTTATATCTTGTTTTGAATTCCATGTATGACTAATTTTCTATAAGATAGCCTCCAATATTTTATGTGAATTCTTTAGATAGGCATAGGGCAAAACAAGGAGGTATATATAAGATAAATACATCTTAAGCTACTGAGACACTAGGAAAAGCATGCATGATCAATTTGAGATCTCTGATTATTCTAGATGTCTTGGTAGAAGAACCATCAAGTTGTATAAATCCTTTAAATTGGAACTCATACTTTAGACCAAACTATTTAGCTATGGACTTTGGCATTACTAAGGTGATAGCTCCACTATCTACCAAACAATTATGCACTAAAGAGTCACCAATGATTAATAAAATGTATAAGGGCGGAGGTTTGACCACCTTACCTAGTTGTATTTCATTTGGCCCTTTGGTTGTATTGGTGAGAACAATATTTTCTTTATTTAGTTCCTTCTCATGAACCTTGATATTTGATAACCCCTACTAAAAGATGTCTACCTAACCAAACATGGAGAGAATGTTCCACATTGGAATACTCATATTTGAATTTTTCATCTATTCCATAATGTTGATGGGTATACCACTAACCTTTGGTCATGCTTTGGGAGCTGCAACTACACCTTGAGTTTGTAAGTTTTGGGGAATCAAGGCATTCCCCTGATTTTGATTCCTTAGATCTATTGGAACCTTTGGAATAGAAACAAGTTCATTTGGATTTGATTTAAAGGAGTAATGGTAGGAAAATCTTTGACTACTTCTTTATTACCATCCATGTTATTTCTTTTAAACCTTGTATTTGATGCCACTAGAATGTATGCTTGGATAGAACTAGATTATTAATTGAGTGCATAACACTCTTATTTCTCATAATTCACCATTTTAGCACCTAACTAGATTTGTACTTGATTAGGGATTTGACCTTGTTGAGACCCTTCTAGTTTTTTCATCATGGATATCTCTATGTTTTGAGCCATAAGAAATTTATTGTACTCAAAATTAGTAGCATACTATCACTGATAATTGAAAGCTTGAGTGAAATTAGTGGTTGGGCTAATGAATTTCCCAAAAGAATAATTCCAAGGCATGGTTCCCTCATCTTCTTAAGCAAAATTATTATAAATGAGGACCAAAGTGTTGGAAGTGTTTGAAACATTTGGATTATTTTTTTTTCCTAACATAGTTAGGCTACCCTTGTCTTTGGCTTTGACCTTGGCCTTGGAAGTTTCCTTTATAGGGTGGCATATTTTTTTGATAATATTAATGCTAAGGTTGATATGAGGCTTGTTAAGTCCTATTGAAAGTTTTCTACCCCTTAACATTCACTATTTCATTTCTCCAAGATTGGAACATGCTCTTAATCTCTTGAAAGTTCTTTAATTCTTGGGAATCACTAGATTGACTAGTGGAAGAACTTTCTTGCTTAGGTGAGGGTATAATAGAAATTTTAGGCACATGAGGAATGAAAAAAATGGGAGGAATAGAAATAGGGGTGGTTTGATCCTAGGGAACAAAGGCATTGATGGTCTAGGTGTAAACTTGCAAACCTACACTAAATAATTTTTTGCTCTGATTACCACCTCATATGCATTTGGTAATGTTTTTCCTTCCATAGAATTGATCATTACTATAATTCCACTATTTATGGACTTCAAATAGTAAAGAAAGGTAAAGCTAGGGGTAGGCCTAATAGAGACTAGGATTTTATCCCATGTTTGTTAGAACCTTGTATTATAGACATTGTGAGGGGCTCTTTGAATTTTGGTCAACTATTATACAAGTCACAAATGGTCACTTTTATCTTAAAATATCTTACAAAATACATCCCCTAATTGATCCCATGATGTAATAGAGTTATCATAAAGGATTCTATACCAGTCCAAGGTTTTATTTTTGAAAGAGATGGGTAATAACCTAATTGCTACATTTTGCTCATTGATATCATGAATGTTGTAGAAGTTGGATATATCCATGAGGTATTTAGAATGGGTTCTACCCTAGTCTCTAATAAAATAAGGGACACTTTTAAGATATACTACTAGAATAAGATCATACTAAGGGAGTTCCAAAGGAATTTGACCATTAATGGTCACAAAGGGGAAAAATCTAGGGTCCACCATGGTAAAGAAAGGGTTTAACAAAGGTCTTGTTGTAGGGGTAGGCCTTAAAATTGACTTAGGAACAAATTTTCCTTTATATGGTTGTGTATTATCAAACCTTAACATTTGAATTGAATTTAAAGGTAATTCAACAAATTCAAAGGGAATACATCTAGAAGATAGCCTTGTTTTCACCTTTGGCATGAGATATAATCACCGCTCTATTACTAGAATGTTGGATCTTCTTTTAGAGTTGCTAGATGTTGTTATTTGGAAGCTATAACTACTAAAAATTAACCAAATCAACATCAAAATTTGATCAATATTCTTTGAACTATAGTCCTACTCAACATGTGAGAAACTATTTTAGCATTAATTTACACCATTGGAGGGGGTTAATTAAGCTCTCTCTGATTGAGCTATACTATGGGAGTAACCATAGGCTATGGGCCACCTATGGTAGGGTTGAACCTTTAGAGAAGGCCAAATTCCTCTTGAAGGGTCACCTATATTAATTTTTGCACTAAGAAAAGGGTTAGAAAGGGAAAATTTTCTCTTGATAAAGTTAACTATGTGAACTCACATAAGCATGAAGTAAACATTAAGGAAGCATAAGATAATTCTTGCTTACACAATATCACAAAACTCAAATAGTTGCATAAGTGTTTCATAAACTAGGTTCAGGAAGCAATGAATATAGGAAAAGAGGATTTCTAAGACTCACTAAGATCTTACATCAATGATATAAATAACAGTAACTTACACCTATAACTAAATTATAGACACCTAGAAATGTGCAAGAAAGGAGGACAATGGGCATGGAAGATTCTCCTTCACAATGCCATCATCACAAGATTTTATACACACAATTTAGTGGGGAGAGATAGGTAAAGAAAGTATTTATTAATTAAAGAGGTCTTTCATACAAATTTTGATAGGGTCTAGCATTATCAAATGAGAGTCTTTATTCTTCAAAATAATGAGAAAATTTCTTATCAAAAGTGAGAGAGATTAAAAAAATGGAAGAGAGAGAGAGAGAGAGAGAGAGAGAGAGAGAGAGAGAGAGAGAGAGAGAGAGAGAGAGAGAGAGAGAGAGAGAGAGAGAGAGAGAGAGAGAGAGAGAGAGAGAGAGAGAGAGAGAGAGAGAGAGAGAGAGAGAGAGAGAGAGAGAGAGAGATGAGAGAGAGAGAGAGAGAGAGAGAGAGAGAGAGAGAGAGAGAGAGAGGAGCATTCCATTTGAGATCATTAATTGAGATACCACCACCTTTTCATCAAATCAACACCAATTTTTTATTGACAAACAATCTTTCTTTTGTCCTAATAGCCTCTGAATCATTTCATTGATTGAGCAACACACTAAAAGATAAGAGTTTTATGAAGGTGATGAGTAATGATATTTTTACAAATATAAACCTTTAGGCACCTTTAGAATACATTAAATGTTCCACATACTTTCTCCAACTATAATATCTGCATCTTGGAACCTTAAACTATCTCCACTTTCTTTCATTATGAGGACAAAGTTTTCATATCTATGGTATTGATAGAGCCATGCCTAAGTCTAATTTTAGTGACTATAGGTACCTATTTTTCTAAGATATAACTTACACAAATGAGACACTTCTTAATTAATGACATAACTTCCCCCCTATCTTAATATCTAAGTATATTTCGCATTATAGATTGAAAACCAATCCAATTTATTGATTTTCCTATAGTTAATATATTTATGAAGATCTAAAAGTTGTATAGAATTTATTATTATAATATATTAGGTCTAAATAGACATATTATACCTCTATAACTTGTTTAATCCAAGGAATTACTGTACGCAACATTAAAAAACACAAGAAAATCGAGTCTATATGCTCTCAATCCTTCAAAAAAGGTTTTGATTGAGCTTCAATGGCATCCTTAAAAATATTTTCCCTATTTAAATGCTAGGTTACATTTTCTCTACATTGAAGTTCTTTAGCTTTCAAATTTTAATTTTATCCCTTGATCTTAATCTGTGCTCCCATAATTGTGCCATATGTCATCACCTCATTCATATACGGGATACACTAAATTTTTTAACCTCCTATGCACCATCGATCTTCCTCTGTACAAGTGAATGTGAGACATAGATCTTATGCCTATATAACATAGTTGAGACACTTGGTAGCTACACATTTGATCTTAAGATAAACTAATATTTTAACCCATCACTCATTGTTAGATATTCTTTGTATGATTTATCGCACATCATTGATCTATTTGGGCCTACTGGCCTTGTCAATTGATACATGTTTTTAGATCTAGATTCTACTCATGAGATTATGCCACTTATCACTTGCATGTTTATGCTAAATTTTTTACTTGATGCTCACTTTTGATCTTTGATACATGATCAAATGCATGTCATCAAATATTTAAGACCCACTAGTTTTATCATTCACTGCATTCCATTAGATTTTATCTTAACTTATAATATTTGGACACTTATCACTTGAAAATTAACCTTTGAGACATTTTAATTCAAGTAAATATTTCAAAAATCTTAAACTTGATGTCCCCATAAACATTTCACTCTAAAAATCTAGCTTTGAAGCTTTATATCTTGAGATAGAAAAGACATGAAGATATGAATTTTTCAAATCATGATCTAGGCATGAATAACTTCATGTTTATGTGATATTTTGGCTTAAGAGGCTTTACAAGTGCATTTATTAAATGTATAATAAAGCTAACCCATTTATTTCTACATGATGTGCCCTGATGGTCTAGTCTCTCTAGACTTACATAAGAAATTATTATCTCTTTAGAAGGTTTCCATTGAACTTCTAAGACTTTTTGCAACCTGATTCATGCGCTTAAAAGCTCAAAATGCCATGAGAACCTATTGGTCCTTTTTACCTTGCAATCTTAAACCTATTTCAATACTTACTTCTCAAAGATTTGTAAAACACACTTTAAGCTTTCTTAAAGTGTTTATAAAATCTTTGTAAGTAATATGAGATCTTCTTCTTTTACTTTTGGTCAAGTCATTCCATCCAAAATTTTGCTCATCTATTCAAATCATTTCTAGGAAAAATATATTTAAGTGAGCCAAATTTAGCCAAGAGTCCCATGATGACTTAGCCTTTATTATATTGGGATGCTTGATCTATCTTTTCATGCTGGTATTCTTGAATTTTTATTACTTATTATGCTCTATCTCAAACTTCATTTTATCTATGAGTTACTCATGCTCAACCTTCAAGGAATCTAGATTTGTTTTCAACTGGTCATACTTAACTTCCTTTAACCTAAAACTTATGTTGATACCTTTTAACTAACTCTTGAGATCTTTTATAATATTTTTTTGATGCTTAAAATTATCAAGGGCACTTATGGGCTTAGTTTCAAAGTCTAATTCAACTTCTCCTTCACTATCATAGTATTTTTCCTCATCATATATGTTGTCTTCTTCTTATTCATCACAAGACATCTTGTACTTCTTAGGATCACCTTAAATATGTTAAACTTATCTCAATATACTAGGATATGATACCAATTATTGGAATCACAATTACTAAGAGAGGTGGGGGTGAATTAGTCTTAAAAACTTTTACAACTTTACTTTACCATTCATGAACTATCAAAGCAATATAGTGAACTATCATCACATCAAGAACCATTTATATGAGCATGAGACAAGAGTATAACACATATAACACTTATTTGACTGGGAAACCCTCGAATGAAATAAAAAATCAATGATATATTTAAAATTATAATAATAATATAAGATAAACACCAAATTTAGTGAAGCACCTACTTCACATGAAGCACCAACCCCAACTAGTTAAGCACCAACGTAGTTAGGCTTTAACAAGCACCAAATTGTAAGGAGGAACCAAGCCCCTAGATAAATCAACACCAACTCAACCACTTGATTGATTTGATCACCTTCAGAACACCTTTTACTCAACTAAATGATGATGACCACCTCTTTATATCTTCACACTCTTATCCCTCTCAAACTACCTTTTATGCTTCTTCACTCAGCTAGGTCTCTTCAAGATAAATTAGGTCATTTAACCTTGATATTAATATATAGTACCCATGTTATATCTTCAACCATAATATTCCATCATGATTTACACACTTTTTTGTCCTTTTGACACTTTATATGGGTCTGTTATGATTAACCCTCATGTTAGAAACCAAAAAATGTCTTTATCACATTCTACCCTTTGTACAAGTGCCTTCATGGGTCTTGAAGTACCACCTATAGGCAGGTATTGCCATACATAGTCAATTTGTATGAGATTTTGGGTAGTGTGTAAGATATCCATGTTTATGAACTTTTTATGTTCTTATCAATCATCCTAATGCACCTTTTAACAATATTAAGAGGTTAAAACACATGTCAACCGTCCCATCTTTCAATATGACATCAACACAAGGCTCTTATATGTGTGTATGGGATGAATGTGGACAGTGAGCATGAAATGGAACAAAATAATTTTGATGAATGGCCTTAAAACAACTCAAATCCATTATCAACCTTCAAATACATGATTTACACCAAGATTATATTGAAATAATTTCCAATACTTCTCTTTCAATGTGAAAACCACTTGCATACATATAGAATAGAGTAGGCAAAGGTATCTCATGAATATTTGGTGTGATCAAGACATTGTGTTATGGGAATAAACATGGATATGTATGCTAATATGGCCTTGATACTTGTGGGACACCATATTCCAACTACATGAGATTTCTATAGGAACCCAACATTCTACAAACAAGAACTTTGACTAAGACTACATATGGTGGTACCTTCCTTTAAACATGGACTAATTTTTCAATAAAAACACCATGAAACATGAAAATAAGTATGGAAACCATTTGAGAAGTTATCAAATATCCTCTAGAATCAAAATCACCAACTGGTTCGTACATACTTGACCAAAATGGAGCTAAACCTATAGGGTGCATGAAA
Source organism: Torreya grandis (assembly GCA_037957365.1). Classification (NCBI taxonomy): domain Eukaryota; kingdom Viridiplantae; phylum Streptophyta; class Pinopsida; order Cupressales; family Taxaceae; genus Torreya; species Torreya grandis. The sequence goes on from JARHVA010001444.1 coordinate 1,352,041, forward strand.
AAATAAGAAGAAAAATAAAGTCATCTTATAACAAATGATTCATAAAACACAAATGATAAATACTTACACTCTTACTACATAAATTAAGGTATCTGAGTTTACTATCAACTCCCAAAAACATTTTCCTTGAAACCTCTTGAGTTACCTGTACTAAGCAAAAACATGTTGGCCACTTCTATATGTTTAGAAAGGCAAAGAAGAAGAAAAATAGTTTTGGATTAAAAATGGAACTTATAGAGCATGTAAAACATTTATATTAGTATTATGAAGATGAATATATGTTCCATTAGATTATACCATGTGTCACCTTCCTCCATGGGCTATACAAGTGCCAAATGCTCCCTTTTTCAATTGGTTTCTTTAGTTTTAGTTAAACAACCTACAATATTCTAATGTAACTAAAATACCTGATAGGGAATATGACATATTTTACATTTTAAGGAGAAAACACTTGATCACTTTAGGAATTATGCCATTTACATTTATGACCCTTAAAGGCCCACTAAATGACTCAAAATGACAAATAAACCTATTAGACCATGACTAAGGCTAAAAATGCATTAGATAACATAAAATGAACTATAATATAGCTTATTAACAATATTTAAACTCCTAAACATATAAAATAACTAGTTTTTTACCTATAGGGGTCCAAATTTAACCTAAAAGTCAAATTTGGTCAATAAGTGGTTCATCATATTATGTCACTTTTATTGATGATGCAACTAAGAATGTTTGGGTGTATGGTATTAGAAGAAAATATAATGTGTTTGATACATTTAAAATATGGAAATCCTTGGTTTATAATGAAAAAGGTCTCAAGTTAAAATGTCTAAGGTCAAATAATGGTGGGGAATATTGTAGCAATGAATTTTTTGATTACTATTCTAGGAATGGAATTCATAGATAGAAGATTGTTCCAAGAACTCCACAACATAATGGAGTGTTAGAAAGAATGAATAGGACTATCATGGAGAATTATATGAGCATGAGGTTATATGAAGGATTGCTCCTTCAATTTTGGGTAGATGTAGTAAACATAGTTATATATTTGATCAATAGAGGATCTTCATATTCCTTAGATGGAGGCATACTTAAGGAAGCTTGGTATGGTAATAAGGTTGATTATTCATTTATTAGAGTATTTAGATATGAATATTTTTTTCATATTGATAAAGATAATAGGACCAAGTTAGAGGCTAAGTCTGAAAAATTCACCTTTATTGGTTATGGTGAGGATGACATTGGTTTCCATATTTAGAGTCTTAAGGACAAGAAAATATTTTAGTCTAAGGATGTGGTCTTTAAAGAAAAATTCATGTATAAATAATAGTTTTAGGATCAAAAAGAGGATTCTAGAAAAGATTACATAGTGTTGGAGGACAATGCAGATGGTAAAGTGTCCAAGTAACTAGTTCAGGCACCTACTCCATAAGAATCCCAAACTCCTAAGGTGAGAAGGTATTCTAGGGTAAGAAGGGAACCTAATTTTTTTTCTCCATTTCTTAATTATTTATTAATCGCTAATAATGGAGAGCCAAAGTGATTTGAAGAAGCAATCTAGGTAGAATTTAATAAAAAGTAGAAAGAAGTAATGTATGAGGAACATTAGTCTCTCATGAAAAATTAGAATTGGGATTTGGTAAACCCACCTAAAGGTAAGAGATAATTATATAACAAGTGGGTGTACATAATTAAAGATGATTATGGAGAAAATAAAAGGTATAAGGAATGGTTGGTGGTAAAGGGGTTTGCATAGAAGAAGGGAATTAATTTCAATGAGATTTTTTCTCCTATGGTGAAGATGACTTATATTAGTACTATTCTTAGGATAGTGGTAGTAAAAGACTTGAAATTAGAGAAGCTAGATGTGAATATTGCATTCCTTCATGGTGATTTAGAGGATCTATATATGGATTAGTCACAAGGATATGAGGTCATAAGGAAGAAGAACATGGTGTTTAAAGTGAAGAAGAACTTGTATGGCCTAAAATAAGCTTGATGATAGTGGTACAAGAAATTTGATAGATTCATGATGGAGAAAGAATACTCCAAATGTCATTCAGACCATTACATATATATCAAGAAGTTTGATGATGATAGTTACATTATCTTGTGTCTATATGTGGATGACATGTTGGTTACAAGTAAGAACATATAGGAAATAAAGGTACTCAAGGAATAAATTAGTAATTCCTTTGCTATGAAGGATTTGGGGGTAGCAAAACAAATCCTTGGTATGAGAATAACTCAAGATAGGAAGGAACAAAATCTAAATTTATCTCAAGAAGAGTACATTAAAAATGTCTTGGAGAGGTTTAGTATGTAGGATGCTAAACTGGTTGGGAATCCTTTTTCAGGCCATTTCAAGTTATCAAAGGAGTAGTGTCCCAAAATAAATGAGGAGAGAATCCATATGTCCTATGTAAGTTACTCATCAGGAGTTGGTAGCTTGATGTATGCCATGGTGTGTGATTTAATTTATTTGGGAATAATGGAATTTTATTCCTATTTTAATTAAGGGTCTGGATTAATAAATTAGTACAAGATAAAGTAATAATTATAGTATTGATTTGTATTATTATTTTTCTTTTTCAAATTTTTTAAAAATGACAATAAATAGAAAGAAATATAACTTAACTAGAAAATAGACAGAGATGATTGATATAGAGGTTGAAAATGGCTATGTAAAATTGTGAAGGTGTTGTAAACCTAAATATAGCTTTCATTCAGTGATAGGATAGAAGCACAAAAAAGTAGATGATTTAGTATTTGACACTCTTATTCATTCTTATTATTATCCAAAATGATCATATAAACTTGAAACTTTCTAGGTAGTTGTGTTCTAACTATGTGAGCATGCCTATGAAAAATCAAGCATTAGTTGTTAACAAAACTCATTATAGATTTGATTTTGTCTTCAAACCCTAACCCTTAATCATGATTGATAGAATGATATTTGAGTCACTTGAGAAGATATGGGGTTAGTGTTTAAGATTTACTAAACATATAGTCCATACCCCTTATGTGGGCACACTACCTACATATTAATACTCTAAAGAGGGATCAAGCCAAATGTAGTTCTCCAACCTAAAATTCTCTGTGAAATAGTGTGATGTGGATGCAAATGCAAATTTGATAGTATTTAAGGTGGCTAGGGATTGGTATGAGGATTTGAGTATGTTTGCAACTATATTGGGTGACTGTGTGTAAGGAATATGGAAGTTTGTCTTAGTGTTTTATTTATATTCTTGCTTGATTTGTAAGTTTGGTGACCTAACTTGTAAATGAGATTTGAGTGGGATTTTATAAGGAATAATTGGTCATGGGTTATATGTATTCACACTAGGCTGACCTAATTAAGGATAAGGATTAGATGAAAATGGCTATTAAGGCTCACAGTGCAAATGGATAGGAGCAATAAAAATGAGACACTTTGGTTCCCAATGCTATAGTCCAAATGGGCCACTCCTATCCTAAAGGCTTGGTACCTAGGGGAACAACATTGGCATAGGGAATACTATCTGGCTGAGTTAGAATCAAGGTTTAAAAGGTTCTAGATGATTGGTAATGAGAAAAAGGTGTTTATAAGGGTCAAAAGAGCATAAAAAAAGGACCTATGGATGGGGTGTCTAAGCCACACCCAAACTACCAATTTGGATATTTTATATGACTACATTCCCCCCCCCCCCTTATTCTAATGATGTAACAAAGCGAAATACTAGGATAAAGGAAAAATAGAAAGCATACCTAAAATTACCTACAAGGGTGAATCCCATGAAGATGTGTGATGTTAAGTGTGCATAGAGAGAGCACAATGTGAAGTGTAAATTGAGTACATGAACTAATACAAAACCTATTATGATATTGAGTGATTTTTTAGTGATGTTGGGTATGTGATGTACCAAGAGTATTATGGAAAATATAGCTAAGTGTTTAATTCACTAGGAATGGCTTAAGAATACAAAGGTTGGCCATTTTGATCCGTCATCACCCACTATGTATCCAAGATATGTGATCATGCATATGTTAGTTAATGTTTGGACTATGTGTCCAATCCCTCTGAATAGGTGGCTAAAGAATACAAAGGATATCTAGTCCTTTGGCTCCATCATTGCCCACTAAGTGTGAACTATGAATTAATACTGGTATGAATGTGTGTCATATGAGATGGATAATGAATCCCATGAATGTTCTATAATATAAAAATTTTGTGTGGATAGCTGAATGTGTACTGAGAACTAGGCCAATCTTGGCCACTCTAAAAGGTGGAGATTAGGTGTATATGAAAGCCACTCCAAAACTTAGAACTAGGATTATATGATAGCCACTCCAAAATGATGTCAACCACCTGCATATGGAATAAGTCACACAAATGTTGAGAATACTTAGGTAATACAATGAATTAGAAAGAAAATAAGGTAAATGTGCCATGTAAATTGCCCCCAATCACTGGTGTCTATAACATGGATTCTAATCTAGAAGTTGTACCAATTGCCCAATCTAAAATTGAAAGTGAGAGCCATCATGCCATGCATGATTCCCCCTATATCTAGATAATCTAAGTAAAACTATACCAAAACTACCCAATCTAAACTGAAGTATAATTGATAAAACTATATTTGACCTTACCTTTCTATTTATTTCTAAAATTTTTGGGTTTTTGATTGTTTGGATAAGAGCACTAAAAAGCAAACACTTTAGTGTCTAGCACTATAATCTAATTCTAGTGCTCTTGTCCTTTACTATTTTTGATGATTGTTTTATATTCATCACTATTTTTCTACCCTATTATGCATGTTTTTAACTCTAATTGTTATTTTGAGTGTTCTAAAAAATAATGATGATTAGTAGAGGGCTTTGATCTCTATGACAAAAACCCTTATTTATTACACCATCTTCTAAGGGTAGAAATGAAGACCTTGTAATGAATGAACTCAAAATAAATATCCCTACAAGTGTGTTATGCTATGAAATACATGATATAGCAATGATAATCCAAAATATATCTCAAGATATATCATAGTTTGTATTGGATATTGTTAGATCAATAGGGGTATGTCTAGATAGATACAACATTATAATAGCATGTGCAATTTAATGAATTGAAACTATAAATCTAGCTAGTTGTCAAAGAGGTATAGAGCATGATGTTCATCATGGCATCCAAGAAGGCAAGATAATGCATGATGTGGATCATGGCATTTCAAACAATTGAGAAGCAAATAAGCAAACAATCACACAAGGCAAGAAGAAATAAGCATACAAAAGAGGCCAAGGGGCCAAGAAAACAAGGGACATGGGCACATGTCACTCAAACTAGGAAATCAAGCATATAATGCATATTCAAATTCCCACATACACATAAAATTATAAACAAGCAAGATTGGCATGAAGGCCACATGTACATACAAGAGTACAAGAAAAGGACACTGGAAAATGTCTTAAGGCACACACAACTAATAAGATAAGAACTAAGAAATGCAATCATATCTAACTAATAAAACAAAGAAAGGAAGGCATTTAAATGCAGAAAATACTATCACATCTAACTGATCAAAGAAATAATTGAAATTATGATGCAAAACATATAGTACAAGACTAGGTAGATATTAAAAAATATAAAAGTGTTATATTCTAGTGAGTATCGATAGAATAATCTATATAAGCTAGTAAGTAATGTACATCAACATGATAACTAGAGTGTGTGGTATAGGAATGACATAACTTGGATGGTGTAGTCATGTAGAATATGTCCCCGATGGGTAGATATGTCAATGTATGTCTTGAATGTAGAAGTAATATTCCCCCTCAATGGATAGAGTGAACCAATCAAAGACCTAGGTGTCCACTGCACACACTCAAATAATATCAAGTGAAGCATGGTGATGTAGATAAATTGACAAATAATAGCATAGAAAAATAAAATGTAACTCTAGCATGGTAGTAGAAATGTAAAGCATGGATAATGCATACAATTGAAAAGTTTTTAGTGTTTTGAGTTATTTGAATGTTTTTGTATTTTGACATATTATATTATTTTTTGTATTTTCAAATATTGTATTGTTTTTGGTATTTTGAAATAAGCTATGTACAAGTAATCATAAGGAAACTATGGAAAAGAAACTGAAAAGAAACTATGTACACGTAAGCTAATAAATTATGTAAAAAAAAGACTAAGAATAAATGATACTAACCAATGAGTCTCATAAGAGACTCCCTATCATGTTTTCCTATATCATAGAGAGGGATCATGCATGATCATGAATCAAAATGGAAGGGTTGAGACTATGACTCTAGAAATTATATATGTTGTAAGTGCTCTAAAATATTTGTAGTTGAAACCAACTGTGGGGTCCCCCTGTAACTCTAAGAAGTGAATGGAACTATGGGGCTCTTAAGGACCCATCTAGTAGTAGAAGAAACTCTCTAAAAATGTGTTCTATCTATAGTGGCATGAATCCTCAATAGTACTACCTTAGGTGTGAATACTGTAGCTAGAAACTATCTAGAGTCCTAAAATTATTGCTGATGTAGTGGTTGTTCTAAGTGAGGCTTTTATAGAAGTATATGAACTCTCTATGCTAGTGAGGGAGGCCTCAACTATGTCTAAATCTCAATTGGAAGAAGAACTATAACTAGTGAAAGATATAAAACTATGTCAAAAGTGGTGCTAATCTAAGTGACAAAGCTATAGCAATGGGTGTAATCAACCTGCCTATCTTCACACACTTGGGTGATAACATGTATCAAATGATATAGTATAGGCATAGAGCTAGTATTAGGTGTAAGATAAGAGTTAGGTGAACCAATTTTGAAGGGAAGAGGAATAGATATAACTGCTAGTTTTTTTTTGTGTCTAGTAATGATAGGGAGATACTCAAAAGTAGCCAAAGAGTTAGATACATCTAGGTAGAAACCTTGTATGTGGGATGAAATGCATGTAATTAGAGTTATAAGTTGTATAGAAATATGATTATAAAGAACATTCCACATAAGAGATATCAAACAAGGGATAGAGAGCATGGAACTTTGCATTAATGCATAAAAAACTTTAACTTGTAACATGACATTTCTAACATGTTTAACAAGATAGATTTTAAAATTATTCTACACGATAGAGAGAGAGTATGTAAAATAAATAATGAAACCTTGTATTCAAGAAAAGTAAATATTGCTCTAAAGGAAAGGGATCTTAATATGTTGAACAATAAATATATTAATATCATCCCATATTATAAAAGGTAAGCATGAAAGGGAAAGAATGCAGCTTTACATTACAATATGTTAAACTTCATCATTCATGTACATGATAGGACTGAGTATGGAATCTTTATTGTTTTCAAGAAATGTTTTAAAATAATGAGATCCATTTTTGATTTTATGTGAAATCTGATTTAGATGTAAGGTGATACCACAAGAAGCAAAGGGACCTAGTATATTCAACTACGGTTTGAAAGAAAATCTTTTTAAAAATTACTATGGTGAATTTTATAAATTAAATGTGAAACTCTAATTTATATAGGTAGGAAAAATTAAAATAATATTTCAAAAAATAGAAAAGAATTTTCCCTAGGGTTTCTAGGATTTTTGTGTGCAAATAAAGTAATCCAGGTTCACCAAATAATTTAACTATTTGGGAATAATGGAATTTTATTCCTATTTTAGTTAAGGGTTTGGATTAATAAATCAATATAAAATATAGCAATAATTACAGTCCTAATTTGTATTAATGTTTATCTTTTTCACCTTTCTAAAATTATCAATAAATAGGAAGAAATATAACTTAGCTAAAAAATAGATTGAGATGACTAATACAAAGGTTAAAAATGGTTGTGAAGGACTGGGAAGGTGTCGTAAACCTAAATCTAGCCTTCATTCAGTGAAAGGATAGGATCACTAAAAAGTGGATGTTTTTGTGTTCGGTGATGTTGTCCATTCCTACTACTATTATCCAAACTGATCATAGAAACCTAAAACTTTTTGGGTAGTTACGTTGTGCTATGTGAGCATGCCTATGAAAAATTGATTTATGGTTGTTGATAAAACTCTTTGTAGAGTTGATTTTGTCTTCAAACCTTAACCCTCAATCATGCTTGATAAAACAATATTTGATTCACTTGAGAAGAGGGGGGTTAGTGTGTAGGATGTAATAAATGTGTAATCCACACCTCTTGTGTGAGCACATTGCCTACATACCAATACTTTGAAGAGGGATCAAGCCATATGTATATCTCCCACCTAATGTGCTTTATGAAATAGTGTGATACAAATGAAAATGCCAATTTGATAGTATTTGAGGTGGATAGGGACTAGTATGAGGATTTGAGTATGTTTGTAGATGTATTGGGTGACTATGTGCAGATAATAAAGAAGTTTGCCTTAGTGTTTTGTTTATATTCTTGTTTTGTAAGTTTGGTCACCTCCCTTGTAAATGAGCTTTGAGTGGGATTTTATAGGGAACACTTGGTCATGGGTCTGATGTATTCATGCTAAGCTAACCTAATTAAGGATAAGGATCAGATGAAAATGGATAGGAGTGCCAAAAATGGAACACTTTGGTGCCTGGTGTTATAGTCCAAATGGGGCACTCCTATCTTATAGGCTCAAGACTTAGGGGGATAGGATTGGCATAGGGAATATTATCTGGCTGAGGTGGAGTCAAGGTTCAGAAGGTTCTAGATGACTGATAATGAGCCAAAAAATGTCTGTAAGGGTCATAAGAACATGTAAAAAGGACCTATGGATGGGGTGTCACAAGCCACACTCAAACTACTAATTTAGACATTTTATATGACTATAGTGTGAACTAGGCCAAATATTGCCCATGCAGTGGGAGTAGTAAGTACATGAGTGATCTAGGTAAAGAGCATTGGTAGGTAGTAAAGTGGATCCTTTAGTACTTAAGAGGGACCATGGGGATGGTTTTAAGCTACATTATATTGGACACCACTTTGTATGGTTATGTAGATTTAGAAATGGTTGGAGATTTAGATAGTAGGAGGAGAATGATAGGATATGTGTTTACTATAGGTGACATAGTGGTGAGATGGATTTCATGACTACATAAACTTATGGCTTTGTTAACCACCTAGGATGAGTATGTTTCTACCATAAAGGCAAGTAAAGTGATGATTTAGTTAATGTAGTTTCTTGAAGAGTTGGGGAATAAGCAAGAGGAAGGGAAGTTGTATAGTGATAGTTAGAGTGTTATACATGTAGAAAATAACTTTGCCTTACACTATAAGATGAAGCATATATAATTAAAGTACCATTTCATCAGGATAGCTTTGGAAGAATAGATAATAAAGATAGAGAAGATTCATACTATTTATAATCCTATAGACATGATGACCAAGGTGGTCATAAGGGATAAATTGAAGCTATGTTCAACATTGTTTGGCCTTCATAGATGATAGTGAAGGGTTGAGAAGCCTGCTCAGAGGAAATCAATCTTCAAGTATGAGATTGTTATGCTATGGAGGAGCCTATTTCCACATTACAACTTATTTCAAATATTTTATATTAAAATGTAATGTACACTCTTAATGTATCCTCTACGAGTTTTGGGGGAGGTAGCTCCCAATTTTATTTGGACCCCCTTTTTTTGGGAGTATAGATACATGGTTTATCTATAATTTTATATGTGTGGTGTCATCACCCATGATTAATGGGGAACCATTATGGGTTAACTTGGCTCATGGTTTTGGTACCCGTTGTTTTGTAAAACTGGTACACTAGTTACCTATTGATGTGATTATATACAGAAGGAAATATAGTAGGTCAGACATCAAAAGAACTGAGTTTGAGAAGGTTAATATAGTGTGTAAATTCAAGTGTGAATTGGGAAGAATTTGATGAGCACAACTCTAAATAATATTTGTGCATTGTAATTATGAGAAGACTAATCTGAGAGTGGATTTTACTCTTATTCTCTTCTAATAATATCTAACCAATTGTTTCTTTGTGGATGTATCCCACATTGGGTGAACAACGGTAAGTCATTCCATTTTATTATGTATTTTAATTTCTATTTTTTATGTACCTTTATTCATAGCTCTTGCTATTGTAAATCTTTGAAATTGTTTCACATTAATTTTTTATTTATTCCTAACAATATATACCCTATTTGATCTAATCATTGGATTGTTAGAAACATTTATTAAATATAAGATCTCAAAGAATTTTCACATCTCCTTAGACCAAATCTACCTCATCCACAAGTAATGATAATGTCCTTCATGCATGATCAAGATAATGATACACTCTTATAAACTTAGATATATTAACACAAGTTATTAAATATATCAACAAATACATATAGATTTATAGGATTCATGTAATTTACTTATGCATGAATAAAACATCACCCTAATCTATTCTCTACCTAGACCATTTGAACACCTATTTTTTGAGTAGGTCTCATTTGTCTCCTTGAAAAATTTACCTTTTCTAGTGTTTTCACCATTTTTAACATTGTGGTCACTTGTTTTGATGGTTTCATTATTTTTCCATTTTCATATATTCCTTTTTCATTTTCATTTTCTTGGAATATTCTTTGATTGGACATTTCCTACCTTTTTGGGTGTTCTCACCTTTTTGAGTGACACCACTTCTTTTAGTGTTTTTGTTAATTCTATGGTGCTTTCACCATTTCTATTGTCATTTTCACTATTTTTGACAATAAAACCTCTAATTTAATTTTTCATGAAATCATTAGATTCACCATAAACCTCAATACCCCTAATAATAAATGCTATTAAATTACAAATTTAACTAAAGATTAACCTACATACTAGCTACCAGTCCTATGGTGGTCACATGTATTCTAAAACCTAGCCATTGAGGTGTCTTTATTGCACTTGTGAAGACATTTTTTGATGTAATATATTGCACAAAACAAGATAACTTTTCTTCTAAATGGGAGGGTAGTAATGAATAGTTTCCCCCCATGGGTGAATATATATCTTGAAATTTCACCCCCTGTTGTTGCTCATTTTTATTTTGTTCTTCCTCTAAGGCCCATTTTTGGCTCCATTAACCATTTTAATCCTATTTTATTCTATATTACTCTTTTATTGACCTTTTCACCTACAATCCATGCATTTCATTAATTTTTATACCCCATACATTTTAATTCATTCTTTGACTGCTCCTTCGAGGGGGCATCTAGGGCTTATCAAGTACCTTCTAGAGAATAACTTTGAGTTCATTGGCCCATAAATTCAGCAAATAATTAAACCATCATTATTAAAGAATTATCAAATGTATTATTTAAAAAAATCATTATTTAAAAATATGTTATTGTGACTTATGTCTTGAAACAACTTCTCAAATAGGGATAAAATTTAGACACTTTATTTTAACCACTTTTGTGTCTAAACTACAATCAAAATGACTTTCTATAATCACACACAAATTTGATAAAAAATCATACTTTGACCCAATTTACCTTGGTAATTACTTGTTTAATCTTAAATCATAGCAACATATCCTTGATTGTGGAAATGAATCATAACACAACATTAATCTTATCAAGAACATACCAAATGAAATAAACCCTTTGAAAGTATTATAAAAATATAATAAATTAATATTTAATTGACAAAAGGACATTTCAAGTGCCACATTATTTTGATTATTGATTAATCCTACTTAGTCAAACCTAATCTTCCTCTAATAGGAAATTCCACATATTTTGAAATTGTCCTATTTTCCTAAATCTAAATTGCTTTATTACCTTACTTTAGTGACATCATAGAGATAATTCAATGGAATAGAGTAAAGTGTGGTAAAGGTGGTCTCTTAAATGATTAATTACAAACAATATTACACCTCTTATATAACATCTTACACTCTCCTCTCTTACATGACTTTTGACACACTCTAAGAGGACCAATCATTGCACTTTTCATACAAAATTCCATCCACACTCCAAAAATGTCTTAAATGGAGTTTCCTTTACACTCTATGTGTTAAATAATGAATTTAAGGATTCATTATCCACCCTATATTTTGATATTATATGGATGATTGAAAATTATGCCAAAAGGATATAAATATAAGGGTTCACCTTCCATTTTAAAAAAATGTCTTGAAGTAAGATTATTATGCAAAAATCATACTAGAGCTTCACATTTTCTCTCAAGCCAATTTTCAAGACCTCAAATAGATTAAAAAAAATGTTTCCCTTGCATGCATTTAAAATTGCCAAAGATCTCTTGCTTGCAAGCCAAACACAAACCTCTTTGAACCATCAAGTAAATAAGTCTCTAAGGAAGGAAAAATATCCTTTATTTGAGTTTTACTTGATTCATCTTGTGTTTGACCTTACTCAATCCTAGGGATTAGGATTAGATTGTTTTATTCATGAAACCATTTTGATGTTTTATTAATTAAATATGAATAGACCCTTTTTGGATTCCTAATTTATATCTAGAGAATGTCACATTATAATATTTAGGTTATGTGGGTGTAGTTAGAGCATGATTTTTACCAAAATTTATATAGAATCCAAAATAATATAGGTCTTGTTATTTTTGTAGGGAGTTAGATATATGAGTGGTTCTTAATGTATAGCATGATAAGGTTTCCTCATGTCATGGATGATGGCCTCTTGAAAGTGTAGAGGTGGAAAAGAACCATATGATATGGTCCATTGTACACACATTAGATTTATAGATAGTTCAATGTGATCATATTTTTTATTAGTAATATTGGGGAACTATAGATGTTTGGAAATCATGACCATCCATTATATATATATATATATATATATATATATATATATATATATATATGCATAAGTGATTATTAAAAGGAACTACACATGGTGGGTAGAGCCACATATGTGTTATCATGTACCATGTCAGCTTGGGTTTCCACACTTAACTTATCCTCTAGTTGTCCCATCATTTTGGGCTTGCCATGCGAGAGAGGCATGGTGTGGAAGGTGGAGGGGTACTTGATGAGGTACTTATTATATATCCTTATCATCCTAGGGTGGAGAGACTAATATGGATCTGACATCAAGGAGACCATAGTTTAGGATGGGGAGTAATATTAGTTAATTATCACCAACATTAGTTATAGATTCATGTATGACCACTAAGATAATGATAAATGAAGATATAAAAGGGTATCATGTGGCCCATCCATCACCTAATTGGATGATAGTGTAATAGGTATGTCATGAGACATGACATGATTATGTCATGCATTTAGGATAATATAGAGGATTTATACCTCCTCAGATCCATGACACTTAGGAAGTGATAGGCAATTGAGTAAATGGTACTATTATGGGTGAGTAAAAATGTGTTATGTTGATTACTTGAATTTTAATTATATTTATAGAGATATATGCTAGATAGATGTATGAGTTTTGGATTTTATATGAGACATGATTTTATTTTGGTTTGATTTTTACCAATGTGATGGTAGAGGAGGCCTGATGGAGGACCATGGGGGAGACTGCACACCATGATATCTTAGATGATGTGCTTCTACACCATGATACTACATATTAGATTGATACCTAGGTGTCTTCAACCCAAATATATGATGGTTGGTTTATATCTATTAGGGAAGCTATCTGATAGCTATGTAAACTATCAAATGGATCCTAGGCTATAAAACTACTAGGAGTTGGCTAGGGAGAGTTATAGGCATGAAAATCACTAGCTTATGAGAGAACAACTCATTTTGATAAAACAACTCAAGTGTTTATATTATATGATTTTGGTGGACAATTTATAGGGGCAAGTGTAGGTGATATAGTCACATAAATAGTACCTATAGTATAGTTAGTAGATAGGATAGTTTGGACATGCGCTTATGGGTAGCATAGTGCCATGGATAAGGTGGACCTTAGCTATATAGATGATTTTGTTTTATATTTAAGAATTTTGTATCTTGATGTATAAAATTTTGAACCATATATATAGAGAGAGATGTGTTTTGATATCACTCATGGATGTTTTATCTATAGACATATTTTATTTATAGCACACATGTTTATGATTTATAATGTCATGTGGAAATGTATGATTTAGTTTTATTATTTTATAATAAAATCAAGAAAATTCATGGTAAAAAAGAATGGTAACATTAATTTATAATGAAAAAATTAAAAGTTGTGAGTAAATATAAAATTGAAAAAAATAAGATAGAGTAAATGGTAAAATGAATGTAAAACATACTAAAAAATATGAGATATGTAAAACACTATAAGTAAATGAAATCAATGAATGGAAATTTTCAAACAAAGTTGTAGCTAAATAAACTATCAATGAATGAACAAAAATTCATTCAAAGATATGTAAAATAATAAATACCCAATATATGGATGAATTAATGTAGGAGGAAACTCTAAAGGAGTGATAACTCAAACTTAGTTCTTGTGATATTATGTAATGTAAGAAGGTATGTGTTGATGTGGGTTTTATGTAAACTATGGAACTTTATGAAGTAGTCTCTAGAATTTTAGGATTGGTGAATAAATATTCACTCAAAAGCATGAGTTGTGGGGTATTGGGTTTTGTAAATGACTTGGTGGTGGAATAGTGGTGAGTAGAGAAGTTATTTACCTTTGATGGTTGAGATATGATGTGATTATATACCTAATTTAGATGGATAGATTGATCATGAACCTAACATAAAGTGGATTAGATATAATAAAGTCAAAATAAAATAAGGGTAGGGAAGAAAAGAAGGATTTTTGAACCAGTCAGAGATGAAACCTTTCTAGATTGGATCTTGAACTAGGGGTTGGAAAAGTAGTCCAATAACCAGTTATTATTACAAGTTACTATTAGCACACAAATATTCAAACATAGTAAATATTCAAAGTAAATAAGAATATAATGAAACTTAGTGCACATAATAAAAGGTTCTTTCATTTGTGAGATTATAATTGCACATCAAGAAAGGGATATTATGATTATTACGCATAAAAAATTCAAATTAGCTACTAAAAATTATGAATAATTGTATCAAAGATTAATTTTACACAAAAAAAGATTAAAATACCAAAATTATGGAAATTATAAAATTACTAACAAACTTGGAGAAGAACAATATTTTCACATCAAGATAAATTACATAAAAATCATCAAAAATTCTTATTTATCATAATAGCCAAAATTCTCCTACCTTGGTAATTAGGAAGATACAAGTATATATAATCTTAGGAATGGGTTGACTCATCCTCCAATCAAATCTAACATTACAATTTCTAATTTTATGACTCATTCACAATATGCATGTATAGGATATAAAATAAAATAACTGGCCAAAAATCCATACTTAAAATATAAATATAGACATGCTTAAAATAGAATGACTATATAAGTCTTCATAATAATAGAATACAATAAAATATATACATTCATATTTAATTATGGTGCTAATTAGGCACCACCTAAAGAAGAAGTAGACTATGAAATTGATGTGGTAACTAATTTTAATTGAGGTACATTAAGTGAAGATATAGTTGTTATTGATGAAACACTAGTAGACTAAGGAAGAACAAGATTTGCATAATGAAACAACCTTTGAGAATGAAATTTAATGTATATTCTAGATTAATATTAGGTAATGTCCTAGATTCACCCTTAAAAACCTTTATATTTTTGAATATCTCATAGGTAGCTTTGGATTATTTATTTATAGTATAAAACTTGAGCATAGAAATTTTGAATACTTTACTAACTTCAGTCATCAACCTTTGATGTTTAAATTTAGAGGCTTTGAATCATGTCCTGAGTTCCTCTACTTTATTCACTTTATCCTTTGCAAAGTTGATAAGATGAAGAATTTCCGTGATAGTTTAATACATAGTGTATCCCACCTCTAATTTGAAAATATCAATAGCTACTTTAATAAGCAAATCAAAATTGGGCTTATTTATCAATTTCCTCATAGAATTTATTAAACTTGTGACTCTCATATCTTTCAAAATTTCAATGGCCTCCTTTTCTTGGCTTGCTAATTAGGTTATCAAAACTTTCATCTGAGTGCGCTACTTAAAAGTACCATCTCTCTTTATAATTACATAGTTTAAGGCCCAAGACACCTCTTATGTATTCATTAAATTCAAATGGATATATGAACTATTTATTGTGCATTAAATGAAGAAGTTGAGTATTTTATCAATTTCTTTAAATTGGTTCCAAAATTTTATTATTCTTCCCCATTTAGGATGTGACTTGCCCCTAAAAGTCTTATTTATATTCAATATGATATAAAGCATGGTGGCTATGATTTTTACACTTTTCATAGTCTCCCTAGGATCTTGAATTATTTTGAACTATAATAGTTTATGTTTATCCTGATCTTGACTTATATACATTTCCTTCATTGCCTCTCATGATGTGTCAACAAAATCACATGAGTCTGATGTATACTATGTGGGATCATTTAAGGTTTTATTTTATTTCTTATCTAAGTATAATATATTTTTGCTTTGAACCAATGTTACCTCCTCTTATATGTATTTTACTACATTCCTCTTCCTCACTCTTTGAATTGTACTACTCTTTTTTGTCAAAATAGGTACTTATTACACATAATTTGATGAGGACTAAACCCACCATGTATTTCTTCCTTTATTGTGATTCCTTAAAAATGATAGGCACAATGAGATCTCCTTATTCTTCTAACTAATCATTTTATATGGAAATGGAAGGTGGTATGAAACTCACAGGGATCATGGAAACAATTATTTGAATGTGGATTTAGGGGAGTGTAAGAGTGACCCTACTACATTTTTAATAAATTATCTTAGGTGTAGTCTCTACTACATATTTTGTTTTCCCAAAAGTTCTCATGATAATAATTAAGGATGATTCAATTAGAATTCATTGGGACATTGATAAATCTAACTAGGTAGATTGCCTTAGTGGAGCTTTAAGATTGAATATATAGACTATGACTAAATATTCAAAATGGACATGATTATTTTGTTCCTAAGGATTATACATTATTGAAATAAAGGTTAAATGAATAAAATAATTTAAAAAATCAAAGACTATATTTAAAGAATCAGAAACATGTTGCTCAACCTACTCAATGTGAGGATGAGAATATAATGATTGGGTTGTTAAATAATATTCTTGCAAGGACTTAAATTTAAAGAGAGGTGCAACATTTGGGCTAGTGGATGGAAAATTAAAAATTTGATAATATTTAACAATAATAGATGAAGAGAGGGATGCACTACCTTATTCAAATATTGCATTTCAATTTGGTGAGAATATTTGTACTTAAGTTGTAAACCGATGTATCTATTAGAGTAGACAGTATTAAAATAATGGATTCAAGGGAGAGATGTAGATTGAAGGATATAGGTGATTGATTAAGGCCCATAATAATGAATATTTTAAATGTAGATTGTTCATTTACCTCTAATGTTTGGTCTCTAAGATCCTTCCTTGTTTCATTCCTTCATCTTTCACCAATATCTATGTCTATAGATTCCTCTTCATATATAGTCTTAGATAAATATGTTTCATCCTCAGGATCTATGTATATTATAAAGACCCATTCCTCTTTAATTACCCATATTTTATCTTCTTCATCATTATGTAGAAGCTTGATAACTTCCATTTATTTTTTTCTTATTTTAGGTTTCTCCTTTCTCGCCTCTAATGTATCATGTAGAAGACCTTCTTTGGCAACTGGTCATTTGATAGGTGTTTCTTCTAATGACACATTTAGAGGTGAAACTAGAGGATTTTTTGGGATTCATATTATAGGTGACCATGAATGGTTTTTAATTCATATGGACTTTCCCTGAAGTGGATGAAGTGGGAGATGAAATGAATTCAATGGTGGAGGGTGGAAGTGTAGTATAAATTGTAGAAGTAAGAGATGTAGGAATTATAATTAGATAAACCACAATCAGAGAGGATGGATGTGTTGAAGTTGGATATTTAGAAGGTATTGATGAATTTTTTTTTTATAAATATACGGAGACTTACCGACTAGATTGTATTCAATGTGCATAGTGGTGTAAAATAAAATGTTACTAATGGTTGACTTATAGGAGATGAACCTCTCATTATTATCATAAGAGACGAAATCAATTGAGTCATTGATAGTCTATTTAGGATTTTATTTCTTGACTATAGATATACTTCCCCCTAATGGACACTTTCTTCTAATGTCTCTTATTATATTTGTTGTGGGGAGGATGGATAATCATGTTTAGGTGATATTTGAGCAAGTGGCTAAGGCCACTGATAGCTTGCATCCTTATTTTCCTACCCCACTATTTTATTCACCTAATCCATTATGATGGAATAATATTCAATGTCCTGGAATACCACCATAGGTATTTTATGCTGAGTAATCTACTTATATACCTCATAATCATTTGTATCACTCATGAACATAAGATAATGATCATAAATGTTGTGTCCATATGGAATATAGACTCCCTTCCTCATAAGGTTATTAAAGTACTACCTAACTCTCCCTTGGGATACCAATATCTATATTATGCCTATTTTAGCCTATAATGGGTTTTGGTCCTCCCAACTAAGTGAAGGTACCTCCTTAGTGTGTATTACATTTGACCAATGGTCAGAGTAAAGCAATGATAATATCCTTGATGCTTGTAAGATATATTCTTATCCACAATATTGTAAATTTTAAAGGTTATCTCTTGATATTCAACTTTAGTAGGAAGAAAATAATGGGGATTCAAAGGGGCATCCCTAGTTCCTTCTACCTTGATTATAGTAAATTAAAGATAGATTTTGTAGTTTCCCATATTCTAAATAATTTTCCTTATGTCATCTAAAATCTTGGGCACAAAGTACCCATAAATAAATTGATATACCATTGGGTATAATGATTTTATAGTTATCTTAATTTCTATCCTAAACCTATAAACATGTAGTAGAGAGAAGTCATCATAGACCCTGTTATTCATGTAATCTATTGATGGTTCTCAAGGTTGCTCATATCTTGTATGCATTTTCACCTTGATGGAATCCAATACATATGACATCATGTAAAAATTTCCATCTAATTGCCTTTCATCAAACTTGATCATTTATGCCTTGAGTCTAACACTAACAACCTCAACTAATGTCATGACTTTATCACATGTTAGAATTATATCTAGGAAGGGAACCCATTCTCCATGTACATAGGTGATATTGGAAACCCCATATAACTTGTTTAGTAAGTCTATATAAATCTTAATGCCTATATTGAATTTGGTTTTAGGAACCAAATAAATAGTACCGTATAGGTTTAATTTTTCTCCCTTAGCAAACCACTCATTAAGTTTTCCATTGACTATGTTATGGTCTAGCTAGATAATTACTACAACTAGGTTGTATGTCATTTTAGGCATTAATAATCATAGATATTCATTAAAATCATCCACATAAATCTATGTGACTATATTACTTCAAAGTCTTGGGTGTAAATAGTCTCTAATAATAGCACCATTGAAAATCAAATCACAAAGTAGGTCAATGAATGACATTACCACTAATTTCATGACTACATTGTGGAGACCCATGGATTTTAATGGTAGTATATCATCCACATATATCATTTTTTCATTATCTATTCAGTCCTAGACTGAGTATGGATTTATTATTTTAATCTCAACCCGTAGAGCTGAATAGTGTGGAATGTAATACCCTCTTGTCAAAAATCATGTCAAGATAGTCAATTTCTCCTAATATGGAATATTGGGAAGGGTTTGTCTAGATTATTAAAAATAATAGGCCATTATTATGTTGTAAAATTTGTACAAGATTTCAACTAAATATATTTTCAAAATTTTAGTAGGAAATAAGGGATGTTAAAGGTTGATAGCTTTAACTCATATTTAAAAACTCATTAATTAATATTAAAGTGATTTTATGTTTTTAGGAAACTAAATATATTGATTAAACCTCGAGACTTGAATGCCCAATTTTTGTAAATTCAATGCAATAGCTAATTTTAATTTTGTTTCTAATTTAAAATTAAAATTAACAAGTTAGATTTGGTGGCTATCTTTTACTCCATGTGGTAGATATTCATTAATTTTAATTTCTTAGTCATCAATTCATGAAAGGTGTTTATTTCCAATTTATTTAGCTTTTATCCTAGTTTTAGACCCTCACATAGCTATGTTGGCTATGCCCCTCTGAGATAATGACACCTATCCTGATCTTGTTTACTTATAGGGATAAGATTTTTTAATTATTATTTATAAACTTTTCACGCTATGACTTAACACAATTCTACCACTTGTTGTGATCTTATGGACTTGGGGTTCTTATAAATTTGAATTGTGTACCTCTTTTGAAAAGGATTTATGTACATAAGATGGTGCCACATGGTAAAATATCAAGGTTTCATAGTTAAAATAATTATGACCTTGTACCTTTGAATGATAACTTAAAATTTATAAGATCATGACATGTGGATGGATATCAATATATCTAAGCTTTATAACCCTTTGATATGTCTTTTATCTTGGCAGGCTCTAGGTTTATGATATTATGGCACATGGGTAGCTTTCAATGGCCTAAAGACGTTATAATTTTTCTCTTGATACCTTCCTCTAATAAGTTATGTGATTTTGACATGATATGTGGATGACTTGGGGAATCTACAGAAAATAGATTTTCTACCATGTGCTTTTGATTAAGAAGTCTTAAATTAATGGGATTCTACCACAAGGACATTTTACATTAATATGGAGACTTAGAACCTTTTGGTAGTGTATTTGTTTTTTAGGCCTTCAATTTTAGGATTATAATGTGTGGATGGATATCAAGAATGTAAAGAGAATCAAACTTTATATTATATCTAAAACTAATATTATATGGCTGAATGGGATTCTACCACTTGGCATTATCTAGGGAACTCTAGAGTTTTGGACATAATCAACATGTTGTGATCATATATAACATGGGTTAATGAGATTATACCACTTGGCATGATCTTAAAACTATATAAATCATTTTGAAATTTACTATGTTTTATTTTGGTGGACTTTAAATGATGATGTCACCATGTGGATAAATATTTTGATTCTGGGAAACTCATAGACTTATAAATTTTCATGAAGACTAGTTGCATCCTGAGTTTAATATATTTCAACATGTGGATGGCTCTCACTGGCCTAGATACTTCAAAATTTTAGATAGATTTCTTAAATTTTAAAATGAATGATATACTTCAACATGGAATGATCTGATGAATCTAGATGCTTGAGAGGACTCAAAAATTTCATTATAACTATGGAAAGTTATGGGTGATTAAGATGTCAACACTTATCATGATCTAGGGAACCTAATGGAGATATAAAATTATAAGAACTCATATAAAATTAAATATTAAACAAGATACATATTTTTATTAGTACCATTAGTTTCTTAAATGAAAACATGATATTGAATAAATGTTTTGTCAGCAAAAAAAATCAAAAGTAATAAATAATTTAAGAGAAGTGCCCAAACTTTGATTTTATCCTTTTTAGAACAATTGTAATAAAATTAAACAAAGAAAACAACCTTGGGATTGAATATGTTTGAAAAATGTTAGAGTTCCTAAGGTTGATATGGACCATGAATATATATGTCTTGATAATAATGGGTCCCTATTTTAATTTTTGAGAGTGGGGTGTGTTGGGGTAAAATTGGATGACCCTTACTAAAATGTTAATGATGTAAATATGATGGTGTGATAAAATATGTTGTAAAATTAACATTGGTATTTCTTAAGGAAAAACTTGTCATATACAAGGTATTACATTATAACTCACAAAATCAAAACCAAAAAGGTGTAAGTTGGAAATGTGATCAAGGTTGTGATAAACTAAAATAAATATCCATCAAGGGGAATAATAGGTATAATGTGATGTAAATAAGGATTTTAAGGTTCCATATGGGTGATGTGGAGACATATATCAAGAATGATACACATTAAACAAGTATTTAAGTGATAAAAATTGTTGACATAAAGGATGCAAGACACTCTGAATAGTGAACACAAAGCTTAGGCTAACAAGTGAATTATGTAGATCAGTCATGAAGGCTATATGCATGAAAATTAAAATTGTCCTACCTTCCCACAACAAGTTCCCCATTCCTTATAAATCATTACAAAGTTTTTAGTCTACTAAAAATATTTGGTACTTATGTGAGGAACTAAGTGGAATTAGATAATATATTATATAATTAGACCTCCTAACCTAGTCTACTATCCTACCACAACCCAATGAGTCTCAACTCTATAATAAAGCCAACTATGTAATTTGAGCTTAAACTAAGATAGGAGATGTGCCAAGTAAACATTGCATATTTTGGTATGATTTAAATTTTATGATTTTATTTGACTTTTTATCATTACCTTTTTATTTCTTTTATGATATGATTTTTTTTGTATGTGTTTTTATATTCCTTCTACATGCAGATTCATTAAACTTATCCTAAGTGAAATAAGTGATGAACAAAAGAAAGATTACACTTGGTAAATAAATAAAATTATAAAAGGAACATGGTGTCAAAAAATTCATTACTTTCCCAAAAGTAAGTGTCAATCTCCAAAATTAACCTATGTGTGCCTCAAATGAAAGAGAATAATTGAAAGATGAGGATCAGAGAAGATTCATCCATGTAATAAGTGGAAAAATGATGGGTATACTTGTAGCTGATCACAAGGATTTAAATTATTATCATGAAAGTGTCATGGGATATGTTAATATATCAAAGTCACTAGGAAGTTGTAATATGTACAAAAAATGTCTATCACAAGTACTAATGAAAATAGTGATCATCCCACAAGAGGGGGAATAGAAATGGTTATTGAAATTATCACAAAGAGACAAAATAAATACATAATAAATACGAAACTAAGGTTTTAGTTAAGCTTTAATATTATAATGAAGGATAAAATTAAGTATAAAAGGTGTTAATCAATGGTGTGAACAAGATATAATAAATATAGAGTAAATACAGACAAGTAAAGTATTGAAAATAAATAGAACCATAATAAGATCAATATATAAAAAAGGTCTTAACAAATGATTATAATGAAATGTAAAAATAAAATTCAATCATATGATAATGCTAATATAAATATTATGTGACATTAGGTGTGCTCAAATTTTTTGATATATACCTCAACATATATCATCAATATCATCACTTAGGTCTTGTAATGAAAATATATCTCTTATAATAGTTTATCTCTCTTCACAAAGAGACATGTGAGGACTTCCTAACACATAAACTCTATGGATAAATTAGGAGAATGAAAATAATAATAATAAAGGTGTGGTACCTCTTTTAATGGATAATAAATTCAAGGAACATACACTGGTATGTGGATTATATCCTTTAATCTATCGAAAGTCACACATCAAAGAGAAGGTTGAGCATTCATCTGAGAATGACCTTTAGAATGTTTCTTATAAGGTGAATTGTTAAGCCTTGGAAAATTATGGAAATAACGTTAGAGTGATATGCATTTGTCTATATGATGTGTAGTATATTGATTCGAAATAAAATAAACTTACCAATTCTTGGGGATATACTCTATATATATCTTAAGAGGTGGTAGTTTATGGTCACTAAAAGGCTTCATTACTTTAAGATAGATCACATAAGTATATTGTTAAATATTTCATAAGTGTGTATAAGAATTTATAGTCATGCCATGGAAACAAATAGTTCACTTAGGATTAGTTGACTATAGAGGTTGACTATCTATGGTAGGAACATATATTTGGATTTGTTAATGTGCTAAGAATCTTTGGTATGCTTTAAAATCATTGTCCTAATTACTAGTTATTTTTTGAAACCCACAATATGCCTCATATACCCATCATATATATGGGGATGATTGTTTGTGTTGGGAAATAAACCAGAAGCACACAATTGATTACTAAACCAAGCAACTTAATATGCGGAAATTAACTAGATTCACCAAGTAACTAGAATTCAAAATAACACATGATATGAGAGACAATACACAACTTGTATTAACACTTTATACAGAAAAGAATACAATAAAGAAGATGCCACTTCTTCTCCACCACCTTACAGAGGTTTCCCACACCTCAAGTGAACATTAAATCTTCTCCCCAAAGCTCTCCTTCTCAGGTCCCAACACCCAACTCAAATACAGAGTTAGTGTTCACCTCCTATGCTCCACGCACAACACAAGTGCTCCACGCACTCCACAAGTACTCCACGTACTCCACAAGTACTCAAGGTACTTCAAGTAGATCTCCCATGAACCTGCAATAACCTGCACTTCAACAAACCATACTTATGGAAGGAACTCCCTTGCCTTCCTCTTTGCTCTATCTGAGTACACACCTTTACTCCAAGTAGATCCTCCTTGATACTGCTCCCTATTGTGTTGCTATCTATATGATCCTGCACACCTGCAAATCAAACACGGTTCTGCTCCCCTGTGAACCTTGACCTTGCACACACATACACCTGCAGATCAATGATCTTACTTACCATGTAGATCACTCTACATCCTTAAGAACCCTTGTCCTTGCCTCACCAAGTCCTTATGATTCTCCAACCAGTACCAAGCTTGGCACTGATAGGGAACTAGGAGGAACACCCTTACTCACTTCACACACAGAAGGAGCAAACTTTGCTCAACTCAAACTAGAACACTTTTCCAATACAACCATGAGTCTATTATATAGATCTCATCCAAACAATGATTAGACATCTAATTACAATAATTAGATCCGCAGCTCTCAGTCTAAAAATAGCTCTCTTCATGCAAACACTTGGTTTGTTAGCTAACTGCCCGTAATTAGCTCGCAGTCAAACCACACAGGCGACCGACGTCGGTCCCTGTCCGCCTGGGGGTCGCCGACGCCGGCCGATATATGACTGACGTCGGTTTCTTCCTTGTCTAATACTGCCGACGTCGGTTGGCCAAACCAAACGCCAGTCTCCGTGACACTCAGCAACTCATCCTACAACCTCCTCCATGTCTGCATCAGTGAAGCTTTTAGCTCCACAACCTAACAATCTCCCACTTAGAGATAAACAGCTGCACTATACCTGTACCTGTACTCTGTCTAATCTATTTCCTGGTTTGTATCCCTCTTCAAGCTCAACCCTGAAGACAACCCACCACACACACTGTGATGTACCTCCTATCATCCGAGTACCTGCCACATCCAAACCTACAAATCCATGTAGTGAAGTCCTGACCCTACATGTATACCTGCTGCTGGTCCCTCTCAAATACCTGAGAACTTACTTCCCTGAATTGGCTCCTAACTCTCTGACAGCTCCCACTACATGGGAATACTCAGGTCTATACCAGACCTCATGTGATTTCGGACACTGTACCTGTCCAGCCCTTAGTGTGCTCCGGCTCTGCATCCTGAACCTCACCAACACCTGATTCACATCAGCTCCCACTCGAGACGAAATCAACCGGTGATCTCCATGTCTCCCATGTCAAAGAATTCCACTACTCCAAACTCCTCATGACATGACACTGAACTAATCTTACCCTTAGCTCAGTGAAACCCTGTATGTACAAACCTGCTAGCAAAACATACCATCCACATACAGCAACAGAATGATGTCGTGACTCATCATCCCCCTGGTAAGACAAAACCACAGTAGTTACCCTGACACTGACTGAAGCCATGCTTCATCCTCCACCTGTCAAAACCTATACCATTGTCCTGCAGCTCCTCAAGACCATATACCTGATCTTTTGTCTCACGTATCCATTCTCTCTATTCTTCTACTAAGGTATCCGTTCGTCTCTATGCTTTTATACCTGCTGGCAACCCTACCAAAACACACCTGTTTGGTTCTCCTCCAAGGAATCACATCCTCATCCATGCCAAGCTCACACCTGTTTCCTGGATCCTTCCTGCTCTACAATTAGCAACAAGTATAAAGAAGAGGAAAAATGAATTTGAGGGCCTACTTACGTCTTCAGTCCTCTGTATGGGTGTTTGAGACTCCTTGACAGTGTGCTGTCCACCCAAAATCCGTTACAATGACCGACCTCGGTCACCCCACAGTCTGCATCTGACCGACGTCAGTTCCCATGCGTCTGTCCCTGACTACCAACCCTGCGGTGTCCCTTCTGTCGACGTCGGTCCTATGACCGACATCGGTCTTACATAATGCCGACGTCAGTCCCATGACCGACGTCGGTCTTACCCTGCCTGACATCGCTGGCTTCAGTCTGCACATGACCGACATCGGCACCTGTCTGTTCGATGCCAGTTCCTCCTGACTGACATCGGTACCTATGTTCACCTGTGAGTGATGACTTTTTACCCGCGAGCTTCTTTGAATCAAAACCCATGTCCAAACTACCCTGCTCAAAAGTATCCAGCACCATCCACTGGGTTCTGTCCGCCATCTCCTCCATAAACACCAAGGCTTTCCAGTTCTTAAGCCTGTCAAATATATCTGTCTTCCGCTTAAGAACATGCATCTCCTTCCTGCTCATGTGACCAAGCCTACAAAGCCACATCTCTGCAACAAAAGAAGAATCAGTAATATAAACAAGTAGATAAAGGGTACCTATTTTCTTACCACCAGCTAATTCAAGTGCATCCGCTGTGAGAGTTCTTGTGCATCTCTCATCACCCAATCTTTCTGAAGAAATTAGCCATATCTCCAAACCTGGGACCTGCATGACCTTCATCAACATCTATGTGTTGGCCGCCTGCAATTTCAGCTTCACTTCCCCTTTGCCAATTCTTTGGCAAGGCTCACCAGCTCCTCTACCTAGGGCTGCATGGAAAGAGGCAACTGAATCTTTTATCCAAGATTCAACTTTATCCAAGAAACCTCCTAGAGCATCCTGTGCAACAACACCTGCTACATCTGCTTCTTCAGTCTCTTCATGCTGATCTGCTACCAACCAACAATAATCTTTTACTTGCTCTTTCTTTCCATAGGACCGTGAGTGACCATCTGTGCTTTTCAACTCCTCCATTCTTAGCTTACTTTCATCTGTCATTGCTCTACTCCCACTCAATCAGAAACCCCTGAGAGTGCCCTGTAACCAAACACAAAACCTGCTTCCTGCAACCTTAGCTCTGATACCACTTGTTGGGAAATAAACTGGAAGCACATAATTGATTACTAAACCAAGCAACTTAATATGCGGAAATTAACCAGATTCACCAAGTAACTAGAATTCAGAATAACACATGATATGAGAGACAATACACAACTTGTATTAACACTTTATATAGAAAAGAATACAATAAAGAAGATGCCACTTCTTCTCCACCACCTTACAGAGGTTTCCCACATCTCAAGTGAACAGTAAATCTTCTCCCCAAAGCTCTCCCTCTCAGGTCCCAACACCCAACTCAAATACAGAGTTGGTGTTCACCTCCCATGCTCCACGCACAACACAAGTGCTCCACACACTCCACAAGTACTCCACGTACTCCACAAGTACTCAAGGTACTTCAAGTAGATCTCCCATGAACCTGCAATAACCTGCACTTCAACAGACCATACTTATGGAAGGAACTCCCTTGCCTTCCTCTTTTCTCTATCTGAGTACACACCTGTACTCCAAGTAGATCCTCCCTGATACTGCTCCCTATTGTGTTGCTGTCTATATGATCCTGCACACCTGCAAATCAAACACGGTTTTGCTCCCCTGTGAACCTTGACCTTGCACACACATACACCTGCAGATCAACGATCTTACTTACCATGTAGATCACTCTACATCCTGAAGAACCCTTGTCCTTGCCTCACCAAGTCCTTATGATTCTCCAACCAGTACCAAGCTTGGCACTGATAGGGAACTAGGAGGAACACCCTTACTCACTTCACACACAGAAGGAACAAACTTTGCTCAACTCAAACTAGAACACTTTTCCAATACAACCATGAGTCTATTATATAGATCTCATCCAAACAATGATTAGACATCTAATTACAATAATTAGATCCGTAGCTCTCAGTCTAAAAATAGCTCTCTTCATGCAAACACTTGGTTCGTTAGCTAACTGCCCGTAATTAGCTCGCAGTCGAACCACACAGGCGACCGACATCGGTCCCTGTCCGCCTGGGGGTTGCCGACGCCGGCCGATATATGACTGACGTCGGTTTCTTCCTTATCTAATACTGCCGACGTCGGTTGGCCAAACCAAATGCCAGTCTCCGTGACACTCAGCAACTCATCCTACAACCTCCTCCATGTCTGCATCAATGAAGCTTTTAGCTCCACAACCTAACAATCTCCCACTTGGAGATAAACAGCTGCACTATACCTGTACCTGTACTCTGTCTAATCTATTTCCTGGTTTGTATCCCTCTTCAAGCTCAACCCTGAAGACAACCCACCACACACACTGTGATGTACCTCCTATCATCCGAGTACCTGCCACATCCAAACCTACAAATCCATGTAGTGAAGTCCTGACCCTACATGTATACCTGCTGCTGGTCCCTCTCAAATACCTGAGAACTTACTTCCCCGAATTGGCTCCTAACTCTCTGACAGCTCCCACTACATGGGAATACTCAGGTCTATACCAGACCTCATGTGATTTCAGACACTGTACCTATCCAGCCCTTAGTGTGCTCCGGCTCTACATCCTGAACCTCACCAACACCTGATTCACATCAGCTCCCACTCGAGACGAAATCAACCGGTGATCTCCATGTCTCCCATGTCAAAGAATTCCACTACTCCAAACTCTTCATGACATGACACTGAACTAATCTTACCCTTAGCTCAGTGAAACCCTGTATGTACAAACCTGCTAGCAAAACATACCATCCACATACAGCAACAGAATGATGTCGTGACTCATCATCCCCCTGGTAAGACAAAACCATAGTAGTTACCCTGACACTGACTGAAGCCATGCTTCGTCCTCCACCTGTCAAAACTTGTACCATTGTGCTGCAGCTCCTCAAGACCATATACCTGATCTTCCGTCTCACGTATCCGTTCTCTCTATTCTTCTACTAAGGTATCCGTTTGTCTCTGTGCTTTTATACCTGCTGGCAACCCTACCAAAACACACCTATTTGGTTCTCCTCCAAGGAATCACATCCTCATCCATGCTAAGCTCACACCTATTTCCTGGATCCTTCCTACTCTACAATCAGCAACAAGTATAAAGAAGAGGAACAATGAATTTGAGGGCTTACTTACGTCTTCAGTCCTCTGTATGGGTGTTTGAGACTCATTGACAGCGTGCTGTCCACCCAAAATCTGTTACAGTGACCGACCTCGGTCACCCCACAGTCTGCATCCAACCGACATCGGTTCCCATGCGTCTGTCCCTGACTACCGACCCTACGGTGTCCCTTCTGCCAACGTCGGTCTTATGACCGACATCGGTCTTACATACTGCCGATGTCAGTCCCATGACCGACATCGGTCTTACCCTGCCCGACATCGCCAGCTTCGGTCTGCACATGACCGACATCGGCACCTGTCTGTTCGACGCCGGTTCCTCCTGACTGACATCGGTACTTGTGTTCTCCTGTGAGTGATGACTTTTTACCCGCGAGCTTCTTTGAATCAAAACCCATGTCCAAACTGCCCTGCTCAAAAGTATCCAGCACCATCCACTGGGTTCTGTCTGCCATCTCCTCCATAAACACCAAGGATTTCCAGTTCTTAATCCTGTCAAATATATCTGTCTTCCGCTTAAGAACATGCATCTCCTTCCTGCTCATGTGACCAAGCCTACAAAGCCACATCTCCACAACAAAAGAAGAATCAGTAATATAAACAAGTAGATAAAGGGTACCTATTTTCTTACCACCAGCTAATTCAAGTGCATCCGCTGTGAGAGTTCTTGTGTATCTCTCATCACCCAATCTTTCTGAAGAAATTAGCCATATCTCCAAACCTGGGACCTGCATGACCTTCATCAACACCTGTGTGTTGGCCGCCTGCAATTTCAGCTTCACTTCCCCTTTGCCAATTCTTTGGCAAGGCTCACCAGCTCCTCTACCTAGGGCTGCATGGAAAGAGGCAACCGAATCTTTTATCCAAGATTCAACTTTATCCAAGAAACCTCCTAGAGCATCCTATGCAAAAACACCTGCTACATCTGCTTCTTCAGTCTCTTCATGCTGATCTGCTACCAACCAACAATAATCTTTTACCTGCTCTTTCTTTCCATAGGACTGTGAGTGACCATCTGTGCTTTTCAACTCTTTCATTCTTAGCTTACTTTCATCTGTCATTGCTCTACTCCCACTCAATCAAAAAACCCTGAGAGTGACCTATAACCAAACACAAAACCTACTTCCTGCAACCTTAGCTCTGATACCACTTGTTGGGAAATAAACCGGAAGCACACAATTGATTACTAAACCAAGCAACTTAATATGCGGAAATTAACTAGATTCACCAAGTAACTAGAATTCAGAATAACACATGATATGAGAGACAATACACAACTTGTATTAACACTTTATACAGAAAAGAATACAATAAAGAAGATGCCACTTCTTCTCCACCACCTTACAGAGGTTTCCCACACCTCAAGTGAATAGTAAATCTTCTCCCCAAAGCTCTCCCTCTCAGGTCCCAACACCCAACTCAAATACAGAGTTGGTGTTCACCTCCTGTGCTCCACGCACAACACAAGTGCTCCACACACTCCACAAGTACTCCATGTACTCCATAAGTACTCAAGGTACTTCAAGTAGATCTCCCACGAACCTGCAATAACCTGCACTTCAACAGACCATACTTATGGAAGGAACTCCCTTGCCTTCCTCTTTGCTCTATCAGAGTACACACCTGTACTCCAAGTAGATCCTCCCTGATACTGCTCCCTATTGTGTTGCTGTCTATATGATCCTGCACACCTGCAAATCAAACACGGTTCTGCTCCCCTGTGAACCTTGACCTTGCACACACATACACCTACAGATCAACGATCTTACTTACCATGTAGATCACTCTACATCCTAAAGAACCTTTGTCCTTGCCTCACCAAGTCCTTATGATTCTCCAACCAGTACCAAGCTTGGCACTGATAGGGAACTAGGAGGAACACCCTTACTCACTTCACACATAGAAGGAACAAACTTTGCTCAACTCAAACTAGAACACTTTTCCAATACAACCATGAGTCTATTATATAGATCTCATCCAAACAATGATTAGACATCTAATTACAATAATTAGATCCGCAGCTCTCAGTCTAAAAATATCTCTCTTCATGCAAACACTTGGTTCGTTAGCTAACTGCCCGTAATTAGCTCGCAGTCAAACCACACAGGCGACCGACGTGGGTCCCTGTCTGCCTGGGGGTCGCCGACGCTGGCCGATATATGACCGACGTCGGTTACTTCCTTGTCTAATACTGCCGACATCGGTTGGCCAAACCAAACGCCAGTCTCCGTGACACTCAGCAACTCATCCAGCAACCTCCTCCATGTCTGCATCAGTGAAGCTTTTAGCTCCACAACCTAACAGTTTGTGTATGGGTAAGAATTAATCAAATGAATCATCATTATCCAAGAATCTAATATTAGGATTAAGAGTAGGCTAACTATAATAGATGTTCTCAATGTAGGTTAGAGTAATATGACCAACACCTTGGGAGGAAGGATGATAACATATAAATAATTGGTATGGTCATATCATGGCATGATCAAGGAACACACTTTGAAGAGGCTTAGACATGACTAGAGTAGAATAGGAAGAATCTAGTACTAACTCCATCTCAAACCTATCAACATCAATGGAAAAATAAATAATGTAAAGTATAGTTGAAGGAGAAGGAATTACACCCACTAAATGAATAATATGTAAATTTAAAGTAAACTAATAATAATGTTTAAAATAATATTGATATTAAATGGTTTTTACATCATTAGCTTGGGTATAGCCAAATAAGAATGGTTCATCAAGAGAGTATCCATCATAATAATTAGGTGTATATATTGATATGGAGGGTATAATTTACTCTACCAATAGAGCAATAATGGGGAATTGATTGTTTAGGCATGACTATTGAATCAATAATTTCATTAGTTGAATTTTGATGAGATTGAAGTTTTAAATAAGGGGTAATTGAGTGCTAATGTTAGGATGGAGATATGAGTTTTTTATATTAATATTAATCTCATCAAGCTCATCATCATTAGAATATAAGAGATTAGGAGGTATTTTTGGATGTGGTTTTTATGGACAACATGGAACCTTATGAGGTAACCTCTAAAATTTTAGAATTAGTGAAGAAATATTCACTCCAAGGCCTGAGTTATGGGATATTGGTTTTTTTAAATATATTGTTGGTGGAATAGTGATGAGTGGAGAAGTTGTTTAACTTGGATGGGTTTAGACATGACATGGGTCTGGACTTAATTGAGCTAGGTGGATTGATGATGAGTCTAACTTAAGGTGGGTAAGATCAAAATAAACTCAAAAACAAATAATAGTAGGGAAGGGAAGAAGGTTTGCTAATCAAATAAGATGAATCCTTTATAATCTAGATCTTGAACAAGGGGTTAGATAAATAAACTAGAACTAATGTTTGTTTCAAGTTAATATTAGTGTATAGATAATTAAATAGAATTAATATTTTAAGGAAACAAGACTAAAATGAACTTTAGTATATATAATCAAAGGTTGATGTGCTTATAAGATTAAAATAACACATATACAAAGGGAGATTATGATTATTACACAAAAAAAATCCAATTAGCTACTACACAATATGAATAAATAAATAAAACTAATAATTATGCACAATAAAAATACTAAGATACCAGACTAAAGAAACTTATTAATAATATCAAAAAATTTGATAAGAACAAGATTTGCACATCAAGACCAATTGCAGAACAATCCTTAGAATTTCTTATTAATCTCAATAGCCAAAATTCTCTTCCCTTTAGGATCAAAAGGATACCAATATATCTAATCTTGGGTAGGGGATGCCTCATCCTTCAAGAAAATTTTCAATCTACATTTCTAAGTATAGAACTATGTGTCAAAAATAATGCATAACACACATGCATGAAAGTTTTCACATAAATAATATTCTTTGACCAAAATATATTACATATATGCAATTAAATTTGGAACTAAAAGTTACAACTTAATTTATAACCTAGAAATACATACAAAAACTTAAGGTGTTGTTGATATGGCACCATCAGAAGGGAGAAATAGTTGCATGATAACTTTAGAAACTAGAGTAGTTACTGTCTCCCTAGTTACTATTTTCCTTTGAAGAATCAAAACTATCAATACTCGAGTATGAATTATTAAATATATAAAAAAATTGGGGACCTTATGAGGATGTGTAAAATTTTATAGTTGATTATGTGCTTAGTAGTAACAAAGAAGCTCCCTTTGTGACTTTGAATTTCAGAAATAATGCATGTGCATCTTCAAACTCTTTATTGATAATATAGAAATTGAGATGGAAGGCTTAAATATTTTGATGGATTAAATCACCAACCTTGTATGCTCCACTTATAAGCTCTTAAATTCCACTCCAAGGACTTCATATTTAGTCACCCTGTCCTTGGAAAAAATTATTAGTTGTAGAATATCATCATTAGTTTTATAAATTTCCTTATGAATAATATCTATAACAACTTTAAGAAGTGTTTTATTAGTTTTAAATTATAGATTATTACATCTATGACCCTCATATATCTTTATATATCCAAGGCCTAATTTTCATGGCTTATGAAATTACCTATAAAAATTTTCATTTGTGTGTCAATTAAAGGCACCATCCCTCTTTGCAATTACAAAAATCATCCCATGTAGCATGTTTGGAAAATATTAAGTTTAGAGGATTGAATGAACTATTTATTCTACATCTAACAAGAAAGTAAAGCCTCTTTATGAAATCATTTAATTGGTGTTATAGATTCATCACCTTCACCCTCTTAGGATAAGATTCACCTCTATAAGTTCAAATAGTATTCAAAATGTTATATAACCATGTGGTTGCACTCTGCATATTTTCCACCATCTCTTAGGGGGAATGAATGATTTATATTTTTAGTAACCTTTGTTATGCTTAATATTAGATTTAGTAAATTTATTTCATGGCCTCCCTAGCTGAATCCATAAAATATTATAAATGCTTTGTATATTCTATAGGATAACTTGGATTGCTTTTAGGCTTTTCAACCAAGGGAAATAGGTTTTCCCTTTTTTCCATCACTATATACTCCTCAATGTTTTTGTTCACCCATTTAATCTTTATCACCCTTTGAATTGTGCCACTTTGTTTATCAAAATGGGTGGAAATTATAGGGATATATGTAAGGAAAAAATTATCCATGTCATTTATCCAAATGTATAGCTCTTTAACCCATAGGGGAATAATAAACTCCACTTGTTATTCAAATTAGTTGGGGTCTTTAGAGGTAGGAGGTGTATTAATTATTAGAGGTGGAGTTATTAATCCAAGTGGAATTTAAACACTTATTTGAATGGGAAATTAGAGGGGAGGTTATATAATATTTTTCTAACCTAATCTTTCCCTCTAAGGGGTGATATCTACCACATACTTTTTTAGGCTTGAAGTTTTTTAAATTGTTATTGTGGTTGATTATATGGGTTAAGATTGTGGCAATGGTAACTCCAATTGTGATGAAGTTTTTTCGAGGATTGGTGGTCCTTGAGGATAAAAAATAGAAACTAAAATTAATTTTTAAGAATAGATTCTCTTCTTAGGATCCATTATTTGGGTTGATGTTGAAAGAATAGAAGAATAAAGGGAACCAAAAAATGGTGGCCTAGGAATAACATGTGGAAAATTTATAGATTGAGTATATACAATAGTAATGAAAGAAGCAAGAAAAATAAACTAATTTATTAATTTTTTTCCTTTCTTCCTCTATAAGTATTTTCCAATCTAGTGCCCTAACTAGAATTTCTACTTCACTCAGGGTTCTTAGGATGATTAATTTGGCTCTTTATAGCTATGCCTCTTCCTCTATTCTATCTTGGGCTCTATCTTAACATATATCCTACTTTGGTCTCTTCATTATTTCTAAATTTTCTTCTTAATAATCAATGAGGTAATCAATGAGTGATATTACATGTTCTTTCTCTTAGTCTTCTAATTTATCCTTAAGGGATCCTCTTGGGGTATCAAGACCTAATGATGTCCTTTTCTCAACTTGTTGGATTTTGAAGGAGGCTAGAAGATTTATATATTTATTTTAATAGGTGACTATGGGGGGAATAGGAGGTAAGGGGAAAGATGAACACATGAAGGAGCCATAATAGTATTAACTACTACTTTAGGTAATTGTGAAGGTATGTGAAATGGAATAACAATGTTGGAGGTATGAGTGGATAGAGAAGAGAGTATCATAGTAGGGAATTCTTGATGATATTTCCTCTCACTTTTGTTCATGCATGAGAATTAAATTACTTGAGGTGCTTGAGGGGAAGGAGGAGTAGAGGGAATATATGAAAAATAATTTTGTATAAAATTGGGGAGACTTACTTTTGTAACCAATATAAGTGGATATCGAAATGCCTAAGAGAATATACTTATTTTTTCATCTGGGAGGGTGATATCCTCATAATTGCATTGATTGTGCCCATAGTGGTGGTGATAGGATGAGTGGAGGTTAGATAAGTACTAGGGAGGCCTCTAAAAATATCCTTCCTAATCTAGGGATTCTCTTCCCTTCAGATCTTAGGATCTCCCTTTATTAGAGTTGTCTCTTATTTTGTGGGAGAGGGAGGCTAATCCTATTTTTTTGGGTCTTGAGATTGTGGCTGAGGCTAAAATTGACTCCAAGACATTTTTTATTCTTTTATAATTTATTATGACCATTATTTCATGATTTATAGGCCATATTGGATGGCCTGGTAAATAATCATTGACATTTGATTAACTCTTATGTGAATCTAGACTTCAAAATCATCTGAAAATTAAAAAAAGATGGCATCATGTTCATATTTTTGTGACCATAAATTAAATTCACCCATTTTATTTATTTGATGAGATGAATATAGTTCTTGATCTTTCCCTTGGGGTCCCATTCTATAAGTTTTTCCACTTTCAAATTATAATGGGTCTTGATCTTCCCCTCTTGGTTGATGTGTACCCTCACTGAAAACTAAAGCTACCCAATGCTTAAGGGGCCTTTTGGTGGTATTTGAGGATGATATACTCATTTATAATGCTATATAATTGGTGTGAAATATCTTATTATACCACCTTATCCAATACATGGCATGTTAAAAATAAAGGGGATGTTCTCATTCCCTCAATTCTGATTATGGTATAATATGGGTAATATAAGTACTCTCCCATTTTGTAGATATTCCTAAAATTACTAGAAATCTTAAGAATTTGAGAGCCTTAAATATCTTGGTATACTTGAGGATAATCATCCTCCAAATTTCTAAAAATTTCATTTCTAAATTATAAACAAATAAGAAAGAATAATATCCACAATTATTATTACCCAAGTATTATGCAAGTGACTCCCATAGATCCCCATGAGCTATGTGTACCATCCCAATGACTACATCTAATAGATAGGGCATCAAGTAGAATTTATTTCTAACCACTTGTGTTCATTTATTTAAATTTGTGACTTCAATCTAACACTAATACCCTAGGGTCACAATTTTGTCAGAAGTCAAGAAAATGTCCAACAATGGGACCTATTCCACCTACAAGTAAGTGATGTTAGAAAATCCATACAAACTATTAAAAAGGGCCATATATACCCTAATAAAAATCTTAAATTTGATTATGTTTTTGGAGTATATGCCTCACTTTGGGTTCAAACTCTCTCCTTTCAATAACCACTATTTAAATTTCCCCTCCAAAGTATTGTACTCCATCCATACATTAGTCGAGACTTGATTTTAGGCAACCTTAGGCCCTGTAAGCCTAAGTTACCTATAAAATTCCCATTTTAAAACATATATAACTAAATTATTTCCTTTCCTAAGATGTAAACAATCCTTAAATCAAGTTCCATTAAATAAAAAATCATAATTCAAATTGATGTAAGTCATTACATACAGATTCAAAACCACGTTATGGTGCCCCATGGTATTATTTGACATGAAGTCATCAATTATTACTTATCATCCTAGGATAAATGATTATATGAGGAGGATGGATTTATAGACTCCACTACATCCCAAATGGTTTAATAGTAGGGAAAATTGAAGTCCAAAGCACTTTATCCAATATAGTGTCTGTATACTCCATGCTCTCAAAAATGGAGTATATAAAATGGGATTGGATGTGAGATGTAATTAGAGAATATATTTTAGTAATATGTGACTATGTATCTCCTTAAACTATCTGAAATATCTTATATATTCCTCAAAAGAAACTAGGGTTTTTGGTCTCTTGAGAGCTTAAAATTGTAATGTTTGACATATAGATTAATGGTGGTGTGAATTGTCCCTACTTGGATCTTTCATATATTTCCAAATCCTAAGTATTGAACATGTATTTTATGTGAAATCAATGTGATTAATAAATTTTGATTTTGTTCTTGTTTGGTTTTAAATTTGTTGATCAGCTTTGACAGGTTATTACTTGCCTTATGGCAACTTCTGGTCAAGTTTTTATGCTCATTAACCTATTTAAGACATGTAACAATATATTTTTTTTAGCATTTGATTATATGTTAATCTCATGTATTTTTACCTTGGACTTGAATCTCCTTAATCATGACACTTGTATTCATTTTGCTTACCTAGGGTCTTTAGACTTAAGATCTAGATTTATATGCATTGTAGGCTATGAGTTAATAGGATTGAGCCACCTATATTATTATTAGAGCTCATTATATTCAAATATGATTTATCCTTTCAAGTTTTTGGTTCATGAGATTATGCCACATGGCATGATCTTAAGGCTCGAGTAATTTGGAGACTTAGGGTTGTTGATCTAGTAACTTTACTTTGACCTTTTAGGTTATGGATTTATGATATTATGTTATTTATCTTGTTTTTTAAGCTTAGGTAACTTTGATAACTTAGGGACATGATGCCATTAACTTTAATTTTACCTTATGTGTCTTGGGTTTACAAAATTGTGCCAAATCTCTTGTCTCAAATCTCAGGGAACTTTGAGGACTCAGGGCTATGGAACCATTAACTTTACTTTGACCTTTTGAGTTATGAGGTCATGCTATTGTGCCAATTAGGTCCCTAACATGGATAATTTTTAATTATTTTCAAATATTATTCATACAAATGAAAACATTTAAATAGTAGGACATTACACATTAGTTTTGTTAGTTAATAAAATCACAAGGTTTACTTCCAAGAAAAATTATGAAAATCCAAGGTTAAAAATGAAGTGTAATTAATGCCAAAGATTTGACATTCATAATTTGGTATTAGATAATTTTGATTTATAAATTTGAAAATAAACATGGACTTATGTTTATCAAAAGTGATATCATGGATTTCTAAGGTTCCTAGGAGTTCAAATAAAGACATTCAAACTATAGTGGGTCCCTATTTGAATTCATAAAATGGAATATGTGTTTTAGGTAGAAATAAATGGTGACTCAATGAGGAAATAATACCAAGTATTTGAGAAATTATAACATCATCAATGTATTATAAAAAAATTAGTTCTAATAAGAAAGTAATAAGTAAACATGTTCTTTGAAAAAGATGCCTCCTTGCTTATGCAACATATTAACCCTTTTCATTCTTGGGATCTAGGTATGTGAGTTTTTAAAATTAATTTCCCCCTTATTATAAGAGTTTTATCAAATCCTTGAATAAACATTGTAGTTTTAATTTTTATTTTATATTTTAAAACCAAATAGTAATGGAAGCCTTGGGATTTCTCAATTTCTAGCCAAGTGTCCATAGACCTGATATAGATACCTCTTATTCCACTCAAATCCTTGATTTACTGCTAGCCAAACATACATAACCCTGATAAAGTTTATTTGAATCACTCTTATTCCATAATTTATCTAAATTTCTTAGAACTCAAATAGAA
This sequence comes from Torreya grandis, assembly GCA_037957365.1. Classification (NCBI taxonomy): domain Eukaryota; kingdom Viridiplantae; phylum Streptophyta; class Pinopsida; order Cupressales; family Taxaceae; genus Torreya; species Torreya grandis. Next base: position 1,391,003 of record JARHVA010001444.1, read on the forward strand.
TAAGGGTTGGGAATCACCATTTTTGGGGTGCATGTATAAGAAAACTTATAGTAATCAATATGTCCCTACTAGTGTGCACCCATTTCAATGTTTATTATCTTTCATCTAAGTTTTATCATGTAATAGTGTATTTGATATTGTATAAATTATAATTATTTATAAAATATTTGATATTATATAAAATTAAAATTAAACTCCTTATGAACTCACTCATTCTAAGTGGAACATACCTCAATATTAGAACCCCAAACTTTTATAGGAAAAGTCCTAATGAATGCCAATTATGATTCCTTTTAAATCACCCCCCTTTTTTGGAAAGTCTTTTATAATTTCAACATAGGAAATCAGTTGGTTTTTTTTAATAATTTAAGAAAACAAATCTATAAGCAAAACAACTAATCTATTAGAATAAAATGCATAAAATAGAAAACACTAATCTATGAAAATAGGAAAGATTAACATAGAAAGAAATAAAGATTGACCTAGAAAGTAGGAAAGATTAACCTATAAATTAGGAAATATAATCTAATCCTACATATAAATGTTATCATATGATCATTTATAAGTATCTCCAATTGTTGTAGCCATGAAATAATGTTTTAAAAACTATCCGTTGACTTCAGAATCAAGGTCCTTAGTTTGGAGGTCCTTCAAGTGAAAGGCATTGTTACTTAAATTTTATATATCTAATATGGGCCAATATATAAAAGAGTGAAATTATAATTATGGTATTTATTCCCATGTTATTTATCCCATAAAAATAGTAGGTTTGAAATAATGAAAGACTTGATTTTAGACCTATTGTCAAACTATCTTCTGATAATGTCTTTATAGTGCTTCAGTTCATGCATATTCCATTTGTATTATATAAGTTATTATTTAATAGATTATTTCATCTTCTCTCATGTAATATTTCATAAATTTGTATGTTGTTGTTTCTATAGTGATAGGGAAAACTTCATACTATCCATACACTGGCAGAAAAAGTGGGGCCTTGAGGGCTTGGTTGTGTCTTTTTTTGTTTGCCCATAGTACATACTTTAGTTTAATGTTTAATTCTCCTAGTTTTTCTTGTGTTTACTTATTGATGGCATCCATCAAATTCTTATTATTATATTCATCTACTCCATTCCCTTGTGGATAGTAATTTGAAGATAACTTGATGGTAATTTGGCTGTTATAGGCCCACTCGATAAATTCAATAGATTGAATGGATGTACCATTATCACAATACTAAGGTGATTGGATTACCAAAATTGGTCATTATATATCTTCTAAATTAGAAAAAAAAAAGTGTTCTAAAATTCTTAGTGGCTATAGATTGAATCCACCTACTGCAATAGTTAGTGGCTGTTAGGATGAATCTATCCCCTATTGAGGAATTTGGGTTGAATTCCCCAATGAATTTAAGACCCCATTGATAAAAGGGAGTCCTTCAATGACTGGTTATAGGGGCATGATTAAATTTTCTTCCATTTTTCTTAAAACATGGTATTCATTATAGGTCCTAACACGGTTGTGGGCATATTTGAACAATTTTATATAGTAGTATCCCCTTTTCAATATTTTATGAGTTATAAGATTACATGAGGGATGTCCACTACCTATATTTTTATGTAGATTATTTACAATGTCTAGGACTTATTATTTTGAAAATCACATCATGTAGATGATTTAATAATTATTATCATACAAAAATCCCATTTTAAGCATATAATGGGTTGATTTGAGCCTAAACGCTCATCTCTGCACTTTGTTTATCTCAAGGGGACATATACACATGAGTAAAAAGTGGATGATGTGGGCATAACATTCACTACCAACCACCTTAATTCTCATTTATCTATTCAATGTAGATGCATGGATCAATCTTATTCATGACTTTTATGATTCCTTGGCCTCACATCATCTTGGCTAGTCTGATTTCAAGATCAAACAACTACAATTTTTCCATCCATTACCTATTCTTATTCCCATTTCATTATTTTTGAGTGTTATCTTAACAACTGGGTTTGTAATGATGCCATATGTTTTTTTCCTTAGAATATAATACTTAAACTACTTCATGGTTTTGATTAATGCATATATATATATATATATATATATATATATATATATATATATATATATATATATCATTGAATACTTTAAATAAGTATCTTTTAGGTTAGTACTCATGAAGGCAATTGAATGTTTATTGTTGTGTACCTTTTGTGTGAGAACAACTACTATAGTGTGCTCTAAAATAAATTAATAAAGGTATAAATGCTTAGTTAAATATGTTATGATCATAAATGGAGCTTGGGTAATGGTAGTTTTGATATCTTGGAAAGCTTTATTGGCTTTTATTTCCTTTTCTAGTTTGGCATCTTGCTTCAACATGGCATTGAGTGGTTTAGAAATATTTAGAAATCTAGAAATACATTTACCCAAAAAGTCTATCTTATCAAATAAAGACTTCAAATCCTTCTAATTATTAGGAGAAGTCATCTTTCAAATGGAATGGACTCATTCTGGGTCAATGAAACTCCCATTTTTAATAACATGTCATAACATTTTTTATTCAGTGGATGCAAATATTCTCTTCTTTAGATTGTGTGAGACTTCATATCTTGTAAAACTATCAAATACTTTTTATAGATGTTTTACATGATCAACTCTATCCTTTGAAAAATTATTAATTCATGCAAATAGATGATGACACACTTGCCAAATATCCCTTAAAAGGAAAAATCCACAACTCCTTGGAAGGTTTCTCTTGTATTAATTAGGACAAAAGGAATCCTTTTATATGCACAACTTTTTCACTTAGTTTTTAAGGTAGTTTTCATTCTATCTTGTGATTCTACCATCACTTGATTATATCCCAAGAATCCATAAAATAATGGCATCATCTAATATCTGATAATCATTTTAATAACCCCATATAGAGAGGGTAAATGATAATTTTCCTTTTTTAATGCTCTATTTAGATTTCTAAAGTCAACACATAGTATGATTTGTCTATTCTATTTCCTAACTGGCACTAGGTTAGCTATGCAAGTGGAGTCCTTAATTAGAAAAACAAACTAAGCATCCAATAGCTTTTGTACTTTTACTTGGATGAGAGGTTATAGAATTGGATTTACTAGCCTATTTTGGTGCCTAAAAGTCTTATGTTCTAGATTTAGTGGGATGGTATGCATGATTAACATGGGGTTGAAGACCTTCATAACTTCATATATCCAAGAAATCACATATTTTTACTCTATTATTAGACCTTTAGGTTTTGTTTCTCACTTTCGGTGCAACTCAAACTAATGTTTACATATTGAGGATATTGGTTGGTGCCCAAATTTTACTTGACAAATTTATATTTAGTTGATTTAAGTTATTTTTTATATTGAGCTCATAAATCCACATCAAAATCTCATTTTAGTGAGACCATCCCCATAGGGATGTACTTCTCTTTTAGATGTAAGACATCATCTTCTCCTAGATCTTCAATTTTCATGGGTTCAACATATTTTTTATCTATTATCTAAGATTAAAAGTCTAAATAACCACTCATAAAATATATAATTTTTTGATCATCATCAAATACCTAGAGTTATCCACATTGTTTGGGACCGTGGGACAAGGAACTAGATCCACATAAAATTTCCACAGTTTAGATTCTTGGAGTGGTGTCATATTAGTTGTTAAAGTTGCTTGTGAGTCTACAATGTGTTTACTTCCCTTAGGATGGATCTAATGTTAAATGATTCAATAAAATCCTACGTTGTGTTTGTATTTATTTAATTAATTTATTTTACAGTATTACTTTTTTCTGACCTGGTTGATGACCAATTTTGAATCATCAAATATATGCAACTATTTTACATTATGTTTTAGCATAAAATGTAGACCTAATATTAGGGATTAATACTTGAATTGATTATTGATGTAAGGAAATTAAAACCTATATGAATCTAAATACTATTTCCCATTTAGATCGATCATGGATATGGCAACACCTGAGCCCTAACTTGACCTGGCTCCATCAAAGTGGAGAATACATAACTAAGATGGACCTTCAAATTCTTTGTCACAAGGTTCTTGATTGGTAGTGAACATGTAAACACCTACATTTGAGGTTGAAAAGTCAACCTTTTCATTCTTATCATTTTATTCTATGATCGGGTACTTCATCTTTGACTATTAATCTACTTGGATCTATTTGGCTACCATTTTCCAAGGTGGCCACATATGTGAGAAGTATGTAACCATATATCCATTTAGTGTTTTCAACCAATCCAAATTTAGTACCAAGATATAATATTTAGGATTTTTAATGACCAAAATATATATGCATTGTTACACATGTGATTCAAATGCAAGATCTATATGTACATTTATAAAATCCCCAAAACATGAGAGAGAAAACTTATCAAATTATAGGATGACCCTTTTAGATTTTTATAGGGTCAAACCCAATTTATTTCATATAGATATAAGAATCACATTGGTTGAAGAACTTGATTCAACCAAAAAATTATGCACATTCTTTCTGAACAATCCCATGGTTAATAGAAAATGTGGTACTTTAGGATTATCTTTATAAACCATCAAATTTGTATGTTTAAATTTTGACTTATCAATAAATGCATCCATAGTCAAAGAATTTAATAAAAATATCTATTTGGTTATTTGGGCTAGTTCTTTAAGATTAATATTCACATTGATATTTTTCATATCTTCTACAAAAATTGTACCCTCCTCAAATTTGTGTCTCTACCCTTTATAACTAATTTTTCCCTTTTGGATGAGCATATCATTGATGGCTTAAGATCTGAAGGAGTGGTAACACTTTTGTTTGGGGGTATGAAAGTAGTATCAATATTCTTGTTTGTCAAATTATAATTTTTCCTCTGTAACTATTGAAAGGAATGAATTTGATCTATGTTATCCTAATTTTCATTTTCATCTTCAATTTAACATGGGAAGTCATATGTCTCAAAGACCATGGCTATGTTAGGGGGACCTAGAACAAAAGAAGATGAATTTGGATGATTTGCAAAGCCTTCCTATCTATCCATTTATTTCTAAAAGATATCAAAATAGGTGTAGAATTATATGAAGTATATATCACCATGTTGTTTTATGTTGTGCACTCAATACCAATTAAGAAGTGTTAATTCCAAGATGTCTAACTCTATCATGTTATCAGATGGTTGTTTCTCTATATTATTTCTAGGTCTATTAAAAGGCTTATTTTACCTATGATATTCAAAATTGGGATTGGTATTATACCACATGGTGATTCCCATCCATTTTTTCATGCTAAAAAACTCATTACTCATATTTTGTACCATTCACTAGATGGCATCCAATTCTACTTTTCTACAATCAATAACAATACCTTATGTCCTATAAGTATTGAGTAATATCAAAAATTGGCTCTATTTTTTTAATGTAGATATATGATTATTCTATAAGCTCATGTGTTGTTTAGGTGTAGCATGGGATAAAGACAATTGGGTATACATTTAATTCTTATTTTGATCCAAAACATTCTAATTAACATTTGAGATAGGGTTGAGGGCTAGAAAATTATGACCAATATGAAGTGGAGCTAGATCTTATGATTGAGTAGTTTTATATCAATGATAATAGATTTAATGTTATCTAAAGGTATCATATCAACATTAGGCCCTCTATAGAGAAAGATAATAATCATAGGGTATATGGTGTCCTTTAAAATTTCAAGGGCTAATGCCTCAATGCATTTATAGACAACTTCAAGTGAGCTATACATATTTTGGAATATTGTGTTAAAGGATCAAATTGGATCATTAGGTTATCTATTCATGATTAGAGAGTGTTGGTATACGTCACTTGAGCTAGAGAATTATCCAAAATATTCCAAAAAAGTCTTTTGACTTTGATTCTAAGATGTGATCGAATATTTTGGGATATTATGGAACCTGTTATAAGTAGCATCTTGAAATGTAAATGGAAAGAGTATATAGCACATGTATTCATGGGATACATGTAATATACATAAATTAGTATTTAAATCCTTTAATTATTATTTAGTATTCCTACCTCTTGAGGGAGATAAGGAAGGAAGATACTTCTCAAGGTTTCTAGGTAGATCATGCATGTATCTAAGGATGATAATAATATAATTGGTTGGCCAAGTTTGGGATACTAGGTGTAGATGAATATAAGGTCATTATTTTGGGGGATATGAATAGGCCTAGTGTCCTCATAAGACACATTTATCAAACCTAATTTTTTTTATAAATTTACAAAGGTGGGTATAGTAAGTTAGTATCTAATGTGTAAATTTTTAATCTTCTTAATATATCCAGTGCAACTCAAGTGATCTATTTAAAGACATGAGAGGCCCTCCTTATAAAAACATAAAAATTAATGTTGATATGGGTTTTATGAACACCAAAGAACATTTCAAGGTACCCTATAACATTTTAAGACTAGTGAATAAACAACTAATTTACTCACTACTATTCGGTCTCTTGCTTCCTCCTCTTCTTCATCATGTTATTACAGTTCAAGGGATCCTTGCCCATGTCCTTCCCACTCACTATGGGTCCTCTCGACACTTTCAAGTTCTAGATCTTGTATCAAACTTTACCTTCAATTGTTATATATCTAATTTTATATCTCTCGAGTGGTAGGTTGCTTATCCCTTTCCATTGCACCTCACTTACACTTCCCCTTCTCACCTTCTGTGCTTGCTCATATACACACACATTTTAGCCTTCCATTCTTACAGTTTCAATACCATAATCCACCATAAATTTATTTTGTTTAGTGATAATCCCTCTTATGAACACACCCCTTGGTTCATGAAAGAACTCATACTCTACTTATTCAGGGCAAGAGAAGGTCAACACTGTGAATTCCTACATGTAGCTGTTCAACACACTACTCCACCACTTATCTAAAATGCACATCCAAATATCATTTAGGATTTCAAGCCTCTCTAGGTGCTCCTTTTTCCACTCAAAGTTCTGGTTGTAGCTTCATCTTCTAGAGGTGGTATAGGTAACCAACCACTAAACACATACTCAGGCAGTTCACAAAAGAACACCTCATATAAAGCATCATATAGGTTAGTTTGTACCCATTCTCTTGGATTTTGTCCTTGGCATGTTAGATGATTTTTCATGAAACTATATTCTATGTGATCTAGCTAATGCTTGATTTTCTTGAGCAAGAGTCAAATCATCGATCTGTTACACCATTTTATCAACAAAATTCAACATGGGTCCTATGAATGGAACCAAAATGTTGTAGAAATATATCCTTGTTTAGCTCATGTGATTAGTTAAACACTTATAAATAAATTCAATTTAGTTCTATACTTGATACAACTAGGCAAAAGCATAGTAAAAGTCTATGGTGCACAACATTTAAATGAATTACTATGTTGGAATCAATTTCAAACAAGGTGCAAGCCTTGTGTGCTCAGCTGAAGAAAAACAATGTAGGGACTGAGGCCTGCATTGGGCTAGTTAAAACATGGCACAAACTTAATATCAATGGGTCTTAGTCAATTGAGAAATGGGCTTAAGAGGTATATCAACACATGCCATATTGGGTAAGATTAGGAGGCACATGCCTATTCAAAGACACAAGTCTTTTGGTACATTTTCATATCTAGATAGATATAGCTCTTAGTGGCACAAAACATAGGGATAACAAGTTAAGTGTCCTTAAATTACTTAGTTGAGTCAAGGGGATGGATCATATTTAGGTATTCAATCTTTAAGGTAACACCCTAGGCATGGTTACCAGGGGTTTGGTACATGCCAGTTTTAACACTTAATCAATTTTACAAGTATATCAAAGTTGTTGTATGGCACAACAATACCATCAGCAACTTGGAATAGACATTTACATCTCAATACATAAAAAAAACAAAAAAATTAGCATTATTCATATAAAACTTAAGCCATAAACATAAAATAGTGCTAAACTATATGAAAATAATCAACAATTAGGTAGATATCCAGTGCCATTTGAATTAACTCAAAGTTCATCAATATAATTTAAAATTTGTATAAAATAGAACACACACTCATCTAGGTTCTACTACAATCCCAATAGCTCATAGGCAATCTTGGGTGATACATAGTGATTCTCCAAAGTATTCATGTTGGTTTTAAGCCAAAATTCATGTATAAACCTAGAACTAATCCTACAAAGATTCACTAAATTAATGTTGCATCCTCTTTCTTCAAGTTCATGTTCATTTATATAGGCAAGGGAACATATTATTTCCAAGTTATGTGGGCACACGTCAGGTGATAAACTATCACTAGGGGTCATTATGACATTGACTCCACTACTCTAACACCCATGCTTTCCAACCACCATGTGTAAGTACTCAATGAGATTCTCTTTCAAACATAAGTACTAAGAAACTACCTACCCATTGGCAAAAGATCTATATGGATCCTCTTATCTAGCACCAAATGTATAAAAATAACAATCATCACAAATGATTTCATCATGTTGAGATCTATTAAGTTGGCATGATCCAATAAGTAGCACAAAAATGGGACCAACATTACCCCAAGAAAAATTGTTATACTAGCCTCAAACAAGTCTTTCAATGCCTGTGCTATGTAAAATTTGGGCATACTTTGATGCAGATCCACCTTGATGTTTTTGAAGCCCTGAATGGTGAGCTTGATTTCTTTGGTAGCTTCATCTACTTTTGTTAATGCAACCTCAAGAGAAAACATGTCCATGCTCTCCATTTCTTTTATGAAGGCTTCCAATCCTTCCTTTAATCTTCTTACCCCACCATCTAAAATTTCCCCTTATTCACTTAATTTTGTTTGAAAGGTATGGAAGAGTGCTTTCAGGTCTTGCTATTGGGTTTTTACCTTGGTGCTTAAGGTGTTGACCTGTACCATAACTTGCATGCATTTGGTATTGCCAATAGTGAAAGCATGCTTCATTAGAGCATCCTTATCTTATTTCACATTTTGAAGGTACACATAAATGACTAATGTTTGAGTAATGAAGTTACAAAAGATGGTGTCTGCTTCTTCCATGCCCTCTTTTAGTTTGGTAAAGAGGTCATCCATCATATCGAGCTTTTTGTTTATCTGTCTTTTAATGACTTCATAGGGGTCTTCTTATTCTTTTAGCATTGAATTCATCCTAGGGAGCATTTGTTCTACCAATGCACAAACCTTATAAACCTATTTTATTTTTTAGGTGTCTACACCATCCAAAAGGGATGTCTCTACCTCTTCAACACTCTTGACTAGCTACTGGATTTTGAGCTTCATCACTTTTATTTCTTCCTCCACCTCATGTGCTATATATTTCCATTTGTTGATGTGAACATCATTAATGATGTTTTTGTGTGATACTACTAAGGTCATCTTGAGGAGTGAATTCATCAACTTTATGGGGTTCATATCCCTAGGATTTAAAAGTTGGTATTCATGCCCCTCTTCAAATTTCTTGGTGCTTTAGATTACTTTCTTTGGTACCTAAAAATGAGGCTCAATCATCTAGTAATTGAGAGCCCAAGAAACTTGATGCCACATTAAGGTTGTGTCTATTTTGAGGTGCATGTACTCCATCATGTAAAATTAATAATATTTAGTGAATACCCTCTATGGTTTTTCCCTATAGCTCAACTTATACTCCTCTTCCTCGGCCAACTCCTCTTCTCCACTGAAGCTAGTGATTTCTTTAATGATTTATTCTTATTATCCTTATCCTTATCCTTATTATTCTTATACTAGGGGTTCTTCATCAAACTTCTCCCCTTGGTCTATTTCCTCTCTTTCCTTGGTGCTAGTTTCACCATCTTCTTTTTGGAGGGGTTCTTCTTTGAGCTTTTTCCTCTTGTCTACTTCATCTTGTTGTTATGTTTCCTTGGCATGAACATCCTCAGTGCTATCCTTACTTCCCTCTTACCCCAATGAGGTCTTTACTATCTTATTTATTTATTATTTTGAGGTACCAGCATCACCTTGTTTATCTTCAAGCACCCCTTTCGAACTAGGGTGCACACATTGTGTAACTTCCTCTACCAGGATGGGGTGGGTGCTAGGTGCCTCTTTGATTACCTTCTCCTTTTTAGGTTTCATCCTAGAAAAAAAAATTCCTCTTTCTCTTTATTCATTTTAACCCTTTTTGTTTAGGCCACTTTCTCTTATGTTTGTTTCCTTTTTTCATTTTCTTCTTCGACCTTTTTCTTCTCAACTTTCCTTCTCTTGGCCTATGCTTTGAATTTATTTTCTTCTACCTTTATCTCTTTAGCCTCAATTCAATACATTTCATCTTGGGTCATGACCTTGGCCCTCATGGCCTCTCATTCATGATTCAACTCTAGTGTTATATTGATGTGATCTTGGTCTAGGCCTATGTCTTCCCATTTGTGCTTCAAAACTTCTCCAGTTGGTGTCCCTGATGGAATTGCTTCTGTATGTTCTTTTACCTCACTAGGATTCTCACCTATTCCTCCTTCCTTCTTCCCTTTCATCTCTTTCACATTGAATTTATCCACTTATTTCATACATTCTTTAGCCTTGACCATCTCAATGTATTATTTTGATATCCTAGCCTTTATCATTTCTTCTAGCTTCTGCACCTTCTGCATATTGACATCACTAAGGCCAAGTTTCCTCCATCTTGGAATCTTCTTCTTCAATTTAGTTTTATGGGATGGAGAGGGGGTCCATTTACTCAATGAGAAATCATATTTCTTCCTCTTTTTCCTCCTCTATGTCAGATAAGATTTTCTTAGTCACCACAAGAGGAGATGCTTCTTATTTTGAGGTGATATTAAGCCTTATTCACTCCTCTATATATTATAAAGTCTCCCCCTCTTCTTCTTGCGATACTTCTTCTTTATTTGTACTGGAGTTTCTCCATCACCAATTTAGATTTGGGGGTCTTCACTCTACTTAGTACCAGAGTTCTACCATCACCGATTTGGATTGGGGGTATTTACTTTGCTTGATGTTGAGGCCATTATTATATGGATTCATCTCATAATAAAGACTAAGGATGGGAATAACTATGGTCACCTCTTAGATAAGATGGATATCAGGGCAATTTGACTCATCCTCTTCATCCTTAATGGCCTTGTCATCTGTGTGAGTGAACTAGTGCCTCATCTTATACCTCTATATATCTAGTTCCTTTATTAGAATGTCTAAATATTGTGTATTGGGGATTTAGTGTAGTAGGTCCCTAAAGTATCTTAATGAGAAGGTGTAAGGGAGTTTTAGCTACCTTGACATGTTGTCATCAACTAGAAATAAGCACACTACATGATAGTGTTGTATTATGAGAAAATTTTCCATCCTAAACATACTATGAGGGAACCTTTGAGGGATGTGTCATTCTATTGCAAAGGCTTCTATGCACCTCTTTCACCACCCCATGATGTGGGTCTTATATTTGGCACTAAAAAAGGGGGGATCATGAAATCTTTATACTTCTATGCCAAAGAGTCATTATGATCTGGATACACCTAGAGGTTATCCTCATCCCCATTTGGAAACCTAATCTCTTCTATGACAATGAGAATGAGAATGGATCCCCACTTGAATGTCCTTTTTTCCCTATACTACTCCTAAATATTCTTCAAAAATTCATAGGTGATGAATTTAGCAATATTGAACTACACACCTTGCACCATGTGATAGGCAATGCAAAGGGATGCCTTAGTCACATTGGTCCATCAACCACCTTGGCATATATTGGAGCTTACAAGGCATGCCACCACCCTCATGCTAGGATCCTTACACTCTTTGATGGGGAATGCAAAACCCCCTTAAAATTCTTTAGGAGATGGGTTATGCATTCCAACTCTTCATCATCATCCATCATCTAATGGATGTCTTTACCAGTATTTAGAAGCTTAGTTATTCACTTTATTAATTGTGTTGAAATATTAATACACCTCCTTATGAATTAAATGTGGTAATAATGGATGTGCAAGAGTAGGAATCAAACTAGCTCCTCTGGCTTCCCAAAGCATGATAACTCATAAAGTTGAGTTGTGCCAAAACCCATCAATTTTTCTCAAATTGAGACATTAAATAGGGCATCACCTTACACCATCTTCTACCCTATGTCCACCATCCAATATTATATGATGTCTTGTAAATGACTAGATGTGTGGTGATCATATTCTTTTAGCTAGTACACATGCATAAAAGAGTGTCAATCCTCCCTTATCATAACCTATAGAGGGAACTACATTATTTTGTAAGATATTTTAGTGAGTGCCGTAGTGTCCACCTATGCCATGATCACTATTTCTACTTGTTGCATTACTTTTTTTGTAGTGGATACTTGAGGCATTATACACACTCATTTTGAGTCATATTGTGCATGCTTGAATCTTAATCCCTTCCATTTATTCACCATCCTAAATTTTTTGATGTTGAATAATTATAGGTGTAGTTTACAAAAGCCTTGAATGGTGGTGGCACTTTTATAGTTGTATGATCTATGACTATTCCCTTGGTTCTCAAGATTTGTTGATCTTTAATGGAAGCTTGGGCATCAATTCACTCTTTTAATTATCTAGTTTCTACAAAATCCCTTTCTCCACACTTATCCAAATCACTCTTAATGTGAATGAAATCCCTCTTAGTATGCAATAATTCACTTCTCATACATGAAAGCACTCAAATTCTCATTGGTATAGTGTTTTTACACCTTAGCTCTCTAGTTTTCACTTAGGTTCACTCTTAATCTTAAGTTAGCATAAACTTTATAACCTAAGAAAGTCTACTGCTTACTAATTTATACCTTTTCCTTATCTATAATCATTAATATAGGTGATTTATGTCATGGTGGTGCCTAGATTTCTTGGAAAATGCAAAATTTTGAAAAATCTATAGAAATACTTTATCATTAATGCATTAAATGCATATCTTTGTGCCTCCACCACTGTTTCATTGAATTCTCTCTAATGGTAATTTGGTGAAGTGACATTTAATTCAAATGGTGACTTCTTGCTTAAATTTAGGTGGATGCCAACTATCTTAGATCATTATTCTCCTATGATTTTTCACTTGGAGTGACATTCACCTTCCTTATGGCAACTTGGACATAGTGCCTCACATGCATGTGATTTAGTTTCCTTGGTTCCACTTTCTCTTCTATCTACACTTCCATTTCAAGCAAATTCTCTATTTTGGTTGATTTATTGCACTTTGTATTGACTTGGCCTATCCTAGCCCATATAAATCTCTTATGCTGGCCTTCTAGTGCTTCATCTTCTCTTCTGTTTCACTTTTACATCGTCAAATTTTATGTCTTCACTTTATTTATTGTGCCCAATCATGTTGAGATTATTCACTTTATTCTTTGGTCTCTGATGCATGATCAATTGATACACCTCTTTATAAATTTGGCAAAAAGGTTACCTTCATGCTTAAGTAATTTGTCATTTTATTCTCAAATCTTTAAAGTATAGAAATCTCACATGCCTAGAAACTTAGGCATCTGACCCTAGGTTCTAAGAAATAAAATTGGTTTGACTAACCTGACTAGTATTATGCATGGAAGCACTAGAGTATTTCATTCTTGGGTCTTCAAAAGCCTTGAAATATTCACCTTTCATACATAGATCTTGTGCATCTTATGATTGCATCTAGTGAGTTTCACATGCCCACCACTTAGATGTTTGGCCTCATATGCTTAGAGGGTGCAAGTGCTTGACTCACCCAAATGGAATTATACATGAAAGGATAGACAAATTCAATATATTTGGGTTGATTCATGTGCCCATAACTTAAGTGTCATGGCCTCATGTGCTTATAAAGTGCAAGTGCTCGATTCACCCAGTTAAAATTATATGTGATATGCTAATAGATAAGTCCTTATGGACACTATGCATCATTTATTACCTCTTTACACTATACAAAGAACAAAAACAAAAAAAAAGAATGGTTTGGCTTATGCCAAACTATATTCTAGTTAGCTCAACTTTAAACTAACTAGTGACCAAGAAGTTGGTGTTTTTATGGCACAAGTACCATCTTACTATTGATATAACTTTAATTGGTTGCCATTGAAATGCCCTGAGAACATTTTACCAAAAAACATTTATAAATTACATGCACCTATCTCCAATATGTGGTAGATGATGTAGGGGCTCATCCACCTTATTTGTAATTTGTTTGGGTGCTTAAGGTACTTAGAGCCATAGAGCCGGACCAATGCTCCTTCAATCAGCTCCTTGCACTTGATTTGCTTATTATGCTAGAGCTTATATAATGATTTTTCAATTTTTTGACTCCATCTTGCTTGGGTGCACTTTTCATCCAAGTGTTCAAAGTCTTCCAACCTTGTGCACAAATATTCTTGGTTGTCTAAGTGACCAATCTATGTAATGCATAAGGATGGCACCATGAATTCCATGGGGAGAACTAATTCAATACCAAACACTAGTTGAAAGGGTGTAGGTTTATTTAGGAACTTATATGTCATGTGGTATGCCCATAATACCATTGAAATATGATCATCCCAATCCTTGTGACCAATGTTGCATATATTTATAAGGCACGTTCTTAGGATTTTGTTGAATGCTTTAGCTATGTCATTTATTTATGGATGATATGGGGTGGTATTGTGGTGTACCACCATGTATTCATTTAAGATGATGCACACCATCTCATTAATGAAATTAGTGCCCATATTGCTAGTTAGACTTAATGGGCACCTATATTAACTTATTATGTTCTCCAAAATGAAGTGCATAACTATCATGGTTGTATAGTCTTTTGTTGGCATGGCCATGGCCCATTTAGTGAAATAGTTAGTGTCTAACAAAATATATCTTGCACCTATGCACTATGTTATGAGAGTTATTGGTCCAACAAATCAATGGCCCATTTCTCAAATGGTGCCTCAACAAGAATGGGGACGAGAGGAATCTCATCTTGGTGGTTGGGCTTCTTAGTGTGCTAGCATATATCACATGCCTTAGCATACTCTTATGCATCTTGTAACAATCTTGGCCACCACAATCCTGACTAAAAAATTTTGCATGCCATTGCATCTTCAACATAATGGAGTCATATAATTCCCTCATGCACTTCTTGTAAGATAGAGTCTCTTACATGTACTAAAACACATCAGCATAGGAATTCATCCATACTTAGTTTATACAACTCCCCCTCAATAATCTATAAGGGGGCAATGTGAATGGCAAGTTACTTCTTCTCCTTTTTTGACATAGTCTGGGGCAAAAACCCTAATGTTAGGAAGTGGAAATATCTACCAAGTCTTTAGGGATGCACTAGACTCTGTATAGTTGCACATCTAGCATGTCATCCTAAATCAATGCCACCACATCACCAAAATTTGTGTGGTACAAATGGTCTAGCCCCAAGTTTTTCTTTCCAAGTTTAACAAAAATGAAGAAATGGAATTGAACTCTTACAATGGGACTATCCAGCAAACTCTTAGAATAGGACTATCCATTTGCATATGCCCCCATGTAAAACAAGCTTGTTCATGAGGTACTTGAATGGCTCATGATTAGTGAAAAAGATGAATGGGGTCATCAATAGATATTGCCTAATTTTTGTAAGGCATAGACCATTTCTAGTGCCTCACATTCAGTGGTGGTGTAATTTTATTCAACCTACATCAATTTCCTATTTGCAAAGGAAATGGGGTGGTCCATCTTGCCCTCACCTAGTTACACCAATACGGTGCCAATTATATAGCCTAAAACATTGACATGGATGTGGAAAGGAGTAGTCTAATCTTTGAATTATAAAATTGGTACATTAACAAAATTTAGTTGCAATGTTTCAAAAGCCTCCTCTTGCATCTTGCCCTAATATAATGGGGAAAATTTATGAAATATCTCCTCTAGAGGTGCTATGATCTTTACATATCTTTGTATAAACTTCTTATAGTATCCACAATGGCCTAAAAATGAACAAACACCTTTCTATGTTAACTGAGTCTAGAGTTGAATTATGATGGATATCTTCATAGGGTCAATAAGCAAACCATCCTCATAGATGATGTACCTGAGAAATGTTTTAAAGGGGGTTGCAAAGATTCACTTATTTAGGTTTAAATATATATAGAGATTATTTTACCTCTCAAAAATGAGGCACAAATTATCATAATGGTATTTTACAAGGCCATACACCATCTAGTTACTGAGATAGACTTGGAAGAACCTATGGATAAAGTCCTTGAAAGTAGTGATCACCACTATAGATAATATAATTGACACATTATTGAGTCTAAAGGGAATCACTTTTTAATAAAAATAACCCCATTTAGTTGTAAATTTTTTCTTATGCTTATCATCCTCCTCTATCTACACTTGATGGTAGCCTAATAAACCATTAGTGAAATTATATATTTTTCAAATTGTGATGCCATCCAGGACATCATTGGTGAATGGGGTTGGGAATGGGTTAGTGATGTAGGTAGAATTCAAAATTCTATAGTCAACATAGATATATATGCACCCATTGTTATTTATGCTTATGACTATCAAACTTACCCATTTAGACTCTTATATAGGGTAGATGACATCAATGGTCAACATTTCATCAATCTCTATTTCTACCTTGGCATGAATATTGGGATTCATCCTATATGGGAACTTATTAACATGCCATATGTCATCCACTAGCTTGATGCTCATTTTACCAAGGGAAGGGTGGGTGCCCTTCATGTCTTAGTAGCTATGTAGGATAAATCTTGAAACTCATTTAGGAGGTTTATGATTAATTTCATTTCTGCCTCAGACCAGTAGGTGCTTATAATGGCAATATTCATCTTGCTTTCTATACTAGTGCCTACTTTAGTGGTCTTGAGTGGTACATGGTAGGGTTCATTCCTTTCCTAATGATATTTTTAAACTTGCCTTGTCCCCTCTATTATTTAAATTCAAAGATGAATTGGATATTCTTCATCTAGGATAATGTCATCCATAAGGTGCATACATTTTTTTCTTCCTATTAGAGCCTTCTAATTATGCTCTTTTTAGGTATCATCATCCTCCTCATTAGAGTCACTATTGAGTGTCTTCTCTTTAAATAACATTGGGACTGCTATTCCCTTCTCCCTAAACATGTCTCTAATTTGCTTTTCTTGGATGGTAGTGTCCTAAAACACTACCCTACAAATGACTTGCAGTGGATCTAATAACTCTAAGCTCTATGAAGAGAAGGAGAAGGTGTGTATAAAACTCTCTTTCAATACCTCCTAGTCTCTTATCTATAGATGTATTTAATTTATCATGTACCACACTTTCACCCACGTTTTCAAGGTTTTATAGAAGGCATGCCCCCATAGGTTTTTGGGCATGTTCTTATCATAGATAGCCCATGTTTCTTCACACAAGCACACATACATGATTAGGTTCGAATTTCCTAGGTAAGTAGGTATGGCTAAATATTAATTACTCTTTCCAAACCTAGTGTATATTATTTCCTTCACATCTTACTATGTTGGAAAACTAGGCCTTTGTACTACCCACCAATGAATAGTAGTGCTCTTTAAAGTATGCACTAGGACACCCATTTTATCTATTTCCTTAGGAATGCATGCTTTAATGTCATGGACATAGTTATATATAGGATAGATCCCTCCATATTTTGAGAGTGTTACAAGCTTTCCTTTAATCAACTAGAACACTCTTTTCCCTACTTTTTGGCATGGAGAACCCATTTCTTCTGAGTATGATCAACCCTGATCAATCCTATTATAGATATCCTTGGATTAGTTTCATACACTAGGTAACACCTTCAACTAGTGACTTCATAAGCCTCTTCAACCCATCAGTCGTAGGATATGTCAGTTGTATCAAAATTTTATTGTCTATCCTACTACTTGAGCACTCTTTGGTCACTTAGGTTGAGCTTATCATAACCCCATGCCATGATGTTATAAATGTGGTTGATCTTATCTTCAAGATCAATACTTTTCAAATATGGAGGCCCTTGATCACTTGATAGGGGGATCACCACCATCTCTCTATCATTCTTGAAAGTCATGTATCACTTATTAAAGTGCATGTATACATTATTGGCATAGCACCATGGCCTCCCTTAGACCACTAGATATCTATCATTCTCTTCCAACTTGATTACCTCGAAATAAACTTAGAACTTGGTACCCATAACATCTATAATGATGCCCTTCAAGATCATGATAGGTTAAACTCAGGTTTTGTTATCCATAAATAACATCTGAGGGGAGGGATTTAAGGGTAGCCATCCCATCTTCTCCCATCATTTTGGTTAGAATGTTAACATCAGTGTTTGTGTCTATAAGTACCTCACAAATAGACCATCCATAAATGGATGTGTTTATTAGTAGTTCTTGGTCATATTATGTATTCTAAGTATGCCTTACTTCATTTGCATGCTCTATATGTGGTGTAACAACTTCAATAATCTGAGGCATGGCCTATTACTTTGGTCTCTTCCATGCATGCTCTAAATCAAAAAAAATTAGTAGGGAAAAATTCCCTTTAATTTATAGGAAGCATAAGATCTCAGTTAACTCTTATAATTCAACCTCTTAGCTATCTTACTTCCTATGTGAGGCACTTTCTTATGCCTCTAGATCTTTTTCCAGTTGGAGCTCTCTATGCAAATTTTGAATTACACTCATGGCTTATTGTAGGATGTTATTCTATCATGTTGGGTTAGGGTAAGGTATAGATTTTGTCTTAAGTTTTGGTATGCACTAGATGTGTCTTAACTCACCATATTCCAAACACAACTCTTTTATTGGGGTAGTAGACAACTATGTGGTGAACTCAATCTAAGTTGTGGTTTGTACCTTAGGTGGCTCTTTGCAAGTATGTTATGGCTTGGGAGACCATTTATCCTCCTTCTAATTGTACCTAATAATGGTGGTATCCTTATCTATACCAAACTGACCTTGAGTTAGCTTTTTATATAAGTCTAGGTAATCCTTGACCACATGTGGTCCCTGATAATACCCATCCATTGGGTATATGGGGTAGTCATGTTGGTAATGATCAATCAACCTATACTTGTAACATGACCATGGTTGGAATCTTCCTCTACCTCATCCTCCACCTCACCCATGTGTGCCATTCTAATTCTCATAGCCAATATTTTGTTGGCCATAGCCTTTGTTTCCTTGGCCTGCTTGTCCTTTGGTTGTTATCATTTCCTATCACACACCTCTCTATATGTTTTGGTTCATCTCATCAATGAATCAATAATCCATTATTGAATGAGTATAAGTGTCACACATCATTCAATATATGGTATTGTTTAATCGATTGGTGTGCTACAACAAGGGATAGTTTAGAGAGTCATACCACCCATGACAAACTTCATTATTGAAAAGTAAGATGATATTTCTTTGTGGGAAATTATTCTTATTATGCCCCTCCATATCATATTAAGTACACTATAATCTACTATGAGTGTCATGTGCCAAACCAATAGTCAAATTTTATAGCTAAGAGGCCATTGATGCAATTTGTTCCTATATAAATGTGATGATATTGATGTTGATGTTGCCTACTACCTCATCTTGGAACATAACTTTAAACACTTTATGGGGGTCCATGAAGGTCTTTCTAGATAACACTCTCCTAAAAGGTACTAGTAGGCCCCCAACAAATCTTTTTGCATGTTGGGATGGGTGGATATCATATTAAAGCTTAGAAAGGAGGGTCTTAAACCATGCATCACATAGGTATATGCTCTTGAATAGCCTTTGGATAATTTCCTTGAGTGTCATGATGATTTGTTACTTAAACTTAGGAATATCAAATTACTTTATGAAATCCTCCTTTAGTATATCATAATCAACCATGCCCTAGTTTAGATCAATTTTTCTATACCAGGTATGGGTGAAATCTAGTAAGGTGGTCAGGAACTGAGTCACCTTGCACTCTGATTAGGTGATATCTCAAGCGTGTTATTGAAGTTAACACTTGATCACATGATCTATGGAATTTTATATACCAAAATACTCAAGAAAGTGCATTTTCATTTCATAATAAATCTACTAAAGGGGTGGTGTTAGAGTCTCAGGCATTTGCACCCCTAACATCTATGTTGGAGGAATTCCTCCAATGTCTCTAGCTATAGGGTTGAGCACTGATCCTATTGGTGTAGGTTATGCCATCAAAATCAATTATTTAGTATTGCTCACTTGTGGCACTAGGACACTTCTTATGGGTTATTACCTAGTTAATGCAATTGACATCCTCTAAATGAGAATTCTCACACTTATTTTATAGATTCATGGGTTGACACTCACTAGTTTTGTGGTATTTTAGTTCAATTACTCATAAGGTATCACTTGTTTGATTACCAAGTTTTGATTTAAATTTTGAATTCTATCAAAATTAATGTTAATAATAAGGTTACTTATCATTCTTCTATCTTCTAGTGGAGAATTCAATGCATGAGCTTACACTTTAGGTTTAAAAGGGGTAGGTACTTCCAATGCATCTTCATTCACCACATCTTGTAGGAACCCAAGGCATTATACACCTAAATATTAAGCTCAATCTCTTGCTTCCCCCTCTCCTTCATCATGTTGTTGTAGTTCAGGGGATCCTTCCCCATGCCCTCCCTACTCACTATGGGTCATCTCAGCTCTTTTAAGTTCTAGATCCTTTATGATCATATGCCTTTTCTTGTTATAGTTCTACCTTTAAATATCTTGAGTGTTTAGTATCTCATATTTTTCCATCATACCTCACCTACACCTCCCTTTCTCACCTTCTATGCTTGCTCATACATGAAAGGACTTTATCCTTCTATTCTTACAAATTCAATACCATAATATACCAATAATTTATTTAGTTTAGTGTTGAAACCTCTGATGAATGTGACCATTGGTTCATGAAAGAACTCATACTCTACTTTTTCAAGGTAATATAAGGTCGACATTACAAATTTTAACACATAGCTATTCAGTGTACTGCTCTACCACTTGTCTACAACATGCATCCAAAAATCATCTAGGATTTCAAGCCTCTCTATGTGTTCCTTTGTCCACTCAAAGTGTTGGCTATAGCTTTGCCTTCTAGAGGTGGTATAAACAACCAACCATTAGTACACATGCTTAGGTAGGTTGTGAAAGAATAACTCATATAGAGCATCATATAAGATGGTTTGCACCCATTATCTTAGATTCTATCCTTATTATGTCATAAGCTTCCACATGAAACTATCTTCCACATGCTCTAACCAGTGCTTGACATTCTCAAGAAAAAGTCAGAGCATCACTCTGTTACACCATTACAGCAACAAAATTCAACACATGTCTTGATAATGGAACCAAAATATTATATAAAAGCCTCCTTATTTATCTCATGTGCTTAGTCACATGATTAAAAATAAATTCAATTCAATTTTATAATTGATACAACTAGGTGCAAACATATTAAAAGTCTATGGCACACAACATTTAAATGCACTACTATGCTAGCATCAATTTCACATAAGGCACAGGCCTTGTGCACTCACCCAAAGAGAAATAGTAAAGGGACTAGGGATCACATTGGGTTAGTTGAAACATGTCAAACCTTAATCTCAATGGGACTTAGTCATTGACAAAAGAGGCTTAGGTGATCTCTCGGTGCATGCCATATTAGGTAAGATCAAGAGGTGTAAGCTTATTTAAGGGTACAAGACTTTTGGTAAAAGTTCATACCTAGATAGATATATATCTTAGTGGTGAAATCCATAGGGATATCAAGTTAAGTGTCCTTCAAGTGTTTAGTTGAATCAAGGGAAAGGTTCATGTTTAGGTACTCATTCTTCAAGGTAGAGCTCTAGGGGTGGTTATTAGGGGCTTGGTGCATGCTAGTTTCAACACTGATTTGGTTTTACAAGTATACTAAAGTTTCTATATGGTAAAATGATGCCATTAGCAACCTAAAATATACCTTTACACCATATTACATTAAACAAAATGAAAATTGTGGCATTATTCATATAAAACTTAAGTTGCAAACATACAACAGTGTTAAACTATATGAAAAGAATCAACAACTAAGTATATATACAGTGACATTTCTATTAACTAAAATTTCATCAATAAAAACTATAGTTTGTACAAAATAGAGCATATGATCATCTAGGTTCTACTACAAGCCTAGTGGCTCATAGGCAAGTTTGGGCAACACATGGTGATTCTCCAAAGTATTCATGTTGGTTTTAAGCCAAAATACATATAATACTAGAACTAATCCTATAGATATTTATTGCATTAATGTCACCACTTATTTATTTAGGTTCATGCTCATTTTTATAGGTAGGGGAACATCTTCTTGCCAATTTAAATAGGTGCACACTAGGTGCTAGGATATTGTTGGGGGTCATTATGCCACTGGCTCCACTACTCTAACACCCATGTTATCCAATTTCCATATGAAATCACTCAATGATATTATCCTTCAAACCTAGGCATTAAGCAATTGCCTACCAATTGGCACATGATCCATAAAGATCCTGCTAGTTGGTGCCAAAAGTACAAAATGAGAAACTATCACCAATGATTTCCTTACATTGAGTTATATTGACTTGGTGTGGTCCACTAAGTAGCACAAAAAGGGGCCTAACAAGGAAAGAGATGAAATATAACTTTGTAGAATATCTATGATACTTACATGTGTAACCAAATTAAGTGGAGTTAGATGTTCCCAAGAGTATGTACTTGTTTTTCCATTTAGATGACGTCTATTCCTCATAATTATAGTGGTTATGCCCATAGTGGTTGTTAGAAGAGTTTCCTAAAATTCATATCAATGTCTTAATTCTAGGAATAACTTGAAAGATCACACAAAGGAGAGTGAAGAACTATTATCATAATGAGAATACAACTAAGAAGGCTTGTATATACATTCAAACATAAATAATCTATAGATTAAGACTAATACTAATTAAATCATATCTATGATTTTTAATAAAACTATAATAGAAAACATATTGAAAGCATAAATCTTTATAAAAACAAACACCCATAAATATATATATTATTCTATTTATGACCATGTGCTCTGATACAACTTATCCATTTCTTACTTTCCCTTCACACATTACAATAAAACCATGATTAAAAACGTCTATTATTGAAAAATTATTACATGAAAAGTTTAATAATCTATCTACAAGCCTAAAAATTGGAAATACTATGATTAATAACATGCTTGACAATAATTAGAATAGAAAACCCTCTTCCAACCAATAAAGGTTAACTTATAGTATATTAACAATTGTTTGTAACCTTCAAGTAGTTTCTCTCATAACCCACTATTATTAAATCATCCAAGTTTTTGAAACAACATGTATTTGATGAATTCCAAGAATAACCTAACAATAAACAAACTACATCCAATTATAACCCATATGACATGTCACCTATACTCCACATGATACGATGCTCACACAATCTCTCGCTAACACTCTCCTAGACATAAAATGTTATCTCACCTTTAGACAACATCACCAATGTGAAGAATATAGTATGCAAAGATAATGATCCCAAATATAGAGATTTCTAAGCAAGATTTTTCAACAAAATGGTGTGTTAGGGGGCTGAAATTTATGGGATTTCAATGATCCTAGTCTTGTGAAACTTAAAAAGGCATCCCTTAACAAAAGTGTAAATGTGGAGCCAAGATTTTATAATTGACATTCGGAATTACCTAAATGGTGGATGATGGTGAGGCCTAAGGAGCAACATAAGGAGAAGGTGGAGTAGAAGAAGAATGTACATTATTTTATTGCTAAAGAATGACCAGAAGTTGAATGGGTAGAAGGAATAAGGGAATGTTAATCAAGGTCATTATAAAATAATCAAATGTATCTAAATCAACCTTGATTAATTACTATTCCAATATATAATCATGAATGATACACAAGAAAACATGTGGGGCAGACTGAGTGAAAAGGATCTCGAATAGGTCATCATTGTTAGTGTTGTCAAACTTTTCCTTGATAGTTGAAACTATCATATCAATATCCTGTAGCACATCATGGATTTTTTTCACCTTTCTCTATTCTTGTACTCCAACAAAGGTGTTGTGAAGCATTTGGTTTTTCCATGTCTAAAACCATTGCATAATAGTTGCATGGGTGTTATTGGAAGTTTGTAAATATACACTCATCTGGTCAAAAGTAGTTATAGTATATCCCATAATATTGTGGGATATGAATGCTTGTGTGAATTTTTATTGTTTACTGAACCATGTGTCATATAATTATTGTTTGACATCTTTCCAATAAACTACAATTAATTCAAAAAAATTCTTAGTCTCAAACTTAGCAACTTGACCTTGTGCCTAGAGTTGGTCAACCTTCTCAATACACATCCAGTCAAAAAATAAGTGCATGAGCACAAGTGGTATCTATTCATAATTTTAGATATGTTTATCACTAGTGGCCTCTTTAACCAATCTAGGGAAGGCACATTTAGTTATTTCATTGGCCTTCTATAGCTATTGGTGTAAGATAGTGTTTTTTGGTTCTATAATGTGCACTTATTTTTCCAAGGCCATAGTTTGTCAGGAAATGGAATCCTAAAATGTTTTTTCTCCTTATATTTACTTTATTAGTGATAGATATGAGACATGTAGAGAATCCTCTATACTAGGTGGTACAAGTGCTAAAGTAGAAGTAACCATGGTGGTCAAAGCCATCTATAAAGGAGAAATGGGAAAGAATAAGGTGGTGCATCAATATGAGGATGCCAAAACATCCCATATCTATACACTCAACCTAGGTGGTGATAAACAATGAACTTGTGGTATGGCTTCAATGCTTATATTTGATGTGGATTTTTGGGAACCACTATCACTTTCTCTAATAGTTTTTATTATGCAATGAACTATACTACCATAGCCTACACATCTTATTCCACTATCTTTTATTGTGTTTCTTATGAATTATTTTGGGTTACTTCAATAGTATCCTTTTTCTTAACCTCCTCTTCATTGATCCACCTCTTCTATTTTTTGTTGATGACCTATTTATTTGTAGTGTCTTCTTCACATTGTTTCTGCTTGTGTTCCACTTATTATTTATTTTCTATGTCAACTTTCTTCTTTTTTTCATCTTCTTATTTTTGTTTCCTTTTCACTTCCTATTTTTTCTACTTAGAATCATCTAATTTCCTTTATTTTTCTTATTTTTATTGATTATGTGTTTTTTTTTCATCCATCTATTTCTTAGTTGCATCAGTAACAACTTGCCTTTTATTTTCCTCCTCTATAGCCTATTACATGGCTACCTCATTAGTGGTTTGATGATTTTTGACTTTTTCATTATTATTATCCTTCTTTTATACATCCTCCTAACACTTCTATTAGACTAGTTGTGCTTTATCCTCTTTTGTAGTACCTCTGTATCCATGGCTCATTATAGAGCCTCAACATCCTTGGATGATGGTTAAACTGTAACTTATTATTTTTTTTGTTCATTAGCCTCTTTTTTCAAGTCTCTTATTTCTTCTCCCTCCTCTCATCCTTCCTTTGGTGGAAATATATAGCCATTGTTGCCTCTTCCCTTATAGCCTATTATTCTACTAGTGTCAATGAATCTAATGCAACTTTTTCATTTTATATCATCACATTATCATACTATGATGATGAATTTGTAGGCATAGACTCTTGAATCATTTTATTCAACACCCTAATATTTGAGTATGTTACCTTCTTCAAAAACATATTTTTGTATTTTGACATTATTTATGGCTACGGAGAGACTGATGCTACATATACAAGTGTTTATTGTGTAGGGACACCCAATGTTTCTATTCTTCATCATCTATTGCCTATCTATATCTTCTTTATGTGTACTTCTTCTAGTGAAGTGTTTTTGGAAGACTTTCCAGTAGAGGATCCAATGGTTGTGGTTACAAAGAGCTTCCTAGTGATCCATCTATAATGAAGTATTTTGTGATCTACTTCAATTGGAATTATTTTAAAATAATATCCCTAATAATTGACGATGGGAAAATAGGTGGCTCCACCCAAAGGTGTTCTAGAAATTTTTTTCATATCTTCTCAATACACATTTATTTCCAAAATAAATATTATTTTTCTTACTCCTTTTTATACAAATCACTAGCCATATTATCTTTAATCACTCTATATATGTCTTGCATATAGATATGAATTTCATCCCAATGATATTGGATCATGATTTATGGCACAATTGTGTCCTATAGCCATGTCTTGCTCCACATACATTGTCTAGGAGGTGAAATATATTTATGCCCTTCACGGACCTTCATCTTTCCATACTAAAATGGTGTTGTAGCTAGAAACATGGGATATATAGTGGATAAAGTGAGTGCAGGGTCCTCTAGCCTAACTATTTGTAAAGGTGTCACTCTATGCATAGATATTTACTTTTGGTGCATGACCTTACATTGCATAATCACCATATCAATAAATAAAGGAAATGTCACACTAGGTAATATGAGTATCTCATTAGTGTGCATGATGGTTCTATGTGCGAGATTCATGATAACTTAAAGTTGACCCAAGTACTTCATCACATTAGGTGGGATGTGAGCATGAGAGGTTACCAATTCAATAAGTTATTCCCATTAGGTACTAAATAGTTGCCTATGTATAAAATATCTACTCTCTTCTTTTTTTTAGATGAGATTCTGAATAGTGATTGTAGTTTAGTGATTGACATCTAGATGTATAATACATTCTTAGTATTTGCATTATGTGATGTCTAAAAGAAAAACCATAAATTTATACTAGAATGTCTTATTTATAGTGCTTTGTTCTCTCCCAATGTTCATGGCCATTTTAGAGATAAAGAAGTCTGACCAATTGAGTTACTCATTAAGGTGAATCATGTGATGAGTAATGTCAATGATATCCTTTGTCATTTCCCTAATGGTTATCTACCAAAACCATATGGTAATGCATTCTATAATAATTTGAATAGGTACATATTCAATGTCATTAAATAGGACTCATCTTGTGCCTCTTGCATATGATACTATGATTTATGGTAGAATAAGTGGGTTCTTTAATTTATAAGGCATTAATGGCTTCCCTCATGTTGCCAATCCTATTACTCTTATCATAGCAACAACATTGATATAAATAATAACATACAGGGATAGATAAATCTTACCCTCATTTTATCACCTAGTAATAATTATATAATGCCACTAAAATTACCAAAATTAGGAATTCAAACCAATCTTATGACATATGTGTTACACAATTTATTATTTTTGATGAGTACTATGGATTATGATTCTTGTGGTCCTCTTTGCCCAAATAAATATTCTTCCCCACATTTAATGAAATCATACACTTATAGAACTATAAATTTGGTCTATTGAAAATTGACCTCAATTCCAATGTCTTCCATCTGAGCCATTGTAAGCTCCTTGATTTCATCATACATGGCCATTGTCAGTGTTGGCATTATGCGTAGTTGTGTTATGCATAGTGTGTAGAATAAGAATACTTATAATAAAATAAATATCTTAAAAATTTAAGAAATCACTATGCGTAAACTTGACAAAAGGTTGTAATGTAAACTCATCAATTTTCACCACCTACTAATAGTTTTTAATGTGTCAATTCACCTCCCTACTCTTTGAATGTGTAAATCTTCCCTTGGGTTACACACATTAAAACATTTGATTTTAAGATTTTTTTTTGTTGATTTGGCCTCTACCATCTTGAGATGGCATCGATTTAACTCTTTTATGATGTTTTATTAGGTGCACCATGTCAATGTGTAATCTCTTTTTGGGTTCCATCTTGATTCCTTGCTTGATTCATCATTAATGATCATAAAATAACTATTATCAATTTTTAGATTAAGATCTTATCTCACATGTCATTTCTTGAACTTAATAGCTATCAACCATCACTGTTTTAATCATGCCACATGTCTCTACTAATCCCTTTATTACTACATCTACTTTCCTAAAAAATTGTTCCTTATTCTATTTACTAAAACTTCAACCAAAATTGAAAAACACCCTAATCACATAGAATAAAACATAAAAAATCCAAATTCACAAAACAATAAGAACATAAACCCTAAACTAGAATGGTTCATCATAGAACCTCATCAAATTTGAAAATCAAAATTAGTAGTGATAGGGATTCAACCTACAACCATTCACTCAACCTAGTAGAATATTGTATTGTAGATCTTTCAAAATCATAGTCCCTAACTATGATATTTTAGAGATTATATATGGGCCATTCCATATGATATTGAGTTTACTTGGGAACACACAAAACTAGATATGATAAAACAAGACCATTTGTTCTACCTAGAACTATTTAACATACTATTTTTTATCATGACACACTTTCTGATTGTATTTTTTGACTTCTTGTATTGAGACTGCTCTATTATGTTATTCCTCCATCTTATTTAACTCTATGAATCCATTGATGAATGACTCCTGATCATCCAAACACATGAAATAGTGATTCATATGTTATAGACCACATATTCCAAAGGTATGACTACCTCCATTACATAAGCAAATTAGAATGGTGTAAATCTAGTTGTATATTTTTAGTGTGTGTGATATGCCCATAAAACTTTAAGAATGTGGTCCTCCAAGTCATCTTATTCTACATCATAGATTTTCATAAACATTTTCTTGTGTACTTTATTCACAACTTCCACCTAGCCATTTTCTTATGGATGATTGGTTTTAATATTATGGTGTACAATAAGTAATTCATCAATGAGGGTTTTTATTATTTTTTTTATGAAGTGGGTACCCCTATCACTTACTAGTTTGATTAGACAACCAAAACTAGTAATCATGTTTGCATAGATAAATTTTGTAGTGATTTTTTTCACCATAACTAGTTGCCATACTAGCTTCTACCCACTTTATGAAGTAATCCATCACAATAATGATGTATGACACACAAATACATTTATAGGGCATATTTAGTAGGGCAATAAAATCTATCCCTCACTATTTAAATGGTTATTACGCAAACATAGGTTATAATGGTATTTCATCCCTATGATTTTTATTCCCTATAAACTAACACACATTGCATTATTATGTGACTTAGAGTGCGTCATGGAATAAATGGCACCACCATAACTCACTTTATGGAATCTTCTTTTTGGTAGCATCACTTAAAAAATGACCCTTAGCTATTATTTAGTGTGCTTCTTAAAGTAGCTATGGTTGCTCATGTTTTAGGACTACTCTATGCAAATATTCATCATCACCTAGATGATAAATAAATCCATTTATAATGTTATATGTTAAATATCTAGTAATTAATTACTTCTTTTCACTTTCTTAATAGTGTGATGGGAAATTCCCATACTCTAAAAAATGCATAATTTTTTCTAAATGTTCTAGGATTGATTTTGCTTAGAAGAGATGCGCATCTAGAGACTCATCTCAGATTTACTATGGTTCCTCACTATTATTAAATCTACTTAAATGGTTATGTCCAACATTTTCACTTTTAGGTTTAACATTTATGAAAAACTAAAATTATTGAAGAATAATTAATCACCTAGAAATTATTCCTCCAAAAATAAGCTTACTGACCAAATGTCTTAGTGTTTGGTGATCTGTAAATAAATCAAATAGTGTCACCAATAAATAGTGTCTAAACTTTTAGAGTGTGAACACCATTGCTAAATCCTCCCACTTTGTTATAGTGTAATTGTTTTTTGTAGATGATAGTTTTTACTTTTGAAGTGGATGGGGTGGTCCATTCCTCCTCTTGGTTTCTCTAAAATAGGTCCCACCACTATCCCTAATGTGTCTACATGAGCATGGAATGGTTTAATCAAATCTAGAATGACTAGTATTAACATAATCACCAATCATTATTTCAAATCTATGAATGAATTATGACAGGTGTCTATCTATATGAACTGTGTTCATTTATATTGTAAATTTTCCAAGGGTTTAGATATAATTGCATACCCTTTTATAAATTTACTATAATATCTAGTGTGGTTGAGAAAATATATTTCCTCTATGGAAATCATCAGTGGTGGCATTGTTAAGCATGGAATATACTGAGAGGGGGGGGGTGAATTAGTATATTATATATGTTATAAAACTTTCCTTTAACCAAATTCCAATTAGTCAATCATTCAAGATATGAAATAAAACTTAAACAATAAACATCACACAAGATAGAGAGAGAGACCAGATATAACTTGGAAACCCAATGTGGGAAAAACCATAGAGAATCAATCTCAAATATATTCATGAGAACAACCCCATAGGAGCACCATACCCCTTTGCCAAGTACAAACCTCAGCTGCAATTCGTGAGCACCAACCCATAGGAGCTTCAAACCCCTTTGCCGAGCACCAACCTAGCACCTATTCATGAGTACCAAACCATAGGAGCACCAACCCCTTTGCCGAGCACCAACCCAGAAACAATTCATGAGCACCAACCCATAGGAACACCAACCCCTTTGCCAAGCACCAACTCAGCAACAATTCATGAGCACCAACCCACAGGAGCACCAACCCCTTTGTGTATACCACACACCTATCTCTCAAATTTGCTATCTCAACAAATGATAGATCAATACAACATCTCCTTCCTCTCTCTCAATTTTGATCTTCTAAGCTAGATATAACAAATACAAATCATCTCTCACAATTGCTCTTCTAAGCTAGATATTACAATATCAAATCAACCTCTCACTTCCACATTACAAATGGCTACTCAAGCCTTTATTTATAGCTTTCCAAATGAACTTTGGCCTTCCCCCTTTGTGACCTTTCATTCCTCATGGAAAATGGCATCAATCTTGGATGACCCTTCATATCCAAGCATTTGAAAAGTCATGTGGTGACCATGACCAAAAACGTCTTTCCCACTTTTTTCCTTATCTTTGGTGAATTTTCATATTCCTTTAAGTGTACCTTCATGAGAAATTCACCCTTTACTCTTTTTTCTTCAAATGATAGATCAATACAACATCTCCTTCCTCTCTCTCACTTTTGCTCTTCTAAGCTAGATATAACAAATACAAATCATCTCTCACAATTGCTCTTCTAAGCTAGATATTACAATATCAAATCAACCTCTCACTTCCACATTACAAATGGCTACTCAAGCCTTTATTTATAGCTTTTCAAATGACCTTTGTCCTTCCCCCTTTGTGACCTTTCATTCTTCATGGAAAATGGCACCAATCTTGGATGACCCTTCATATCCAAGCATTTGAAAAGTCATGTGGTGACCCTTCATGACCAAAAACGTCTTTCCCACTTTTTTCCTTATCTTTGGTGACTTTTCGTATTCCTTTAAGTGTCCCTTCATGAGAAATTTTCCCTTTACTCTTTTGTCTTTATCCCGTGACTCTTCAACTTCTCCATGGGCCCTTCTTTTGTCTCATATGCAACCAAAAATATATTCATTAATATGAAATAAATATTAACTCATATTAGCCATGATATATTTATTACAAACAACATTAAATGCAATGGGGCCTTTATCACCAATAATATTAAACCTTTGACATCAATGACAATATTTCCAATAATCTCCCCCTTTGTCATTGATGGCAACCTCAATCCTCAAACTGCCACATCCTGTCACCTGCACATACTATCATCTAAAAGCATACAGTAACTCCCCCTTACTGTAACAACCTATACCTATTTCCTATACCTATTTTCTACACATGTACTTGTACTTGTTATTCTCCCCCTTTGACATCAATGGCAAAGGGCCTACCTGGAGCTAACACTTAGCTCCCCCTCACTTGATGCTGAACATCAATGGCAAGAAGTAATAGAAATTACTCCCAACTCCTCTCGCTGATCTTTGAATGTATCCTTTGATCGTGCCTTTGAGAAGATATCTGACAGAACATACACATTATTCCCTGTCCTTTGAGCATCTGCAATCAACTCATTTGAATCTTTTCTTCTAATCTCACAACCTTCATCATGAAACCTTAATGTATATCCTTGATCACAAATTTGACTAACACTCAACAGATTATGCTTAAGACCTTTTACATAAAAAACATTTTTAGTCTTAGTTATACCATAATCCAAACTCAAAGTACCTTTTTAGCTATCTTGGCAGTGGTTTTATCTCCGAACCTCACTGTACCACCATTAATCTTATTTAGAGAAATGAACTTACTTTTATCTCTTGTCATATGCCTTGAACATCCGCTATCAATTAACCAGGACTAACCTTTACCTCCCACATGTAGAGCTATCTGCACCATCATAGAATCTTCATGTCGTTTCTTCTACCATGTACATGTCTGAACCTTCTTCTTGATGAATGGATCTTTGATACTCTGATTCTTCTTATTGATGAATGGAGCTTTAAACCTCTGATCCTTCTTGACTGACTCAAACACACTTCTACAATACCAAGCTATGTGTCCATAGTTGTTGCACTTGTAGCATACTATGGTCTCTTCATCAAAGCTTGATAGAGGAGCAAAAGAGTTGTGGCTTCTACTCGACTCTACTTGGCTTTCCTTTTCCTTAATTCTAAAATTGTTAGCTATTTTTCTACATTCTACTTTCTTGTGACCATATGCATTACAATAAAAACAATAGCCATAAAAATAAGACATGTCTGTATTTCTTTAACCTAATTGCCTTTTATAGATTTGTTCTCTCTAGCCTTCTCTATTTGGCATGTCCTCTGTAATTTGATCTTCTCCCCTTTTTGTTTCCTCTTTTGTAAGAGATTCAACATAGCTCTTTTTCTTTTCAAATCTGATCCCTGTCTTATCTGAATATGCCTTTTGACTTTCCAATATCTTATTTAGCATGTTAGTGCTATCTTCAAATTTTGAATCATTGATTACTTTATCATTGATTGATTTTTTAATATCTTCTTTTAAAGAGGAAATTTCAATAACATACCTTTCAAAATCTTTTCTTTCTATTTCCAACTATGCTTTGAGATCTTCTTCATTCTTCTTGGCTTCTTCAAAGTGTGCTAGTAGATCTTCAATCATTTCCTTTGACTCTTGTTCATTTTTCTTGATCTGGTGCTTTAACCTTTGATTCTTCTTCTGAATAGCTTCTAACTCTTCTAGGGCACAATTGAGTTCTCCTCCCATATCTACTTCAGCTTCCTCATCTTCTTCTTCTTGATCATCATTGTGTATGGCCATGAATAGAATATCTTCTTCTTCTGAATCGCTGACACCACTATCTTTGCCTGAGCTAGGATCTTTAGAATATAGGCTCTTCTTCTCGAATCCCTTCTTATATTTGCCTTTGAAATTCTTCTTGTATGTAGGATTTTCTTCTTCATCATCTTTAACTTTATCTGGGCATTTAGCTAAAAAATGTCTAATCTTCCCACAATTAAAACATTTAAAAGGTAATTTTCCTTGATATTTACCTATTCCTCTTTTTGGCTTGCGAATGAAAAGTGCTTCATTGTCATCTTCATCATCACTGGAACTATCACTTGATTCTTGAATCTTAGCTTTCTCCTTCTTTGATGTCTTGAAAGCCACTTCTCTCTTTGAGGGTTCATCTTCAAACTTTCAAACTACCTTCTGAAAGTCTGCAACTTAGCTTGCTGAACCTTTCCATCACCTTTGTAAATATTCTCAAGTTTTACCCAATAAAATAGATTTACATTGCATAAATTTAACAAATTTAGATTCACATAAACCACATAAAATAGCATTTAAAGCTTTAACATTACATTCACTTGCCTTATTTTCTGCTGGAGTAATTGTAGATGTCTGTGGCTCTTCATATTCCTCCACCACCGATTTCCATATGTCAAATCCAAGGGCCATCAAAAAAACCTTCATTCTCATGCTCCAAAAAGCATAATTCATCCCATCAAACAAAGGTGCCTTATTTGTAGAAAATCCTTCCTGTGACCCAGCCATCGTGCTTTCCCAATCTACCTTCAAGTTGTAAAACTTTTCAAAAAGGAACCTGCTCTGATACCAATTGTTAAGCACAAAATATACTAAGAGGGGGGGGGGTGAATTAGTATATTATATATTTTATAAAACTTTCCTTTAACTTAATTCCACTTAATCAATCATTCAAGTTATGCAATAAAACTTAAACAATAAAAATCACACAAGATAGAGAGAGACACCAGATATAACATGGAAACCCAATGTGGGAAAAACCATAGAGAATCAATCTCAAATATATTCATGATAATAACCCCACAAGAGCACCATACCCCTTTGCCAAGTACAAACCTTAGCTACAATTTGTGAGCACCAACCCATAGGAGCTCCAATCCCCTTTATTGAGCACCAACCTAGCACCTATTCATGAGCACCAACCTGCAGGAGCACCAACCTAGCAACAATTCATGAGCACCAACCCACAAGAGCACCAACCCCTTTGCCAAGCACCAACTCAGCAACAATTCATGAGCACCAACCCACAGGAGCACCAACCCCTTTGTGTATACCACACACCTATCTCTCAAATTTGCTATCTCAACAAATGATAGATCAATACAACATCTCCTTCCTCTCTCTCAATTTTGATCTTCTAAGCTAGATATAACAAATACAAATCATCTCTCACAATTGCTCTTCTAAGCTAGATATTACAATATCAAATCAACCTCTCACTTCCACATTACAAATGGCTACTCAAGCCTTTATTTATAGCTTTCCAAATGAACTTTGGCCTTCCCCCTTTGTGACCTTTCATTCCTCATGGAAAATGGCATCAATCTTGGATGACCCTTCATATCCAAGCATTTGAAAAGTCATGTGGTGACCCTTCATGACCAAAAACGTCTTTCCCACTTTTTTCCTTATCTTTGGTGAATTTTCATATTCCTTTAAGTGTACCTTCATGAGAAATTCACCCTTTACTCTTTTGTCTTTATCCCGTGACTCTTCAACTTCTCTATGGGCCCTTCTTTTGTCTCATATGCAACCAAAAATATATTCATTAATATTAAATAAATATTAACTCATATTAGCCATGATATATTTATTACAAACAACATTAAATGCAATGGGGCCTTTATCACCAATAATACTAAACCTTTGACATCAATGGCAATATTTCCAATAGGCATCCTAACAATTATTGTAATCTTATCCTTATCCATAAAAATTCCTTTTGTACATACTACATGACCCATCAAAACCCTTAAGGGTGTAAAATCAAACATTTCTTTAAATTATGACAATTTGTAGTGAACTACATCTTTCTAGCATTAGTCTAAGTCTAGATAGGTTATTACTAAATAGAAAAACACCACCCAATCATCAAAATAGACTTCCAAGATGTCATGGATAAAATCTTTGTACACAATCATTATCGATCTAGAGAAAAATACAGGGGTTTTATTTAATTAGAAAGGTATTAACTTATAAGAAAATGATCCCCATTCTATGGTAAACATGTTATTAGCTCAATCCTCTTCTATGATAGGTATCTCATGATAGATATTTAATCCATCTATGAATTAATAAACCTTGTGTCCTATGATAACCTAAAGAATTTCATCTATGAAAGGTATGGGGAAGAGATCATTCATGCAAGCATCATTCAGACTACGATAATATTCACAAACTCAAAGTTCACCTATTTTATTTGGTTGTACTACCATTGGAACTAACCAATAATTTTTTTCTATAAGAAATATGAATCTTAATTCTTGCATGCAATTGATTTCATCTTTGACCTTTAGCTTCATTATTAGGATTCAAGAAGTATAGTATTTTCCTAATCAACCATGTGCACTCTAGTTTGATGTATATTTACCATAAAGAAGGATCTACACCTTTGAATTATATAATATTATAGGGATGACATATTTATAATCCCTTAAGAGATACATGACTTATGAGATGTTTGCTTAATTCCAATAATCCCTAGTGTGTGCCAATTTTAATGTCCTTTATATTGATCTTTCTAATATATTCATTCAAAGGTTATATGTACATCTTACATGTTTCCTCAAGAATTGAATCTCTTACTGCTCATTGTCCTTCCCTCTCTATTACATTATTGTGTCATAGTCTATCCAATTTAGTTTGTCCTATGATCAGCTGCATTAACTATTAAAAATATCTTTTTGGTTCAAATAAGTTTACAAGATCCATATATTTGATGTCTTTGTTTGATGCCAATTCATCTTGTTCCTATATTCTATGACATATCTATGTTTTTTTACATTCTTTACTTTTATCCTCCTGGTAGGTTTGTAATGCATCATTCAAGTTGTAGGTTTCTTTCTACTATGATGTGGTCTCTATCATGTTATCTATGTATTTAATCCTTCCATGACATAGAAAAACTTTCAATTTTTTCAATTATTGATGTTATATCAAGTTATCTCTCTCAATGATGAATGTTTGGATAAAATCATGCTGAGCCTATGTATAGTGCTTAATTTCCCTATGGTACTCTTGGTGTATGTACCATGATGTTTGTGTGGGAAGAAAAATGACTGAGAGGGGGGTGAATTAGTCTTTAAAATGTTCATTCAATTCCACTTAACATTCATGATCCATTCATAAAAATATATAGATCAATCAAATGATAAGCAACCATACATATAAACATAAAATACAAGAAAACATCATATATATGGGAAAACCTCAAGGGAAAATAAACCCATTGATCTATACAAATGGACTACAGTACTATAAGACAAAAACCAAATTTAGTGAATCACCAAATTGACATGGATCACCAATGCCAACTAGCCAAGCACTCACTTGACTAAGCTTTTGAAAGCACACACTTGATAGGAGTCACCAATCCCCTAGATGAATCAATAGTAAATCAATCACCTTATTGTTTTGATCTCCTTTATAACACTACATTTCTAAACCAATATATGATGACCACGTCTTTAGCTCTTCACAATCATATCCCTCTCAAACTGCCTTCTAGGTCTCTTCACTTAACTATGTTTATTCAATACTGATTACGTTATATGACCTTGATCTTCATAATCAAACATCTTATTAGATATTCATGATAGTCCCTCTTCTTTTTTTTGATGATCTATAATACCTTCTTCCAATCAAGGATCTTCTATCTCATTCTCTCTTCTATTCAACCCACTAACCAACTAATTAAGCAAAAAGTTCCTTGTTATTATACAAGCCTCTTTCTCATACACCTCTTGGTTGTACATACATACTTGACCACTTGGATTGGACACAAAATAGGCCTTAAGACACATTACAAACAAGAAACAATCATTACATTAGGTCGATCATCACTCAAATAGACCAAATTATTCTTTAGGCCTCATAGAGACCTAATTCGATTAGGACTTTTATAGGACACGTTACCTTATGACCCCTTGAAACACTCTAAACCTCTATACACAACACAACCTCTTCATACAACAATCAAATAGGCCTTAGCCAACATCCTCCAAGCACCATAACACTTTTTAGGTCCAATCACCACTTGAAACACTCCATTAACAATGTTCATATTAGGCCTTTAAACACACATAAAATTATATCTTGAACAACCAAAGTAACACATCATTTACTCACACAACCATTAGCATAGGTTCTTAAAGCATCAACACATGCTAAGGATGAGGATAACTAAGTTTTAATTTAGAGCACAAGATAGTGAATATAATTCATATAAAAGCATAGTAAAGATGAATTATTATGTGTTAGATAGGAATTAGGAACAACTAGTAATTCATTAACATTTATAGAGCATAGAAGTAAACTAAAAATTAATCATGAGAATGCATACAAGGAATAAAATAATAAATACAATAGGTAACCATAACTAAAATAGTCTTTATTGATCTCTTTAAAGGTGGAACCCTATTATTCACACAAACATACATATATAGTAGTTTGTAGTCTATGATTGTTCACATTCTTCTTATACTTGGTGATAAAAGAGGAGTTTGTTCATATTATAACCTATTACAAGTCATGGAGATATGAAAATATATATATATATATATATCTGACAAAATAAATACATAGTGTATGAATATCAGAAGAATATCTTGTGTAACTTTACTATCAATTTTCTTCTCCCAATACTTTCCTAGACTTAAAATGTTGTCTCATCCTAAAATAATGTTATAGAATATTTTGAATGTACACAAAGGGTAGAAGCTGAAGAAGTGGTTAGATCAGTATGAGTTGTAGTATTTACTTAAAGTACCATTTTTGGTTGTCACCTTTTATGCACTAATCAGCCTCCCTTTTAAGTTTTTAATTAAGTAGGATACCAACCTACCACCCTTTTGGGTTTTCAATAGGT
This sequence comes from Torreya grandis, assembly GCA_037957365.1. Lineage (NCBI taxonomy): Eukaryota > Viridiplantae > Streptophyta > Pinopsida > Cupressales > Taxaceae > Torreya > Torreya grandis. The sequence goes on from JARHVA010001444.1 coordinate 1,429,228, forward strand.
TGGCATAACCAGGTGGCTACCCTTTATGAGTTTTTAACCATCCTAGCCTTGCTTGTCTTACTAGTCATCCCCAATATAAAAGTGTTTACAAAATTCTCAAAATTATCACCTTACACAATAATTAGCTTGATAGATGAGGTATAGAAATATATGAGGATTAGATAGAAGATTACTTAATATTGATATGTGTAGTCTTGTTTTAAGTGATGACTTGATAGAGATTCGACAATAGATTATACACTTGAGTGTTGAGGATCTAGGCAACCATGCTAAAATATAGAGACATGTTAGTCTTGTGTGTCAATCAAGCATAACTTCTTAGACCATAAAAAATAGAATGCATAATAGTGTATGATTTCTAATGATATACTTTAGGTTTGAGTCATAAATAATGCTCATGGATAAAATAGTGTTATTCACCCACATCTATATCTCACCACTCAACTAATCTAGTTTATCTACATGGCATTGAGCCTGAAGACCTATGAATGACCATTGTAAAAGTTCACTCTACTAGTTGAGAATTTTATTATGTACATTATCCTAGGTATTTATCAAGTCCTATAGAGCTCAGTTAGTCTCATCCATAGAAGTGGTGTGGTTTCCCATAGTTGTCTTAGAAGTTATGGTGATGGTGAAGTCTATGCTCAAACTAGCTAAAAAAATTCTCTAGTTACTGCTTCTAATTTAGCAAGGTATGCATGACCTATTGTTCTTGTAGTGTGATAATGTATATCATGCCTTGGTATTCCTCTAGTAAGGTCATTAATGTGGCTACCTTAATCTTCATGTTCTAGCATAATGTACCAACTACATGGAGTTTCTAAGCTGCTCACCAATCCTTAGTTAGCTTAGAGACCTACATCTTGAGTCTACATTGGTTGGGCATGACTTGGTCCCTGATTACTTGAGTGACCAAATATAGGTAGGCATCCCAGATCATTTTCATAGATTAATGAAGGTGGGCCTTCAACTCTACATTATTTTCCTTAGATTGATTCATCTCCATCTCTAAAGAGGAGGCCTTATGCATAATTGACTCCTAGAATATTGTTATGCCCTCCAATTATTTCTTTAGTGGGATCCTAGAGACATCCAAAGAAGCCTCCTTCTTGATTGAAATTTTAACCAATGTACTTATAGGATTTCATGGGTATGGTCATGGCATCATGGCAAGTGGGAGTGAAAAAGTGGTGCATTGAGCACTAACTATTGGGACATCCTAGAGCCAAACTCTTATGATTGGAAAATTTGGGAGTTGAGGACCTATCTTTACTAGAGTTGGTTATTATTATTGTGTTGTCTACTCTACTTCTACCTAAGGATTATCTACTGCATATTACTACTATGTTATTATCTCTACTACCAACTTGAGTTGCTACACAATGTCTTTAACCTTCTTTCTTTTTCATGTCTTCTTATGCAGCTTTCAACTTTGCCTATTCCTCCTTAGCCTTTAAATTATGTGCATGTTCTTATTATTATTTATTTTTATATTATACTAGGGCCATATCCTTGGATTATTCTTGTGTATCCTAGGCTTTTTCTTATCCTTATGTTTATGGATGTTGGGCCTATGCCAATTATTAGTGCAAGGCTTCATCTTCTTATTCCTTCCTTTTCTTCACAACTTCCTCTATTTTTTGTTGTGTACTTTATAGCTTACATGGAATAATATGATTGGGATACTTTATCCTATTTTTTTTCTCTTTTTACTTTCATGTTATGGCACAAATTCCATTGTATTAAGACTGACTTATTTTTATTTCTACACCTGCTCCTCCTATACTTTCCTGGATACGTTGATGTTTTCCTAGGCATTCTTGGCCACATCCATGGATTTATATCTATTAGCCTCTATGTCCTTGGCATTTTATATGGCCTCAAATTAGTAATATTATTGAGTTTCCTATTCTTATTGAGATTTCTCATTTAGTCACTTCTTTTTTTCCTTCTTTATTCATTATTCTACTACATGAGCTAATTCTTCCCTCGATGCTTATTTTTATTCTTTTATAGGTTGTTCAGGTATGATATCTTCAACATTATAGGCCTATGGTAATATAGGAAAATCACTTGGTTTGAATTTTTATATAGAAACCTCTACCTTCTTCTACTCAAGTGTGACCAATCTACATTAAGGTGGTGGTGAAGTAGAGGCAGGGGTAAGTTATGCTTCTTGTAAGGTGTCTAGTTATCTGAATGTTTGATTTTTAAGTGTAGGGAATACTATAGCCTCTTTATTGGTTTGGGGTCTATACATAAGTGATTCTAGTGGGATTTAGAGAAGGGGTACACATGTATCTTTAGTTGTGAATGTGTGAGTAGGGTATGGCTAGAAAAAGTCAATCCTCCATTACAACTACTCTACTTCTTGTATAGTGTCAACAATAATGGATGAAAATCAAGATGGAAGGTTCACCCATATTTTTATGGGAACCTGATTTTTCACTTGAAATATTTACATAACCTTCTAAAATAATAATTACGTCTCCTCCTTGTCATATAAATCTATAGCCATGTTTGCAATCATGACCTAGTCGACTTCTTTCTCATCTATGCCCATTTATGGATGGCCAAATGAGGTCATGATCTATGACACATTTTGATCATCCAACCAATTTGTTTTGTTATGTGTCTTAAATTTCAAAGGAGGGGGTGTTGATTAGTGCTCTACATAAAACATGGGTTTTCCCTTCTATTGCTGGGAACTTGTAGCTTATTCTAGTTATTGTGCTTCAAGAATGGATGTGCTAAGTGGTATGGTCTATAGGGGAGTCATATCCTTGGATGTAAAATATTTTTGTTTAGAAACTTCTACCTATGCCATGTCCATGGTGACAAAGAATGGAAGTGGTGTGAAGGGTGTCTATAACAACTAATGAATGTGTATAAATATACCATTCAACAACAAAGTGATTATTATGTGTTAACCTAGATATTGCATGATGTCTAGTGGTACTTGAGATGCATTATGATCAGTTCTAGACACTACTCACATGATGATTTAAATTTGACCTCATGTGTTAGGGATCTATATTACTATGTCTAGATGATATTAGGAAATTTTTATGTAGGCCAATAATCCATATCAGGGTGCACTTATCTCTCTAGGGACTTCCATTTTGTGAAGTAGATAAGGAAGATGGGAAAATAGTATTGAAATGTCTACCTTAGAGAGGTGATAAAATTATAAATGTTTGTTATTATCTCCTACATGAAGTAATCTAGCTAGTTTAATTGCTCCTTCTTATGGATCATGTGATGGGTTATGTCTAAAACTCCTTTTGGTATCTATTTTATAGACTTGGTTATCTACCAAAGCCTTCTTGTGATTCACTTGATGAGGATGAACATTGGATCATCTAGGATTTCATCAATTAGAATCCATTTGTTACTCCAAACATAAAAATCTCTAACCTCTTATAAAATGGGGGGCATTCTCATCTTATATGGAGACAGGGAGGCTCCTCATGTAGGCACACCCAAAGCTTGGGCCATGGATTTTATGTTGATGATAATGGTGAAATCTTTGCCAAGTTATATATTTTCATCATTATATCAGCTGAGTAGAACTTATCTCTCATAGGTCACCAAAGGTAGGCATTATTAGTAGGAACTTAACATATGTGTTATGGAATTGGTGTGGGGCTATGAGAGTGATAAATTATGCAACATCAACAGGGTATGGATGAAATAACTTATGCTCTTCTTGTTGAATGAAGTCAAATGGATATGGATAATAAAACTTTGTCTACTTGAGATCCATGCTGATGCCCATTACTTCTTTTTTTACTTATATCAAATCCCTAATGAGCTGTAAAGTATCCATGTCTATTGAAGTGATGAAGTTATAATGCTCTCTCCTCTTTATGTAAGAAAACTAGCTTAGATCTTTGCAATTGTAGATCTTTGAAATGCTGACTTACTTCTCAAACTTGGCCTTTATATATTTCATGCCTATTAGATTCCACATAAATGTCATGTTGAGCTATCCATTTAACATTAGTGGAATGTTGATGTGACAAATCTAATCAAATCTGATAATTAAAGTAGTTAGTCATTGTTACATTTGTGGAGATACATGATTATACTCTTTTCTATCCATATAAGGGTAAAAGTGGATGATGTTGATGGGTAGCCAATTTATTGAATATGAAGTTAATCAAACCTTGGATCTAGTATTTACTTCTAGTGGATGACCATTATACAATGTAAATCTTATTTATGTGACTTATCCATACCTTTCCTAGATTTAATTGCTCTTATTTTATCCTCTTAACATCCATGATGGCACACATGGATTATCCTATGAAAGGATGTTACACGTTATTCTTGGTATCTTTATTCTCTAATGGTATTAAAGAGATCATATAAAAACACACATAGACAAAAAAAACACATAAAAGACATGCATAAATGAGAAATCCTAATCTACTTGGTCTTATTCAATACCCACTCAGTAGAATGAGATAAATTCAACTATTGGTGGTAGTACTTAAGCTTACAACCATTCACCTACCTTGGTAAAATGGTTCCCTAAATATTTATTCAAACCATGGTTATTTCCTATGATAGTTCATGAATAACATAAGGCCCTTTCCATCAAATCTGTAACTTGCCTAAAAAATCCCTGAAATGATTGCCATATAATAAGATTGGTTTTACTTTATGAAATTACTTATGGCACAAATTCCTTTCATGTTATGATTTTTGGATCTGCTTGTGAACTTCCTACATCCATGTTGTTTTTTATCTATACTCATCCATCTTATTTAGTTTGATAAGTCTCTTGGTTAGAGATTCATGATCCCCTAGTTTCATGACCATGGTAATGTGTAGACTAGGTACTAAGTATTTCATTGTCATAACTGCTTCAAGTACATACACCAACAAGAATGGAGTAAAACCCATGGCTCTCTTATAGTGCATTTAATATGCCAAAAAAATGATAGGAATGTGATCTTCCTAGTCATCCATCTTAACATCACAGATCTTTGTCAACATTTTACCCAACACTTTGTTGGAATCTTTAGCTTGATCATTGGCTTGTGGATGGTACGTAGTGATTTTATGATGAGAAATCATAAATTCCTTAGTAAGAGCCTTGATGGTGTTATTTATAAAGTGTTTTCCTTAATATCTAATGAGATTTATGGGGAATTCAAACCTTGTAATAATATTCTCATGAAGAAACATTTCTACATCCATTGCACCATGACTAGTGTCACAACAACTTCAACTCACTTGGTAAAATAGTCATTCATAGTGATAATATGTCTTACTTTATTGTGTTTTCTCGATGGATTGATAGGTCCAATAAAGTCAATGCCTTATTGTTTAAAGGGCTACTCAGCTAATAGAGGCTATAAAGGCATTTCATCTTTTTGTAGTGGTTTACCCATGCATTGGTAGACATCACATTGTTACACTACTCTATGTGAATCCTGAAAGAGATTAGTCCACCATAACCTTCTCTATGATATCTTCTTGGAAATAATGTCTCTAGAATAATGTCCTCCTATGAGTCCTTGGTGTGCTTCCTATAGGAGTTAAGGTTGTTCATGTTCCAAAAAAACCCTAAATAGTACTTCATCCTTCCCTAAATGATATAAAATCCCATTGATGATGGTGTATGGTAAAGATCTAGTAATAAACTACCTCTTATCACATTATTGATAGTGTGTAGGGAATAATCCTTATTCAAGGAAGTTGGAAATTGCTTCAATTTTTTTTTGGAATCATAGAAACATGAAAGAGATGAGTATTAGGAGAGTCCTCTAGTAATTATTATTATTCTTTTCCATTAGGAATACAACTGAGATGATTTGGTCTCACATTCTCTCTTCTTAGCTTGACATTAATGCAAAATTGGAACTCCTAAAATAGCATTAACCAACTAGAGATTTTTTTTCCTAGCATTATCTTGTTGATAAGGTATCATAGAGCTTGGTGATCAATAAATACATTGAATGGTGTCATGAGAAGATAGTGCCTAAATTTTTTTAGTGAAAACACTATGGCCAATGCTTCTCATTCAACTATTGTATAGTTCTTCTCAACATTAGATAGTTTTTGGTTGGTAAAATGAATGAAATGGTTGAGTCCACAATCTCTTGGTTTTACAAGCATAATACTGACTATGATACCTAAAGCATCAATGTGCATGTGAAAGGTCTTTTTTTAGTCTGGAAAGGTGAGGATGGGCATAGTAATAAATATATACTTTAGTTTGATGAAGGTTGTTTGGCATTTAAAATTCTAGATAAATTTTGAACTTTTGTGCAATAAATATTCAAAAATAGATGAAATGGTTGCATATCCTTTAATAAATTTATGATATTACCCTATATGACCCATATAATATCATACTTACATGGAGATAATGGGTGGAGGCATACTCAAATTTATTACAATTTTGGCCTAGTCAACCAAAATGCCTTCATTGCATATGACATGACCTATCAAAACACAAAAAGAAATAAAGAATAGACATTTATTTAAATTTAAAGCAATGCATAGAGCTTGAAATTGTTCTAACATTAGGAAAAACTTAGACAAATGTTCTTTAGATAAGGAAAATACTACCCAATCATCAAGGTAGACTTTCAAAAAGTCATGAATGAAGTTCTTCAATTTAGTCACTATTGCATGAGAGAAAACTACAAGTGTGTTCTTAAGGCCAAAAGACATGACCTTGTACTAAAAATATCCCCATTCCATGTAAAAATTCATTTTGGCTATGTATTCTTTAGTGATGGGTATTTGATGATAGCTGTTAAAATCATCTGTGAAAGAGTAGACTTCATGTCCTATGATAAATTTCAAAACTTCATCTATGAGTGGAATTGATAATAGATCATTTACAAATGCATTATTTAGAATGTTATAATATCCAAATAATTTTATCTCCCTTGTCTTCTTTGGTTTCACTACCATGAGACTTACCCAATCTACCTTTTCTACCAGATATATTATTCTTATGCCCTACATTCTATCAAGTTCAACCTTCACTTTCAATTTCATGTTCGGATTTAGATTCTATGACCATTTCTTTGTAGGTCATGTGAACTCATTAAGTTAGATATGCATCTCACCTAGAGATGGACCAACTCCTTATACCTCAAAAAATTTAATAGGAAAGACATATTGATAATCTCATACGAGTTGTATAACTTCAAAAATTTCAGCTTCTATTTAATCACCTATATGTGCCAATTTTGGAACCTCCTCAGTTCTAATATTTTCTACATGATTTTTAATGGTCTGCTAGTAAATATTTCACTTCTCTTCATCAACATATTTTTATATCCTCCATTTCCCTTCTTGTTCTATAATTTGTATGTTGTGTAACTTGTCTTCTTCAGTAGGTTTTGTGTTGAGGTCATTTAGTGGTTTTGTAGGACATTCAAGTTAAAATAAATCAACCAAATATATATCACCATTAGAATAATAATACTCAATGTGCTCTTATTCATCTTGTATTTTGTGGCATGGATGTGTAAGACATTATTCTTTATTGGTAGATTTATATCTTTGTAATGCTGAATTGAGATCAGAGGTTGCATTCTTCTGTGTTATGGATTTTGTTGTAGTGCTTAAGTCTTATGCATTCCCATGGTATAAAAATTATTTGATTTTATGTAGTACATTGTGAATAAAAGGGTTTTCATCTTCAAAAATAAACATTTTTATGAAATAACTTTGCACATGTACCCAATGCTTTATCTCACTCTTGCACTCTTAATGCATATACCATGTTGATGTTAAAGGAGGAAGTGTATAATCAAAAATATGGACCCAAAACTTTGGTGACACATGTTCTTTAGTCTAAAATTCAACACATTTATGAATATGAGTTTAAGGACAATCACCTTCTTAGAAGAAATTCCAATTACTTCAGATGATTTGTAGTAGCTATAACTTGCTAATCATGACCTCACAAGCATCATCCCACTTAATCTGGTCATTTTTATAAATTTCCCACATATCTCTACAACTTATTTTAGGGCATAATTCAAATAATTGAACCACTAGCTGATGTTAGGTAAATGAACTTGTAAGCATATAATTAAATCATTGATACCCTCTATTTCATAGTACATAAGAAGTTATCTTTCATGTGTGAATACCATTCTCATATATTAGAGTTCATTATCACCTCAATCCTAGCTGAGTAGGTATGTGTCTGAGTCTCCACTAATAGGTGAAGATATTTAATAAGGAAAAGTGACTTCTCTAGTTAGCTCTATATAGTCCTATGTGTGATCATGTGTATGATAGAGGAAGTTAAATTGTGAATGAGTAGGGGATTTTGTAGATATAAATGCATAATCCTCTATGGTAAACTAGGTTACCAAAAACTAAGTAATTACTAGTTTGGGCCTCCATTGTTTACATTTATTTAACTATTGAGTGAGTAATGATTGTTCATAAGGTTTAGTATGCTCATACAAGAAGTTGCGCTCAACTGTGCATAGACATTTTCAAATTTACTCAGTGTTCACCTTCATCCAACTAGTTTCTTACAAGACATATGGAGATTATAATTCAACCAGAATGATGTAAAGTTTATGAAATCTATTTAGAGGAATGATAATAACCTTATCTCCTTGGTATACCTCTAATTTATTTTGCACCATGTTGATATTCATTTGACCATCATATGCTCAATTTTTACCAATCAATTTAGGGTAATGTGTTTTTTTATTAATATAGATGAATTTAAAGTACCTCACAAGGTTAGTTCTATGAATTTTATCTCAAAATATTATAATATACCAATAGGTTCAACTCTCCTATAGTCAGCTAAGCATAGAGTTACAAGGTTGTAACTAAGAACTATTTGTCTAATAGCTTACCATGTAGACCTAGGAATCATATTGACTGTGCTACAAAAATCAAAGAAAACATTTGGAATTTCATAACTTATAATACAAATGTTGGTTCATGCATCTACATCCCAAGGCTTCTTTGTTTTGACATACTAGACCAACTTTTCTATCTTCTATTATGCATGTTGTGCACACTCTAGTAGATTATGTAACAAGTTTGTGATGTTCTGTGAGATGTATTTATTGTGTAGTGTGCTTAATTTTTTTTAGAATATCTATTAGTGTAGTGCTAACTCTATCCTGATGCATAAGATGCATAATTCATATGATTTGGCCATACATTTGAGAAATTATTTCTGTAACATCTCCTTCAATAGTGTCTTGATGTTGTATGTTTTTAAACATCTATGCAACTTCATACTTGAGCCCCTTTTATATAGCTAGGTATAGGAATTTATCCTATTTTCATTTTATAATTCCCTAATCTTGAGGCATTTCAAGAGGGGGAAAACCTATTTTTATGTACTACTTTTGAGTAACAACATTTAGGAAGGCATCTTGCTTAGGCTGTGCATTCACCATATTTACATTTTTAATAGCCTTATCCTTTATTTTGTTTTCCAAGATAGGACAATCTTATATGTTGTGTTTGTCAGATATTCTACAATATGCCTAGTAAGACTATATTTGAAGATTAAATAGTAAATTTCATTGTACATGATTGTACTCTCCACATAGATAACATTACAAAGGAGGCCATTGATAGTTGTTGCCTCTACCACCTTAGTAACCTCTTTTGTATCTACCCCTAACTCCTTTATTGGACTGATATCCTCTTCTATACCCTCTTTGTTTTTCCACAATGTTCCAATGCTAATAATACTGATTATTATCTTTAATTCTAAATTTTTATTATGTAACTAGTGGGCTACAAATCATTTATTACTTCTACATCATGGTTGAAATCCATAGTTTTACATACTGGTATTAAAAAAATGGTGGTATCCAACATCATGAAGGAGGGGTCCATCCAACTAGACCATGAGGTTGGTATTATGGTGAAATAAGAATCCATTATGGACCTATTTGGGTCATAAAATGTTTATTAACCTCTGGGCTTGGAATCTTCTATTTTACCAAGGAAATTTATTGCACAACAATGATGAATACATTTTTGGTGATGCCTTCCTTGAGCTCTTGTAAATACATATAGTTCTTTTCATCATGATTTTTAGACTTATAGAAATTACAATATAGATTTTATGTATTCTTGACATACTATTGTAGAATAAGGCACTACATTGTTGCATACCCCACTACTCAACAAATTTCACAAAATTTAGTCTTGATCTTAGAACAATAATTACTATGATGTCCTTATTTTTTTCACTCCATACACAATAAATTCAATTTAGGTTTATATTCCTCATGGTATTAATCCATTATCTTCATAATATCCTATAGTTTATTTTTAATCTTGGAATTGGCATTAGGAGCTTCTCCATGGTCTTTAATTTGCTCTAATTATTGGGCAACATCTCTAGCATTTGATTTAGTAGCATATTGAGTCTATGCAATGGCAAACCTAATTCTAGAGAATAGTCCTTTAATGAACCACATAAATTTGTCTTTATATGTTAAGTAAAATTATACTTTATTCATCACATCAAATAATCTTTGGTCATAGTCATAAATTTATTCTTTCAACTTCTACCTTATCTCTTTCAAGTCTTGAATAGTCTGGTTTGTACATTTCTTTATATTAAACTTTGTGATGAGGCATTCCTTAACTTTTTGTAGAGTTTCCAATTAAAAATACATGTGATATATGAACTTAAGGTTTTTTATAGATTTTTCTCCTATTAACTTTCACTGTTGGACAAATTCATCAGTAATGGCCTTAGCTTTCCATCTCATTTCATAGGTTAGTAAGTCCTATTTAGGATCCATAGATCCATCATAGATTGATAGATTTATGAATCCTCATAAATGAACCATTGTTTAAAATGGTTTTAATGGAATATATTGTGTAAATTTTATAATATGAGGTTATGCTTTGGGAAATCCTAGCTACGTACTACACTGCACACTAGTAGAGTCAATGTGTGCACTTTGATTTTATGCATCTCCTTATTTTATTTGTTTGGTTTCATCAATCCATATGGACTTCAAAGCCTTTAAAATTGATGTTATTTCAATTTTGGTACTCAAATAATTCACTTGATCTAAAAATGAGCCTTCTTAACTATTATCTTCCTATCCACCTGGTTGAAAACTTCTACTAGAATATAAGAGATTGGGTTGTAAGGATTTGTGCTCTTCTGGTGAATGAATCTTTCCTATAACTTCTTTTGTGCTTGAAACTATGATTAATTTATGAATATTTTATACGTATTTACTTAATCCTTATTTTTATGATAATACCCATTCTTGTAGTTTCACACTACATCTATCATCTAACTTCTCTACTTATATAGTATTCTCACCTTCTTCTTCAAACATTTCTTCTTTATGTCATTCTTCATCACTTATTTATATCTACCAAAATTCATCATTTTATTTCATCATGCTAATTTATTATTATATACAATCTTGCTCATTATGTATTACTACTCATTAATCATCTAGTTTACTATAACTCTTACCTTTGTTCATAGCTATCTGGGTATTTTATTATTTATTCCATCTATTCTATTGTCGTAGTTCACATTCTGAATCCAAAATTTTATTATGAATCTTATTCCCTCGTGTATCCATTATGGATTTATTATTAATCCTTACCAATCTAACCATTATTCACCATCATGTTTCATACACCCCCATATGCCTGAAGTACTACTCCATATTGGTTGGAGTAGGCACCATGCCCTGTCCACAACCAACATTTTTGCAAGAAGAGGTAGTCACTACAAAAATTTCCCTTGAATTCCTATAAAAAATATGTCCTATGAAACTTCAAAATTTATGTATATTTTTACTATAAACTTGATGATGTATCCATCTATGGTGGTAGAAACCAAATAATCTATCACCCTCATCTGGTTAGTTTTTAGTTTCTACAATTGGTCTATCTTCTCTTCAATATAGATGATTGTTTTTTCATTCTTGGGTTAATGTAATAGTATTCCAACTAAGATAACCAATTGGATAGAAATTTAGGTAAATTTCACCAAAATATTTTATATATTTCTCCATATATATGTTTTTAGATGACTTCTTGTGTGGTAAGACCAGTCCATTTAGATTCCTCTTCTATGAAATTAGATACTTTTTGGTCTAATGATGTCTCAATGTCTCTCTACCTTGGTAACCATCTTAGAATAATTTCATCTATAATGAGTGTTTCCATGCTTAAAAAACCATTATTATAATATATTTATAAATAATCATAAAATGCTATGGATGAGGATATCTAATTTTTACTTTAGTGTATAGGATAGTGTAGAGAATTCATATACAAGGCGGGAAAATAAAAACATAATGAAGATGAATTATTATATGTTAGATAGTAATTAGGAAAAAAAATAATTAAATAAAAATTTATGAATCATTTGGATAAAATTAGATATAAATAAACTAAACATTAAACAAGAGAATGCATGCAAGGAATAAAATAAGAAACATAATAGGTAACCATAACCAAAATAGTCTCTATTGATCTCTTCAAAGGTAGAACTCTACTATTCATATAAACATACATATAAAGTCATTTTTGGTATAATATTGTTCACATTTTTCTTTTACTTGGTGCCAAAAGAGGAGTCTATTCATATTCTAACCTATTACATGTCATGGAGATAGGACAAAATATACATATATCCAACAAATTGAATACATAACACACTAACATCAGAAGAATATCTTGCAGACTGTTACTATCAATTTTATTCTCACAATAACAACCATAACAATAAATTAATTATATATAACCTACATAACCTCAATAATATCACCATATATTTTATACACTTCAAACAAGGGCATAGAGCCTCAAAAATACCTTTGGAACTCATTCACTTAGAATTGCCACTTTTCCTCAAAGACTAGTCATGGTGACTTAGACCTCCAACACATATATAGACACTTTCAAAGAATTCCAATGCAATAAAATTATCCTATAACATCTATATACCATCTTAAAATACAAACACCATATGGTCTAGTGGAAACTATTGGTCTTATAGACCAATTTATTGACATCACTACACACATATCTCACTGAGTTAGACAAATCATTTTGGATTTATCATTTTCATCACTATAACTTACTTCCAAGATTTATACCAAGCATGAATAATAAATACCATTATCAAACATCATCTCCATTCACTTGGTTTCAACATTCTAACATGATAACACATTCCAATTCATCTTCTCACTACTATTTGGGTTTCTCACTATTTGCTCCATTAGGCCTATTAAAAACTAACTTGGATCAATGGTTTATCACACTTTATGGATAAAAAATATCTATAAACCTTCATGTAAATGATACATGAGTCTCTACCTTCTTCTTCCATCTATTTTCTTACTATGTCTAATGCAACTTTTGACTTCTACAATAACTTATTCAAAAACAAGCATGTAACTCAACATTTTCTCTATCCTCTCTCTAACCAATACCACATAGAGGTACCTAGGAGAGTAAAATACAAGATGAAATATATTAAATTATCATACCAATCCATTATAGTCACTTTTGATCAACATCTTCAACATTAGGTCCTTATTAGGGTTCTAAGAGGGTTTAAACCTATTTTCACTCTTAAGGATAATTGAAAAAAACATGACCCATCAATTTAAAAACTAATTCTTGGAATTTTGAGCTAGGAACCTTACACATATACCTTGAATTTATTGGGTTCATATGAAAAGGTTTGACAAGATGATGTGATAAGAAAATTCTTCTCAGGTTGAGAACCCTTCATTCTAAGCACTAGAGAGACTTCCAAATAAATTTTTATGCCATGTCCTTCAAACTATGACCTTAAACCACATAAAAAAACCTTGAAACAACATACCTTACCTTTGAAAATTCTTACATGATCTCGAACATATTTAAATATGATCATAACCCCTCATTAGGCTACAATCACTCTCTTTACTCTCTAGACCTTGACCTACAAACCACATTAGGCATTAAAATTGACCTTTATGCCTCTTTCCATTGACTTTAAACCTTACTCACATACATCATTAATATGCCTTGACAATAGATCATGATACATCATTAGGCTAGGTAGGTTCTTAGGAGTGGTCTAGATGCATACTTGTTTTGAAGGTCCTACCCTTGTAGGCTTACCCTAAAACTCTCATGAGTGTTTCAATACCTCACTCACATGCTCAAAAAAAATCACATAACCACTCATGCCTATGTGTACTAATCTCACAAAGCCACCTTGCTCATACCTTCTCATAAGGTCTCTTCATGCCATGATTAGGCTCAGTATACATAAAGACCTATAGCAAATTCTCTCTTTTGCCTTTAAATTCTCTTTCATGAAAACATCCTTCAATGAAAACACTCTATCAATGCCCATTGTCACATCAACATAATACCAACTATGCACACTCTCTTAAAGACATAAACATCATATAAGATGATCCTTTGACATTAATGACAATACTCAACAATCTCCTCCTTTATAATTGATGGTAAGTATTGGTGTTATAGAATTGTACCCTAGTTGAGAAGGGGATTATTTATATATTATTACTCAGATCTAGTTCAACATGGGATTGATCCTAGGATATGGGTATACTAATAATGGATTAGACTTTTAGATAAGTCTAAATTCCTTATGGATCTATCACCTACACTAAACATAAACTATCGCTTGCTTGGAAAAGAGAAAGAGGTTTTGATAATAACTTATAAATCATGTAAAAGAGGTGATGCACCAATGATTTGATAACTCAAACTCACATAATACACACTATGAGACACTTTCAATACCAAATAATATCAATCTCACAAAAATATTTAAGAATAAGGCATTAATTAGTTATCAAATTAGCAAGAAAGGGTAAATATCTACTTTGAAACTAGATAATAAATTATAAATTGCATTTATAATAACCTATAATAACTATTAAGCACTCCCTGAAGGTGAGGAAACACCTAGAGATAAGCATGGAATATACATTCACTTAACCCTAATACATGAATTGATAGAAACACACTTCGATCCAACTGAGAAAAGGATGGAATTTAGTATTTATTGCATAAAAAAGGTGTCATAGTACAAATTTTGGTAGAGTTTGGTCATACCAAAAAGAGGGATCCATTTTAAGGTTTGGAAGCCTATATTTATAGAAAAGAGAAGGAGAAAGAGAAAAATGTATATTGAAAGAGGCCCAACCACTTTCAATGGATTAGCACAAATTTGAGGATGCTGACTCATGACCTTATCAAGAAGGTCCTGTAAAATAATTGAATGCTCCATTGATATTTATCCAACCATAGGCTCTTCTTCTTAGAACTCTATGTCATTATCTATCTAATCTATTGATGAGGACCATGTCTTAGATTTATTAGAAATATGCCACATTTGATTTAGGTGGCCAACTATATTTTCTCATTAAGAAGTGACCCTAATGATAGGTGAGACACATCTCTCTATGATCAAATTTACATCTACATTTATTCTAACTTGAACCTCGGTCCATTTTATAAATAGAAAACCAATCTTAGATCATTAGTTTTCACACACACAATATTCATAAAAATTTTACAAACTATTTGAACTTGCTTCATAATCACTAGTCTCTATATTAGGTCTAAACAACCATAATTATATGGAGATCTACTGACAATACTTAGTCTTGCTCATTCCATCTAGATCATATCTGAGCTCTAGTTCGTTTGAATTTACAAGCCTAAGTCAAAAATTGCCCCATCAACATCCATAAAAAATGTCTAGGATTTCCTTTGTTTGATTTTCCATTCAAAACAGTCTTAGTCCATTTCATTCTGATCAATTATATTTATTCTTATTGGTCTCATAGATTCTTTTAACTTCTTGACTCTACTTGGATTGTTAAGTTTTTGTTATATGAATGCATACAAGTCCTTTATTTCCTATTAGAAATCCCTTTGACATGTTGATCTGATCATGCACCATCAGATCAAGATATAAAAGATCACATACATTGTATATCTCCCTAATCCCACCTTTCTTATTAGTTCTTGCACTTCATCAGATCATTGATATGATTGAATATTGATCATTGATTTAGCTCGAACCCATCCTTTTGTTAATAAACACACACTGTTAGATTTTGGCTTGATGATCCTCCATCATTAGATCATTTCCAAGTTGTAAATATTTAAGGGCTTTAAATTAGGGACCTTTTGACCTGTTTGACTCCAGTGTAGATCGATCTGTTGTATTATTATGAGGATATTAGAGAATACCAGATCTTGACCAACTTTAAACGTTTTAAGGACCTTTTGAACCCAAATGATTACTTGTAGTGGCCTAATTTTAACAAACACATAAATGTCTTATTAAATTATTGACTTCACATGTGTTGTTAGATATTGCTCAGATTGAATGTAAACCATTGATCTTGAAACCATTTGAATACAAATGGATATTTGTCATGGCTTGAACTTTGATGTTTGTACTAATGTATTTGACATCTGCATGACCTTCACTACACATTTTAAAACCAATGGTCATCTTTTGTGCTTGAATTTGACATTTGTGGGGCCATCTCAGACTCTTTAAATTCAAAATACTATTCCCTATAGCCTAAAATTGACATTTACATAACTATCTAGATCAAAAATTCTATGGGCTATTTCCTTTAGACCTTTTGCTAGAAATTTTGTCTAAAAAGTGACCCTTCAGAATCCTTAAATTGGATCATTTTCTCGAGAAACAAAATTTTAGGAAAAATGTATAGGGCACATTGCTGTGAGAGTGATTCTTTGAAATTTCTATATCAGACCATTTTTCCAAGAAAAGACCCTTTTCCTTAAAAATTTGACTTTTTAGGACTTTTGAAAATCCCCTTCATAATTTCTATTTGGTTCACTTTTCTAAAAAAATAGCCTTTGGGAAAATTGTTTTAGCCACTTTATTTGACAAATATCCCTCAGGATTTCTACTTGGGCCACTTTTTATGAAAACTGACCCTTCAGAACTTTGTTTTGGACATTTTTTGCAAAATAAATACCCTTCAAAAAAAGTATTTGGGACACTTTGCTTAAGAATGACCCTTTGGGGAAATTGTTTGGACAATTTTCCTAAATAAATTACCCTTAATAAATAGGTCTTGGTATTTTACTTCAGACATTTTATCCAAAAGAATTCATGCCTTCAGAAACTTTATCTCTAACCATTTATCCGAAAGAGTTCAACACTTAGCCAAAAATGGGTCTGAAAGAATTTAACTTAGCAAAATAAAAGCTCAAAAGAATTTTTTTGAGAGAATAAACACTTAGTGAAATAAAAGGTTTGAAATAATTTAGCTTATCAATGAAATCCAAAATAATTCACAAGTAAAGACTTAGTTCAAAAAGGTTGTATACTTAGCCTTTCCAAGGTCTATAAGCCATTCTTAACTTATACTTGGACTGTTGCTTGATCCTTGAAGGCCAAAAAGAACTATGAAAATATGAAGCTTGTACAAACATATTTCATGACCTTGAAATAATTTTTTTCACCATGAATCCTACTTATATTAAATCATTGGACCACTCTTCAATCAGGGTCCTACTCCAACTAAACTCCTGGACTATGCACATTTTTTGTATCTAGACTAAATTTGGTCAACAACAACCACTCTCATAAAATTATCTCAATAAACAACTTGTCCATAATTTTTAACTTTCTCCTTCATTTACATAAATGATAAACTTATGTTTTCAACTCCTTGCAACCAAAACCCTCAACATAGAGGACTACGAGTCTATGAGTCATAATACAAATGTGTTCCCCTATCTCCATGCATACCTTCTTTGAAATATGCAACTAATCTTAGAGATAATAAACCACTTGATTATCTCCCCTTAAGTACTTTTCTTCCTCAATGATGACTAGGGGTAGAAATTACACCCAATTCTTATATGAGGTATTCAAATGTTACCTTTGGAAGTGGTTTGGTCAAAATGTCTACAATATGATCCTATGTAGAAACATATTCAAGTCTAACACTTTGTTCACTTACCTTTTCTCTTAGAAAATGATACCTAATGAGAATGTGATTAGTTATTGAATACATGATAGGGTTCTCTTAGATGCTTATAGCACATGTATTATCACAATAGATAAGACTAAGACCATCATACTCTACCTTGTAGTCTTTTAAGGTTTATCTCATCTATAGGACCTAAGTAAAACATGAAGATTTTGAAATATACTTAGTATAACAAGTGGATAATTATAATTATGTTTTATTATTACTTATCCATGAAATTAGGCACCCATCTAATAATAAAGCTCCTCCACGAGTACTTTTCCTATCATCTAGGATGCCTGCCTAGTCTTCATCTATATAAGATATCCAATTGAACTCCTTACTCCTTGGATATCACAAATTAAACTCCATAATCCCCTTGAGATACCTAATTATCCTTTTGATTGATTTCATATGATTTTCCTTTGGATATTCTTGAAACCTTCCCAAAAGACCTACTACTTACATGATGTCAAGTCTAGAGGTAGTGGTGTATAGAAAACTTCCAATCATTAACCCATATGATGTCTAATTTACCTTTGGATACTCATCTTCCTTGCTCAACTTACACCTTGTGATCATTGGTGTACTAACTACCTTAAATTATTCCATCTCAAACTTCTTCAACATCTCTCTTATGTACTTAGCTTGTGAAATGAATATACCTTTTTCAAACTAAGTGATTTGCAACTCAAAAAAGAATGATAGTTATCCTAGCATGGACATCAAAAACTCTTTCTTCATCACTTATAAAATTATCTTGGTCATGTTCTCACTATTTACACCAAAGATGATGTCATCCACATAGACAATGATTATCAACTAATGGTCATCTTCTTTTTTTACGTACATATTACTATATGTAAATCCTCTTTTGAATCCTTGATCCAACAAATACCTATCCAACATGGCATACCAAGCTATAGGAGGTTGATTTAGAATGTAAATATCCTTTTTCATTCTAAAAACATAGTCCTTATTACCTAATAGTGATAACCCCTTAGGTTTCTCTATGTACACCTCTTTTGAATTCCCATTCAAACAGGCAAATTTGACATTTATTTGGTGTACCTTGAACCTTTTGAATCCTATATATGCTAGAAAAAATCTAATGGCCTCTAATCTTGCTACTAGTGTGAAGGTCTCTTAAAAGTCTAAAACATTCAAAATTTTCATATCCCTTGCATACCAATCTATCCTTATTCCTAGTGACTTCTCCATCTTCATTCTACTTGTTTATAAACACCCATTTTGTGCCAATGACATTTTTATCTTTAGGCCTAAGAACTAGTTCCCAAGTCTCATTATTCTCTATTTTTTATAATTCTCATATCATATATTTAAAATTTAAATTTTATTGATTGTATAAGGTTGTTAGGTTCAATCTTAGACAATAGAGAAACATTATCTTGATTTAGATTACTTACCAATCTTCTCCTTATTTGCATACTTGCATCTTTGTTTCTAATGATTTGAGATTTAGGATGATCTATTTGAATCTATATTGAGGGTTATTTTGAGTCTTATATCTCCTCAACTTCTCTTTCTTCCTCATCAACCTCTATAGTTTCCTATTAATTATTGAAGTCTAGATTCTCTAATGTATCCTTTGACTATGAGTGTGATTTCTTTGTCTCATCAATATTCACATTATTACTTTGCACTATCTTATATAACCTCTTGTTATAACATTTATATGATAATCTCATTGATGAATATCTCAAGAATATACCTTCATCAGATATAGACTCAAAATTTCCTAAGTATTTATCATCTCTTTTAATGAAACATTTGCTCTTAAACACTCTAAAGTGTTATAAATTAGCAGGTAAGCCTTTACATATTTCATAAGGAGTATTGTTGCCATTAGTATATTGTAGTGATCACTACCTCTCTCCAATATCCATTAGATATTCTAGAGTCATTTATCATAGTTCTTTCTATCTCTTGAATTGTCATATTCTTTCTTTCCACTATCCCATTTTTCCAACGTGTCTTAGCTACTATAAACTATCTCCTTACTCTATGAACCTCAAAAAATTCACCAAACTCATTATAAAAAAACTCTCCTCTATCAAATCTTAGGCACTTGATCTTCCTATTCTTCTCATTCTCTATAAGAGACATGAATGACTTAAACTTGTCAAGAGCTTTTGGCTTTTATTTCAAGAATGCTACCCAAGTCATTTTTTAATAGTCATCTATGAATAATATAAAGGAGATATCTCCTTAAATGCTTTGGATTATTTTAGGCCCATAAAGAATAGTTTGTATTTACTCTAAGGGTCCTGTAATAGAGTACTTCTTGGAATTGAACCTTCTTCTAGTCTTCTTAGCATGTTGACATACCATGCAAAGTATGTTTATAAGTTTGGTGATCTTAGTCATGTTCCTCATAGAATTTTAAGTGATTATCCTGAATAGATTGTCAAAGTTTAGGTGACCTAATATTCTCCACCATAGTGAAATTTCATACATATTTATCATAAATCATCTCTCCTTCTTGATCTCATTCAAGACATATAGATTGTTCTCAATCCTCTTAGCATTGGCAATCAACCTTCATAATTTAGCTCTCCTTACCTCATACCCTCTATCATGAAAGGTTATTATATGTCTTTGGTTTCACATTTGAATTAAAATAAGTAGGTTATTTTTCAAACCTTCTAGATATAACACATTTTCTATCTTAGTCTTCCCATTGTCCAAACTCAAGATACCTTTACCAACTATATTGGAACTTATGTTGTCTCCAAAATCTCACTATTCCTATAGCATTCTTCTTCAATGAGTTGAAATTATTTTTATCTCCTATCATGTATATTTAAAAACCATTATATATATACCATTTCATGCCTTTATGTTGAATGTGAAAGGTAGTCTGCTAGGCTAAATTCCTCTTTAGTCTTTTCTTCCTCCTTAGCAACTGCTATTTATAGTAATTTTTACATGCAAGCACACGTAGATCTAAAAATTCCTTGAAATAATTTAAATAGTAAAATTATAATATGGGATGAAATTAAATTAAAGTTGACTTTTGGTTCCAAAAATATATAATTTCTAAATTTAGAAAATTCCTAAAAAAATCATTAAAAGCTAATTTAGACCCTCAGATGATCATGTTTGGCCTCTAAAAAATATTGAAATCAAATCTAAGCAGATAGAGAGGCTTATAAAATAATAAAACTTTCCAAGATAGTCATTTTGGCACATGGAATAGCTCAAACATATTTATGAGTCAAAATTTGTGGCCTCTAGAAGGTTGGCCTATTTTTATTGCTTCATTCTCCTCTAGTTGAAAACAACTCAACTCCTATGATTTGCCCTAATTATACTACTGCCATTTTTCCTTGTCTATATTATTCAACTCCCATTCTATAATCTAAGTGTTGTCTTCTTGTTGTAATATTTCTCACTTCACCAAATACTTGTTATAATTCCCTTGCCTTATGATCACTATCTTCATATCTAAAACATGCACTATTTTTTCTTTCTTCTTCTTTGGAATCTACTACTCCCAGTTTAACTCTTCATCTTCATCACCTTCATCATATTCTCCATGGAATTCATATAAATATTAATTATTAAATATCATAGATATATCAAAATTATGTGGTAAAATTACCTCATATGCATTATCATTGATTTTCTTCACAATTCTACATTATCCAATTTTTTTGTACTTTAACTTGTTGTATGTGACTTTTGGAAATATTTCTTTCCTCAAGTAAACCATTACCATATCTCCTTATTCAAATAATTTAGACCTTATTTTGACATCTACTACTATTTTATATTTCTCATTACTTTCCTATAACTTTCTTCTTACTCCTTACAACTACTACATATACTCTATAAACACTTCTGCATCATCACTAATTCAATCTACAATTGGAAATTGTAACAAATATAAAATACCCATAGGATTTATTTCATTATTTTTTTGAAAAGGTGACTTTTCTATTGATGTATTCACTAAACTATTATATGCAAACTCAGCTTGTGGTAAAGCCAAGTCCCATTACTTTGGCTTTTCTCCCATGATGCATCTCAATAAATTTTCCAAGCTCCTATTCACAAATTTTGTTTTTCCATCTATTTGTGGGTGATATGCACTACTAAATTATATATTAGTACCCATATTCTTACACAAAGTCCTCTAAAAATGATTGAGAAATTTTATATCCCTATCTGAAGTAATAGTGTTTGGAACAACATGTAATCTCATAATATTCATAAAAAATAATTCTAAAACTCTAGTGGCATAATTGGTTTTCTTACATGTAATGAAATGAACCATTTTAGAAAATATGTCTAGAACAATAAAAATTGAATCGTTACCTCTTTATGTGTTTGGAAATTCCAACACAAAATCCATACTCAAATCTATCCATGGTCCTTTTGGAACTGATAATGGCATGTATAGTCTAGTATTTTGTCCATGTCCTTTAGCCACCTAACATATTCTACATCTTGAAACATACCTTGTCACATCTCTCTTCATCTTTGGCCAAAAAACTTTTCCTCCACCAAAGTTATTGTCTTCATCTTACCAAAATATCCAACCAAACCATCACTATGTAATTCCCTTATTATATTGTCTCATAGAGACCCAACTGAAATGCATAATTGTTTCCCTTTGAAGAGATAACCTTCTTATATAAGATACTCATCATGAATAACATCTGTCCCACCTATTAATGGATTCCTACATTGCCTAATGACCTTGCTAAAATATGGATCAGTATCATATAATTCTTTGATAGATTCAAATCCAACTACTTCACTCACCATAGTAGTTAATTTGCTACCCTCCTAATCAATGCTTCAACTACCTAATTCTATTTTCTTGATTTATGCTTTAACATAAATGTATACCCCTATAAGAAAGAAACTCATTTTACATGCCTACTATTCAACTTGTTTTATGTATCTACATACTTCAAAGCTTCATGATCTATAAATAGTATAAACTCCTTAGGCACTAGATAATTCCTCCAATGTCTTAATGCATGTACAATTACATAAATTTCAACATCATAAGTAGAATAATTTGTCTCACCTCATTCAATTTCTCACTGAAATATGTTATTATATTTCTTTCTTGACTCAACACAACACCAATTCCAACAAACAAAGCATCACAATCAACCTCAAACATTTGTTAAAATTTGATAATGCTAAAATTGGACTTCTATAATCTTCTTATTCAAAATATCAAAGATTTATATGGCTTCTATAGTCCATCCAAATTCCTTCCCTTTCATGCAATCTATTATCGGTGGCACAATACTACTAATTTTTTCAATAAATTTAATATAAAAAGTTTCTAAACTATGGAAACTTCTTACCTCTGTAATGCTTTTTGGAATAGGCCTCTCAACAATTGCCTTTATCTTTTCTTCATCCATTTTCACACCATTTTTTGAAACTAAAAATCCCAAAAATACCAAACTATTTTGTATAAACTTGCACTTCTTCAAATTTGCATACAACTTATCTTTTATTAAAAAATCCATTACCAATCTAAAATAATGTAAGTGTTCTTCTTTAGTCCTACTGAATATCAAAATAAACAACCACAAACTTACCAATATATTCTCTTAGCACTATATTCATCACCCTCATAAATGTTCTAGGTGCATTAGATAATTTGAATGGCATCACCATCCACTCATATAAGCCATCCCTAGTCTTGAATTTAGTTTTCCACTCATATCCTTCATGAATTCAAATTTGATAATAGCCACTCCTTAGATCAATCTTGGTAAAATATTTTGCTCCTATAAGCACATCCATCATATTATCTAAATGAGGTATAGGAAACCTATACTTTATTGTAATTTTATTAATTGCTCTACTATCTACACACATTTGAAATAGTCCATCTTTATTTAGAGTTAGAAATGTTGGTGTTGCACATGAACTCATATTATCCCTTATCAATTTCTTCTTTAGCAATTCAATAACTTGTTTATTTAATTCTACATGTTTTGTTGGACTCATCCTATAAGTTATTTGATTAGGTAGAGATGATCCTAGAATCAAATCAATGTGATGCTAAATATCTCTCTTCGGTGGTAAACCATTTGGTAACTCATTAGGCATAACATCTACATATTATTTAAACACTCTTGATACTTCTATAGGTATTAAGAACATTTCTATTTTTTCATTCTTTGCTACTAGTGCATAATAATCTGCTACCTTCATATCTTGGATATATTCTTTAGTACAGAGTATGCTTTCTATCTTCTCTTCCTCTTTAAGAGGTAAAAAAAACTACCTTTGTACCACCATTCCAAAAAAATTATGTGTTCTTTGATCCATCATGAACTACTTTCTTATCAAATTGCCATGGTCTCCCCAACAATACATGACATGCATCCATCAGAATAACATCACACCATATTTCATCATTATAAGTTTTTCTTATAGAAAACTTGATTAATCACCTTTTATCTACTATAACCTCATTACCTTTCTTAAACCATGAAATCCGATAAGGGTTAGGATGCTTTTCACATTGCAAATTTATTTTATCAATCGTTTATTTAGAAACCATATTTTCACAACTATCACCATCTATAATTACTTTGTATACCTTTCAACATAAAGTACATCTTGTTTGAAAAATATTTGATTGTAACCATATATCACCACCTGCTTTATTATACACTTGTTCTTTTCTTGGAGAGATCATGGTTCTCATCATGAGATTCTCTCCAACATCTGTTGGTACAACTTCAGTATTTTTCTCTTCTATTTCAACTTCAATTAGATGTACTCTTGGGTGATCTTCTTGCCTACTTTCTTAATCTTGATAGTTTGGACACTCAAATGCTATGTGCCCTTCTTCTCCACATCTATAATAGACATAATATCTATGTTGATTTAGAAACCATCCCTTAGCACCTCCATAACCTCATCATCTATGAAATCCTCTTCCTCTTTGTTGGTATTGAAACCCTTGCCTATTATCATCTTGCCTTTCTGCACCACATGATGAATCACCTTTATTGGCATTAAAGCCAATTTTTGGTGGTATTAAACCCACCTCATCCCCTTATTGGAGGGGATCTACCTCTTTTTAGACCAGTATATATCCTTCTAAAATTTTGTCTATTTTGTTTTTCTTCTGCCTTCAAAGCTAATTGATAAGCCTCCTCCATGTTAAGTATTCTATGCATGCTTAATTCATCTTGAATAGAACATTTAAAACCATTTACATACCTTGCTTCCATCTACTCTTCTATTTCATCATGCTCTACTCATATGGAAAGATTGTAAAATTCATCTGTATACTCTTGTATACTATGATCATTTTGCCTCAAATTATAAAATCTTTTGTATAGGGTTTCTGCATAATCCACAAGAAGAAATTTATTCCTCAGCTTCTTCTCCATATTTTTACATGAATTAACATTCTCTTTACCTTTTCTCTATCTCTCTTTATACAAGTGATCCCACCAAATCATTGCATGACCTTTCAATTTTGTGCATGCAAACTTTACCTTCTTGTATTCTCTTAAAGTCTTTTACTCAAATAAATTATCCATGCTATTCATCCAATCTTTCAACTCCTTTGGTTTTAAATTACCTCCATAATCTATAACATCAACCTTGATTCCTTCATTTCTTCCTTCTAAATTCTGAACCATCCTCTCTTCCATCAATGGTGGCTAATCTTGCTATTCTTCTTCTTGCTAAATTTATTCATCATGATTTATGTCTTCCTCATCACCACCTTATCTCCTTACTAGATTTGTGATAACCTATATTAATTATTGAACTTGACTCTATATTTATTGTATATTTTGGTTCATCTATGTTATACCTCTTCATTCTCTCACCATTCTTCTCTCCTTCAAGATTCAAACTTGCTTTGATACCAGATAATGAACACAAAAACTAACAAGAACAAGAAAATTACCTAGAGGCCAAGATCTTAAAACAATACTCAAAATTGATTCATATTTATTGCTTGAAATAATTAAAAACCTAAACCATTATTAAATAATCCTAAACTTGGAAATTAAAGTTTACATGAAAAATTCAAAAAAAAAACTAAAATCTAAAAAAAGTCTATTTTTAGCAGCCACTAATTATATTAAGTTTCACATGAAAGTGCACATGCCTCATAAAATTTATTGAAATAACCAAAATATTAAAATTAGACTATGATATTAAATTAAATTTAAGTTGACTTTTGGTTCTAAAAATATACAATTTCTAAATTAATAAAATTCATAAAAAAAACATTAAAAACTAATTTTAGACCCTTAGATGATCATGTGTGGCCTCCAAAAAATATCTAAAACTAATCTAAGTGGATAGAGAGAATTAGGGTAGAATCAAAATTTTTGAGATGGTTGTTTTATCATGTGGAAGAGATCAAATGGAGCTACAAGTCAAAAGTTATGGCCTTTAGAAGGTTGGACTATTTTTTCTACATCAGCAGTTTGAGCTAAGATAAATTCCTCTTTAGTCTTTTCTTCCTCAACAAATAATCCATCTTGACTCTTGGGATAAATATGATCAGACTTGACTTTTTTTTACTTCCATGCCAATGTTTGACCCTTCTCATGCACTTTATAATCTCCATATACCTCGTTAAGCCCTCTTGAATGATCACTCCTTCTCCCATGGTCCCATGATAAGTTATGCCTTGAGACCATTCTATAATCACTTGATCTATGACCAAAGATATGACAACCAGAACAAAAACCATTGAAATAATTTGAATACCTCATTACATTATAATGTTTGATTAGTCTCTTCATGTTGACTTTCATATTGGTGCTCTTAATTTGTTCTAGTTCTCACTCTCTTTCTCAAACTTTCTCATGTTTTCTATGAGTTGCTCATAATCAATATTCAAATAATATAGCTCTGTCTTCAATTTATCACACTCAATTTTTTCTATTTAAACTTTGTATTGACACTTTATAACTAATTATTGAGATCCTTAATGATCTTCTCATCTATTTTGGCTTCTTTCACCCATTCACTCTTCAAAGTACAAATATATTCCTTAGGATATTTAAACATAGATATCAAATCATGATTCTTATTATTTTGATACTTCAAATCATTTAGGGTACTTGTGAGCTCAGCTTCAAAGTCTACTTTATCTTATCCTTCTTCACTATCATAGTAGACTTCTTCATCATATGTGTTGTGTTATTTATTACTAGACATGTGATTCTTAGGATCACCTTCAATCTATTAGGCCTAATTTAAAGGAAAAATATATGATACCAATTTTTGGAATCATAATTATTTCGGGGGTGAATGAGTCTTGAAAACATTCATGGGACATTCATACAAATATATAAATCATTCAAAGCACAAGCAACCATACATAAGAACATGAACTATAAGAACACATTATATATATGGGAACCCTAAAGGGAAATAAATCCCACTAATATTTGAAAATTGACTACATTCCTAAAAGACAAAAACCAAATTTAGTGAATCTCCAACTCCATATGGAGCACCAACCCCAACTAGCCAAACACCCACTTATAAGGAGGCACCAACCCCCTAACTGATTGAACCCCATCTTAGTCACATAATTTTTTCATCACATTCATAACACTACATTTCTAAACCAAACCAAACCAATGATGGCCATCTCTTCAGCTCTTCACAACCTTATCCCTCTCAAACTACCTTCTGGGACTCTTTGCTTAACTAGGTCTCTTCAAGACTGATTAGGATATATGGATTTCATCTTCATACTTAGACCTGATATTAGAATATATTTGAGTGGATTGAATAGAAGAGTGAATGAGATAGAATATATATGGAGATCTGGATAGTCTCCTTGAAATATCAACCAATATAATCTAGCCACATATGGAAATTAAAACTGTGCGATCACCATTTCATCCACTTCTTCTTAGTCTAACTTTTTATTCTAATGCATTGACCACTAGGTTACCACAATTCATTTTAGTGCATAGTGGAGCATGTTAACCATTTGATCAATGTCTAGAAAATATTTCTAAAATTACAAAGTGAATTGGTTAATGCCCTCAATTACAAAGTACTGAGATATATGATGCTTAGTTGTAAACACCATGCATAAAAGTCTTATTTCATGGTCACCTTTTGACTAATTTAACTAATGAGTATCTGAATCACTATTGATTGAACACATTATATCCTAAGGTATCACACCTTCTAGAATAAGATCGATATAGTCCTTATTTATACAACCTATCTAATATATAAAATCTACTTCATAATGGATGGGAGATCTTATCGACATAGATCATATGTTGATCTCATCCAATCACAACACATCCATATGGTTGAATATTGGATTTTATTTTGGTTGTAAAGTTCCTTATGTTAGTTTTTCACTTGTCAAAGGTTGGAGTAAAGTTTTGGAGTTATGGTATAAAAAGTTGCATTTTCTACCTCACATTTCTTGTGGTTCCCTATATGAATTAAATTTCATCTATATATTCCCTATAGGAAAATATAGAGATTCTAATTCCTTAATAATTATGTATGGTTTGGCCTATAATTAGTTTAATGGGATTAAAATGACATTGTCATATTAGTGAGATTTTAACTAGTCTAGGACTGTGTTGATTTTTGTTTGAACATCATAGGCCCATTTATTTTTAATCAGTGCAGGGTAATGTATATTCCTTATCTTCATGTTGATGACTTCAAAATATATTCATAAAATGAGGTCTATAATTTTAATATCCACATTTTATAAGCATCTAATGGGTACCACTCATCTATAATTCACAAGGTTGAGTGTATCTACAATGTCCATTCAATATAAATGTGCCAATGGCTTCCCATGTTGATCTAGGTTTCATATTTACTATGATACCAAAGTTAAAAATTGTGTTAGGTATTTCATACCCTACTATCTCTATGTCCATCCTTGCATCTATGTCCCATGGCTTCTTTATCTTTATGTACCACACTAGTTTATCCATTATCTATTTTCCTTTCTATACATAATCCAATAGATTATGGAATAAGTTTGAGATGTTATGTGATATGTCTTCATTTCACATAGTACTCAATAGTCCAAACAAATCTATCAGTGCAGTCACAACTCTATCTTGGTGTATAATTCAAACTATTTGTCCATATATCAACACATCAGTGGTGGCATCATCAATATCTATAGTTCCTTGTTATTGTAAGGTTGTTAAAATCTATGCATCTTCCTTAATTAAACCTTTCTTAGTATTAGGTTTAGGATACTTATCTACATGAACCTTCTTTATGCCATTATCCTATGACATTTTGATAGGAAATAGTCCTTTCTCTACATGTTGTCTCCACATTATTGCATATATAACAACATATTCCTATAGATCCACATTGATTAAATTAACATTATGCACTGCTTTGTCTATGCATTATTTCTCCAAGACTAGACAATCTTTAGTGTCACGATTATCTGACATGTGATAATAAGTGTAATAGGCTTGTGATTGGGGATTTGAAGGATAATTATTTTGTGTATGTCTGAATTATTCACATAGATAACATTTAATAGGCTATATTTGAGAACTATTTCCCCTTTTTTTTATGTACCTCCTCGATAACCTCCCATATATCCATCTCTTCCTATATTATCTTGAAATCTCCAATCATAGGACTATTATGGTTTGATATTTGTAGGGTTCAGTTGGATATTCCATAGTTAAAATTTATTTTACTCTTACATATCAACCATATTATGGTTGTGATGATCGCAATTTACACATAGGCTATTATGACTGTAGAATTGATGGATTCTAGGAATTTTAATTCTAAATAAGATGTGTCTAATTATATATAGGTTGATTCAAACTAGGAATTTTTGTAGGTTGATAAATTGGTATCTTTGGTTCCCAATGTGTGGCATCAGGGTTGGTACCTTATTTGTTGACTTAAACCATTAGATTAATTTGAATGGTATTAGTCATTTGCTAAGCAGTGATGGGGAAAACATTTTTATTAATGTCTTATATTACTTTCTGAAAGGATCTACAATTATTTTCATCATGATTATGAGATTTTTAAAAGATTTAATACACTTTACGTTAATTATTTATGTACTATTATAAAATATGACATTGAGATGTTTCATGTCCCATAATTTTGCATATATTGTAGAATTCTAATTTTACTCTAGGACACTCATTTGTGTGGTGTCCTTCTTTATCACACTTCATGTACTAGAGACCAAATCTTGGACTTTCTACTACATCATGTTGTTGTTATAACATTTAAAAAAAAACTTGTAGCATATTCTCTGTCTATGAAATAGGAGCCAACACTTACCTATAATATTCAATCTATGCTACATGGATCACAATTGTCCTTGCCTTTAATTTTGTAGGATACTATATTTATCAAATGGAAAAACTTATTCTTGGTCACAAGACTTCTAAGAACTAAGCATATTTATCTTTGTATTCCAAAATAGATTTGACTTTATTCATTACAACATAAAATCTATGGTTATAATGATTAATGGTATATTTTTATCCTTGCCAAATTTATTTTAGGTCTTGGTTAATTTGGATAGAATTTCTATTTATTTTAACTTTGCATTAATATAATTATTCACATCATATAGACTTACTAAGTTTGTGTCTTTGTGAAACATAAATTCTAAGGCTCATCTTGATAAAGCACTAATCAATTCAAATTTATTTATTTCTTCATTAATGACTCCTTTAGATTGCCACTTCATATCATAAGTCAGTAGGTATTATTTAGGGTCCATAGACCAATCATACTATTTGATATGAATAAAGGCACCCAAATGCAATGCCATATTGTGATTTGTCACAACTATGAAACTTTGTGGCTAGATCAAAGGTTTGTGAAAAATAATAGGACTCATTGATGCCATCAGTGTTAATTTTAGGTAGGGAATGCACTACCTATTGTATCTGATTTTAGTTTGATGATGAATAAGTGTATGCATTATTCCCTTCTTCTTCTTCTACTTCTAAAATTTATATTTGTGTAATACACTCATTCAGTTGTTCAAGAATGTGTGGATTGGTCTGAGTTAATGCTAAGGCTTTTATGCTTCTATTTTGTTCTCTTATGAACCCTTGTGCACTTGGTTATATATTTTCCTATAAAACTTTACTTCTTTTATTATGGACTTCTTTAGACATTGATCCTCATCTTCCAAACATTCTATGAAACTCTTACTATGTTGGAAAAAAATTAGGCTTGTGGGAGTGCATTTCCATGGTGAATAATAATTAACTCTATCATTATCATTTTGGGAGCTTGAACCTCTACTTCGTTGACTATGACTTTCTCTCTAATCCTTAAGTGACAGATCTAGTTTATCAAAATGAAATAGTCTTCTATATATTTTTGATGTAGTATTGCTTCATTTAATCCTAATCATAGGTACATAAGTATTCATTAAGAGATTCCACCTATATTGTTTTCATAATTCTCATTCTAATTCTAGAGTATTTTTTTTAGCTCGTATTGAGCCTCTATTCTCACCTTAGATTCAAGATCTCCATACATTTTATCTCACCATTCACCCATCTATTGCATACATTCCCATGGCACCCAATGTGACTAATCCATTTTAAAGGGATTAGGTACCATTACTCTTTCCACTACCAACATCTTAACTAGCATAGTGATTTGATGCAAACATTTACCTCTTAATCCTCACATAAACAAATCTTGTGCCACTTGAAATGTTATGTATCCTTGTACTAGGAACTCTATAATATATTCCTCAATGCTTGTGGCTAACCAATGATTTATCACACTAGTCCATCTATTGTCCAATGTCTTAAGTTATTATATTTTCTCCTTTGCCCATATAATTTCAATGATTGGTCTAGATCTAGAGCAATGATATTGTAGACAAGCCAACCAATTATCCAACAATATAGGTAGTTTGTACTACAAGATTTCATATATTTCACCATAAATATGTTATTGTATGATATGTCATTTAAGACACCCAAATTTTTGTGTTTTTTTATACAAAATCTCTGATTTTATAGTGTATCCGACATTACAAATCTTTTTGGCTAGGCAGCCACTATAGCATGTTTACAAATAGTGAGTTTCCACCTCATCGCACCATTGTTAGTAGAGGTTCTTGAGATTCCTCAAAATGTGATAATTATGGGAATAAATTGAAACTTCACAAAAATGAGAGTGAATAACTATTATTTTAATGAGAATACAACTATGAAAGCTTGCATAGAGACTCAAACATATATAATATACTAATTACAACTAATACTAATTAAACCAAATCTTCACTTTCCAATAAAATTGTAATAGAAAACATATTTAAAAATCAAATATTCAAATAAAAAATTACCTAAAAATATATATTAATATGTTTATAGTCTTGTGCTCAGTTATAACTTATCCATTTCTTACTTGCACTTCACACATTACAATAAAACCCTAATTATAAACATATTCTAGAATAAGGCTTACATGACAAGTGAAATAATATCTATAAAAGCATAAAAATAGGAAATAATATGATCAATAACATGCTTTAAAATAATTACAATAACAAAAACAACATCTTTCCATCTAATAGAGGTGAACTTGTATTATCTTCACAATTGTTTGTAACCTTCATGTAGTTTCTCTCATAACCCATTGTCAGTGCATCATCAAAGTTGTTAAAACAACATGTATCTAGTGAAAATATATGAATATAATAAAAATAAATAAACTACAACTAATTTTAACCCATATGACTTGTCACCTATACTCATGCTACGATGCTCATATAATCTCCCATTAATAGTGGTGGAGAATAGATGGGTGGATGTTAGATGAGGAATAAGAAGGCCTCTGAGAAACTCCTTCCTAATTTATGGATTATCCTTCCTTAGGTTATTATTCTCTCCCTCTGATATATTGGTATATTCTTCTCTAGGAGAGGAAGGTTAATCTTTTTATGTTGGGTCTTAGGACTATGTCTAAGGCTAGTGATGACTCCAAGCCTTTTCTATTTTTTTAGCATTTCTTGTGCCTAATCCTTTGTGATATTTGGGTCATATTAGATGTCTTAGGAAATTATAATTGACATATTATTATCTCTCTTATGAATCTAGACTTTAGAATAATCTGAATCATTCAAAAATATGATATCATGTTCATATTGTTTATGACCGTACATAATACTCACCCCTTTTCTTTCCTTAAGGAGATGAATATAGTTCCCAAAATTTCCTTTTGGGTCCCATTCTTTTAATTGGGACACTTAAAAATTGTAATGGGTCCTACACTTCCCCACTTGATTGAGGTGTTCCCTGAACAAATCCTGAAGCTTCTCAATACTTAGGGGGTTTTGTGGTTATAGACATAGTGTTTGAGGCTGAGTTACTCATATATAATATTTTATAATTGGTGGAGAATATCTTATTCTACCACCTTGTCTAATATATGATGTGATAAAAACAAAGGGGGTGCTCTTATTCCCTCAATTATGATTATTGTATAATTTGGGTAGTACTAGTAATCTCCCATTTTGAGGATACTCAAATTATCAGATATAATGGGCATCTAAGTGCCATAAATAACTTGGTAGACTTGAGGATAAATATCCTCATATATTTTGGCAACTTCATTTTTAAATCTATAAACAAATAAGAAATAATAATCTTCACAAATACTATTACCCAAGTATTTTACCAATAACTCCAATAGTTCCCTATGAGCTTTGTGGACCATCTCAATTACTGCATCCAATAGATAAGACATAATGTATAAATTATCATCAACTAACCTTTGTTAATGTGTGAACATTTGTGCCTTGAATCTAGCACTGATAATCTCCCTTAGGGCCATCATTTTTTTAATAATTCAAAAGAATGCCCAATAATGGGACCCATTCCACCTGTACGCAATTGATGTTGGAAAATCCATACAACCTATTCATAAATTCCATAACTACCCTAATACTAGACCTAAATTTTATTATGTTATTGGAGGAAATTCCTTTGATGGGATTAAAACTCTCTCCTTTAAATAACCACTATTTTAATTTCCCCTCCATTGTGTTGTGATTCAACCATAAATTAACTAAGACTTGATTGTAGAAAACCTCAACACTTAGAATCCTAAAGCACCTCTCAAATGACCACCTAAAAATATATGAAACTACATTATTTCATTTCCTAATATTGAAACAATCCCTAATATAAGTGCCATTCAAGAACAAATTGTGAACCAAATCAATGTAGGGCATTGCCTCTTATTTCACAACCATGCTATGGAGCTTCATGGTCTTCATTGATAGAAAGTCATCAATGTGTTTCCTATCCTTCTAGATAGATGATCCTTTAAGGAGTATGTTTCTATATACTTCACTACATTCTAAAAGGTTGAATAATAGGGAAAATTTAAGTCCATGGAACTTTTATTGAATAAAATATATGTGTACTTGATGCTCTAAAAAATTGATTATGTAGAAGGGGCCTAGCCATGAGTTGGTCTTAGAGAATCCATTTTAGTAATCTGCGACTATGTATCTCCTTTAAAAAATGTCTAAAAACTCTTGTAGGTTTGGTGAAAAAATAGGGATTTTGGTCACTTGAGAGCTCAAAATTTCAATGTTCAATTTTTATATTAATAACAAAGTTGTCTTTGCTTGGATCTTGTGTATATTACATAAGCCTGATTATTGAATGCAATGTTTGTATGACTTCAATGCAAATAACAACTTTTTATTTTGTTCCCATTTGGTCATAATTTTCCCAATCAACTTTGATGGGTTATTACTTGCCATTTATAAAATTTTAGTTGACTTCATGTGCTCACTCATCTCTTTAATACATGTTTCATTCTCTCACTTAATGTCCTTTGATTAACTACTGATCTAATTTATTTGTATTTCAGCCATGTATCTCCCTAATCATGACACACCTGAGGTCTTTAGACTTACAACTTGGATTTATATAATCCATAAGATTTGGATTAACTAGATTGAGCCACCTATCTTGATCTTAGATCTCAAATCTCTTCTTATATGTTTTTAGCTATATTTTAGCCTTCTAGATTATTGTTTCACAAGATTAAGCCATGTAGCTTGATCTTGGGGTGCTAGGAAGTTGGAAACTTGAGGACATAAAGAAGTTAACTTTAATTTGACCTTTTGTGTTCTAAGTTTATGATATTTCAAAAATAATATTATTCTTAGACCTATGGGAATTTTAGGGACATGGGACCATGGATGCATTAAATTTATTTTGATCTTATAAGTTTCATGTTTATGAGATTGTGCCAACTAGGTCCCAAACATGGATAACTTGTAAGTATTTGAAATAAACCTACATACACATGAAATAATAGAGACATTAGGACATGACACATTAGATTTTTTAGTTAATAAAAATCACAAGATCCACTTTCAATAAAAATATTGAAAATACAAGGTTAAAAATGAATCATAATTAATGCCTAATCTTTGATAATCATGATTTTAGTATTTTGTGATTTGATTTAGACATTAAAAAAAACCTTATATTTATGTATATCAAAAGTGATGTCATGGATTTATAAGGTTCATAGGATGTTAGATAAAGAAATTCAAACTACAAAGGGTTCTTATTCAAATTCAAAATATTGGGGATGCATGTTGGGACACAATATTATGCTATTCATAAGGTTGGGTTGTCCATTATAACCTCGGTTAGAATTAACATGATGATTAAAGAATTGAAATTAATAAAATAGAATGATATGCAAAGGTTAAATGGTAGGTATTTTAAAAACATCATATTATTTAGTTTATTAAAAATTGCAAGGGTTTGTATCTCCTTGAATCTTGGATATAATATCATTGTGGGTAAATTTTACACACTAGCATGTAGAAGAGGTAATTGCTTTCATGTGATGTGGCTAGGGTTATTTGATTAAAATTTTATAGTATTAAGGAAAGTTGAAAATTGTGACCTTAATTTGAACTGTGACAATAAGGACCATGATGAGGAGAAAAATACAACCAATAAGAGGCATTTTTATTTGGTCATAGCCTTGACATGTTCTTTGGGTAAATTTAAGGTTTCATTCAGAGTATATGAGAGTCTTAAATTTAAGGTATGTGATATAATTCCTTCACACTTCAACAACCAAGGCATGCTTGAATTAGGAATCACCTATTTAGAAACTAATAAATAGAGGAAGATCATCCTTATGAAGCAATATTTTATTGGGAATAATAAAAGCAATAGGAAATTTATGTGAAAGATAAGAATCCAAAGTTTTATCAAATTGTATGGACATTTTTTCACACTATTTAAGGATACTATAATTTGACCCAAAAAAGGTGGATTATTGAAATATAGGTGTATGTTAGGGGACATTAATTTCAAATAAAAGTTGAATCAATTGATTTTAGTGATGAGGGGAAGTTCTCATGAGGTCAAGAAAAGGAATTTGAGATGGGAAATGAGAGAGATATATGATAGAGTCCCACTTAGGATATCCTAAGAATACATAACTAGATAAAGATAAAAGTTCAAAATATTAAATTAAATTAAATTAGTTGATTGAGGAGCTGAAATATACTTAAACTAAGTAGAATATGAACTATACTATTTTTGCTAGTTTGATATAGTTTTTTCAAGAGGAACAAATTGAATAGATATAGCCAATGTAATTTGATTAGAAGGAATAAACTACATCAATATTGTTTATTTATCTCATTATATAAGATAAATGAATACTACCTACATCTATCTAGTCAATTTAGTAGTTTAGGATGACAAACTAGAACCTGCATGGATTGAGATTGTCGATGTAGTATTATGAGATGAAGTATTTGTACAAAATTTCATCGAGTTGGTTTATGTAGTTAGGTTTTATATATAAGTAGATGATGTTATCAAGATGGATGATGCAATGGTAATAGAGGAGTGAAAACTAATGGAATATATTGGGTTGGTTGATATAGTGACAATAGGATTATCATACTTTGTCAAGGTATTCAATACAGTTTGAACTATTATTAAAAAATGTGAATACATGAGTCTAGTTAATCTAATCACAAGATCTTAGTGGGTTAATATTGATGTATACTAGACATATAATAAATTATATGGATATTATAGATACTAAATTATGATTTAAATAGCATTTTAGTCTTGTATACTTAAAAAATATCTATTAGGGCTCTACCCTTTAGTTTTAGACCATGTTAAAATTCTCACATTCACCATCTCACTATGCTTAACTACTTATCCTATGGTTTGAACCTATCATTTATAATGACCTAAATCTATTGTATAGTAGAGATATATTAAAACCTAATATATATCATTCACTATAATTTTTATATTCTAAAAAATTATTTGTCCTTTTAAACACTTGCATCCCACATAGAGATACTTGTGTCGATTTAACTGTCCAAATTATTATCTAGTGTCTATACCTCAAAATTAATCTAATTTATAAATATTTAAAATATTATTCACCAAAAAAAAATTTAATTTTTTATGAGATATATTCAAAAATTGTGTTATAAATACAAATAAAATACCGTTCATTATCACTAGGTCATAATAAAAATCTTACAAAGAACACATCTAGCAAGAACCTTTCAATTATTCAAAACTTCCCTATTCTTTCTTATTTATATATAAGTAAATAGGAGAAGTCATATGATAGGTCTGAAGCATTCAAATAAAAACCCATGATAAATATTTTTAAAGTTACAAGCTATATCATTGCATGCTCTTAAATATGTCATATTGCATGCTTTCAAAAAAAATAATCCAACACTTAGGAATAAATACATATGTCTAAGGACCTCTTCAGGGTAGTGTCTATGTACATAATGCTCATTGGAAAAGGGGTCCATCAAGCTAGCTAGACTTCATGAAATCACTAAACCATTGAAATAAATGTAAAAATATCTAAGGTTAATAACTAGAGTTCGATCCATAAATAATTATCTACAACATGTGTGCATGAATAGAATATATTTTTAGAATGTTGTATCCCATTTTTATATGCATGTAATAATTAATTACTTATGTCAATGTGGTGTGCTATGTAAACTTATATGGGTAAACTTATGACATTTATTTACTATTTGAGTGTTTGTATCCATTGTGGAACTAAATAAATACATTCTTAAGATGATTATTATGCATTATATTGTTATGGGATTTAAAATGGTTAATGATATGCACATGGATCTAACATAACCTTGACATTGAAATGTGTAGGGAAAGCAAATAGGTTTGCAAGTGATGTCGCAATGTGTTAATGCTTTAACATTATAGTAATTACATAGTTAATATATAAGGAACTATTTAAGATTATTTAGACTTATCTATAGTCCAATAGGAAAAAAAATATCAATAATACATCTACATTATTCAATTTTTTATAATTTTAATTTCTCTATAATATAATAAATGGGGAATAGATCTAAATTATTACCATAATCTCTTCATGAAACATGTGTAAAACCCAAAAAATATTCATTTTCAAATATCATCTCCCATCCAATTTAGGGACATAAGTCCATATTATCTAAAATAGTCCTTTATATTTATATTTATTAACTATTAATGGGTCTTTTATTAGTGTGAATTTGTAACATAGGATTCTCCAGCCCTGCCAATAGGGAGGCTATCATCAAGGAGAGTTAGACTAGATAGTAGGTCCAAAAATGAGATATAGGTTATTTCAAATGAAGAACCAAGATTTGGGTAAGGATGAGTATTAAACCTAGGTTTAGGTTATTTTCTAGTAATGTCAAGCAATGTGTTTAAACAACATATTTTAGTTCAGATACATTTTCCACTAATAAAGTGAAAAATACCAATAGGATATCCAAATGCCACATGACTTATATAATTAATAAATTTGAAAAGTTTGGATTTAATATTTTAAATGACATAACTTCCTAGGATAGGAATTAAATACATTTTATTGGGTGAAGATAAAAGGAATGTGAGTATTATTAAATCCTCTTCTAAAAACTAATTAAAGTTAGACCCATGTTGCATGTCTTTCCCTAGTATGCCATCTTAGGAAGACAAAAGGATGGGTAAATAATGAAGCATGTCATAAAATTATTATTGTCACCAAAATGAGGTTATTCCCACCCATGATTCCACATGGGTGTTAATTAATAATTGTTGGAGTTAATTAAAATTATATTTATTAAAGCCTTTGAATAGAAAGGTATAAGTGAATAGAATAGGAGAGGATACTATTTTTGGTATTAAAGGATTTTATTTAGATGGAAAGGAGCACATTTTGGCAAGAGAAAAAAAAATAACTTGCAGAGGAGAATAAAAGGAATGAGGTTTGGAATGAAAGGATAGAGTGCTACCATATTAACATCAAAAATAGGTACTACTTAATACATAATTGAGATTTGATGTTATAATTGTCCATGTTCATCTATTAATGTAAAAACCTATTGAGGAACTCAATATATTTAATATATATATTAGAAAACAATGCAATAAATTATTCACCAAAACCCATGTAATTTCTCAAGATGTTAATGGTAAATGAAGAGAATAATCCAAATAAAAGTATAACATGAAATGAAGGCTGATATTTTAATAGGAAGAGGTTTAATGCATCTAGACACAATATAGATGATAATAAGCCTTTGTAATAATAAAATATCTGGACAATGATTTTTACCCTAGTTGTTCTTAATTTGGTCAAGCTCATTCTAATGTCATTTATTTACAATCTGATACATCTACATGATTAGATATTTATCTAATCTTTTTACCTATTTACGGTGGACATTATAGTAGGAAGGTGTCCCAGATAGAAGCTTATAGATGGTAGTGATATTTAAGATCAAATGGAAATATTTAATTAGAAATTAAGGTTTCTATGAAAATGAATTAGTTTGATCTGTGGTGTTATTTTTAACCACTATGGCTACCTATATAGTTTATTTCCTCTACCCTATCAATAGTCCAAACATAATTAATAATAAGCAATAAGACATCTATAATTTATCAATTATAGGTGTAATCACAAGGTGACAACAAATTATTTTTTTATTTAAAAAATAATTAGTTGTATCACCCTTTTCTCAGCATATGTAACAATAAAAAATTTAATATTATATATATGTAGCATCATATACAATATTTTGCATAATTGGAACCTTAATTTCAAGTGATATTTTTGGTGGTATGGCATATTTGGTAATACTAATGTATTATTACATCAGTAATAGAACTAATCTAAATTATCTACATAAGTCTTAATGAGAAGCTATGCCTCACAAATCAGACTATAAATAATTATATTCAAACCTCTTTTACATATGTTATTTTTTCCATCTCCTTATGTGTCTCTTCTTTCATACTCGGTTGCCTCACTATGATAAACTTCATTATGTGGAAAGTTGATCCCTTCAACATGTGGAAGAATAAATAGTCTTATGGAGATGAAAATCCTTTTAAAATAAATTGAAAATTGATTTTGGTCAGATGGCATAGTTATGTATACCTACATAGATGTGTATGCAATAGCCATTTGGAATGCTAAGACTCTTCCTAAAATGGTAATGCCTCAATAATTTAGATAAATATTTGATATTAATACTTTTATTTATAAATTGTAATTCCATGATGACTTTGAATAAATTTATAAAAAGTGGCATTTGATGAAAAGGAGCTAAAACATAATACATACCCTGTAAATAAGATTTTTATACTAGGTAATAGAAATAAATGTTAATATGTTTATCTTAATATTTTCGATTTGATTAAATGATATATTGTAATATTTGAGCCAAAATAATAACATTGTACCATATTAAAATGCTAATAAGTTTGAGACTAGATTGTCTAGTTTATAAGCATAGATAATAACATCATGAATACATCTTCTATCAAGTTAAGCAAACCATTTTGTGTCATTATATTGTCAAAATAAGATTGAATGAAGGAAATAGTTTAATAATGTCCAAAAAAACAAATAGTTTAAAAAATATAATACATCTTAATAAAATGGTTTCATGATTGTCTTCCAATCTATCAAATTGATGAACCCATCTTAATTATATATATTCATCTATCATTTATAAGGATGGATAAGTTTAGATTATAAGGTCATTAGAAAAATTTAATTTTTTAGAATGAAAATTAAATGTAAAAATGTTTAATTATTGTAACTAATATTCATGTTTGATGAATGAGTCAATAAATCAATTTGAAATGAAAACATTACTCTAATGATACCACTTACACAATATTGACAGCTTGAACATAGTATAATACATGAGTTTACATATATCTAGGTCAGCCTAATTGATGTATGAACTTGAAACATAGATTTTTGATTCAAGAATAATAGAGTTGGTTAGTCAAGTGAGTTTGTATCCAAAAATCTAGTTATGCCAAAATCAACCATTCAATATTATGTAGACAAGTCAATGGGTTACATGGGTGGTATGGGACACCCACATAAAACATCATATCATAAACACATTTTTAAGAAATCAAATGATTGGTAATAGGGAATATCTAGACCTAGTAATTTTGAGATGTATAAGTTGGAGATCCCTTGGGATAAGAGTAGTGGATGTGATATGCATGGTTTAAGAGATGGGAGGGTATCTTAGTTAGAACCACACATTAACTTAGTTATCTAATGATTTAAGATTCAACAAGGGGATCTTAAAGAATATAAGACTTACAAATGTAAGTAGTGTACATTGGGAATGGTTTAATTCATGTCTCGGTTCATAGTCACACTCATAAGAAGTTGTGTGGATTAGTTTCAGTGTTGGTAAGTTACACAATGATCTCTTTTTTAGTTCTTGGACCCATATCTATCCTACTCATGAAGACTAGGTTTGATCTTAGTGTATGAGAGGTGTGTGGGGGACATAAAAGGCTCTATAGTTAGAGGAATAGCCCTATATGATACTCTCCTTCCCTACATTGACATGGTCTACTACTGGTATATGATAAAACATCTACTTAGTTGGCTAAAGAAATAAATGTTGAAAAGATTGGAATTTTAATTATGGATGTAAAATGTTGATGTATGTTTATCATAATTGTAAATTATAAGGACATTAAAAATGGAATTCAGTCCTAGTTGTATACTACTTGCAATCAAGTCAAATTCTATATGTATGATTCATATCATTGTAAATTTTAAACAATAATTGAGGATAAGAGTAGTGGATGTGATATGTGTGGTTTAAGAGATGGGAGGGTATCCTAGTTAGAACCACATAGTAACTTAGTTATCTAATGATTTAAGATTCAACAAGGGGATCTTAAAGAATATAAGACTTACAAATGTAAGTAGTGTACATTGGGAATGGTTTAATTCATGTCTCGATTCATAGTCACACTCATAAGAAGTTGTGTGGAGTAGTTTTAGTGTTGGTAAGTTACACAATGATCTCTTTTTCAGTTCTTGGACCCATATCTATCCTACTCATGAAGACTAGGTTTGATCTTAGTGTATGAGAGGTGTGTGGGAGATCCAAAAGGCTCTATAGTTGGAGGAATAACCCTCTATGATACTCTCTTTCCCTACATCGACATGGTCTATTGTTGGTCTATGATAAAACATCTACTTAGTTTTCTAAAGAAACAGATGTTGAACAAATTGGTAATTTTAATTATGGATGTAAAATGTTGATGTACGTTTATCAAAATTGTAAATTATATGGACATTAAAAATGGAATTCAGTCCTAGTTGTATAGTTTTTGTAACCAAATAAAATTTTATATGTATGATTCATGTCATTAGAAATTTGAAACAATAATTGAGTATTCAAGCTAAATAAAAAAGAGATAAAGGATTGTAATTTGATAGTGTAATGCATAGTTAAATGTCATAATCAATGTGATAGTGATTGATTATAATTGATGGGGAAGATTGTTTCATTAAGCCCTTATATTAATTATTTATGCTTGAGATGTTATCATGTTTAAGTAAACTACATTAATTTTTACACTAAATATATGGTATATGGGTAATTGTTTTCCTTTAATAATGCATGCAAAACTACACCTTTGAATAATGCAAGTTATGCATGAAATTAGATATATTATATTATTTATGAAGTAAATTTATATGTTAAATCAATCATTATGATTTGCTCTTTTGATACTCAATAAAATTTAGAGTGAATGTATGGATTAGGTTACATGATATAAGTTTAGGTTAGGAAGTTATTCTATTTTAAATTAAAAAAATGACAAGTTTAATTTTACCTTAAAATGGTTGTCACATTGATGGCAACAAAAAACCTATAAAGCTCCTAGTTATCACTCAAAAATAAAGTTAATATTCTATGTTGGAAAAATACATTAACATCAAAAAACCTACATTGATGCAGGTGTCCCAAGGCTAAAACAATTGTCTAGACATATAGAAACAATATTCACAAAATCTAACAACTGAATCCCCATTTTGTTTCTACCTGTTTCCACCTCTGCATATCTCAGATCTACCTATGCATTTGTAGATAAGCTAAGTATTATATCTTCCTAGTTTTTATGAAATTAAATTAATATTTTGAAAGTATTTTATATATTTAACATAACTCAACATTTAACTTATAGTATTCATTTATCTGAGTTTTCAATTAATGGGCTTACTTTAGAATAGTTTTATTCATTCTTATGGATAGGTTGTTTTACCCTTTAACCCTCATCTCCAAAACCAAAAAAAT
This sequence comes from Torreya grandis, assembly GCA_037957365.1. Lineage (NCBI taxonomy): Eukaryota > Viridiplantae > Streptophyta > Pinopsida > Cupressales > Taxaceae > Torreya > Torreya grandis. Next base: position 1,472,935 of record JARHVA010001444.1, read on the forward strand.
GGGTTAAATATTTGGTGAACCTAACCTCTTAAGTATTATTTTGAAAACCTTAGTTTTACCTAGGGTTTATTAATTTATATTTTATTTCTATTTGGATTTTTTAATCTTAAAATATAATTTTTTAAAAATAAAAAATCAGCCCTCATTCATTCCTCACCTAGAAAAGACCAAACAGACCAATGAATTTATTATAAATCACTCTATAAGCACTCAAATGTTCATTTTTTCCTTATTTAAACACCATTAATAGGTAAAACACATATACATGTATGAAGTACTAAAGGACTAGTCATAAGGTCATATTTTCCAAGTTACAATGTAGGTCATTGTTGTACTTGCTTTACACACATTGCATGGTTCACACAAAATCCAACACATAAGGGAGAAATACATGAGTCTTGGGCCCTCTTCTAGACTATTAGCTATTTAGGTAGTGCCCTTTGATATTGGGGTCATTATGGGTTAGTTTGAAATTTTTTTCCCACCAACCCATTTTCCCTCAAGGTCACATTGAAAATAGAAAACTAGGGTTTTTACATTTCACCAAGAGAGATAGTCCATTACCAATATCTTAATGCACTAAAGTGAAGACAAATCCAAATTCATAAACATCAGGTGGTCACATTGTTTTTGAGATAGTATTTTATATAAGACACGAACATTGAACCCATATAGTAGTATTGATGTAACCATCCTGAGTTGATAGAACTATCTATAGAGTCAGAGGCACCAGATTCAAAATATTACATCTATTCAATAATTGTCACCCCTCCTAGTTTTTACATATTCTAAATAAAGTATTATGTTAGCATTAGAACAATATAATTACTCTCTTTATGCCATTTATATATCTACCATAGTTGTACTTTCCATTAATAACTTATCTCAGTTTAATAAATCTAACTTATGGTACATTTTAGTTTAGCACATTAATTGGCCTGATGTAGATCTTATATTCACCCTTGTACCCTATAGTTTATATATCCTTAACCTTATCTACCTAATTAGTATTCTACAATATAAATAAGGGTTAAACATTTGGTGAATCTAACATTTTAAGCATCATTATTGTATAAACATTCTCTTGTAGATGGTTATTTCCTAACTTATCCTAATTTTTTTATTATTTTTCTCTCATCATGGTTGACATTAATTGATTTGATTATAATTACTATGAAACACTCCAACAAAGCCTCAAATAATGGATCGAAATCCATTACTCTTGCATTATTTTAAGTGTTAAGGATAACAATATCAAAGCCTTGAATGGTGGTTTCTATTATCATTCTAATCAAGTCCTTATTTCCATCCTTTCAAGACATGATGTGATACATCCCAAGGAGGATCCAAAGAAATTTCCCTTGCATTCAATACCAAAATTGGTTCTACATGGATATAAGGTAACTTTATTTGATTGTGATAATTTATGTCAACTACATAAGGAAATCATGAAGGATTTGCAAATCATTAATAAAGGGGATGTTCCTTCAAGTTCATTCATAAAAAGACCTCGTATTCCTAAATTGACAAAAAATATTCCCCTTATTAAGGGTGATGATCCTCTTTGGCCTTCATTTGATATTTAAAATTATTGAAAGGTTACACATGAAATTATGGCATCTTTTACCAAGTCATATTAAGCCATCAAGAAAATGGAAGCATTGCACACTTATATACCATTATGAACATAATATGCTAGAAATTTCCAATATGATAATGGTTGATGCATCACATTATTCATATATTTCAAACTCATTAGGTACTAAATTGCATAATTTTGGCCATTGATATTTTTCTCAGGTATGGGTATCAAGGACATGGATTAGGCAAACATAAGCTAGGTATTACCCATCCTATATCTCTCAAGTGTAATCAAAATAAATAAGGCTCATGGCATTAAAAATCAATCAAGGATAACCAACAACCTATCAATAAATTAAACATTGAGGTGCACATAGATGCATATAAAAAAAAAAACCATCACAAAGGGAACCAATTTTTTAAAAATTACAAGAGAATCAAACAATCAAGTTCCCTTTGATGATCGATCCTCATGGGATGAAAAATTTGGATATAAAATCAAATCAAAGACAAGGTACAATAACCAAAATTGATGAGCATATAGATGCTTGTCCTTCCATACCTTTCTCCTAATTAAACACATTGGATCAATTATATGAGAACCAAGTTTTATTAATTTATATCCATTATGAAGAGTCTTCTCTAAAGGATTCAAAATAAATTTTACAAATCAAAACAACAAGATAAAACTGATACCATTTTGTATTTTTTACTTGAATATAACATGGTCTCCTTACCTTGTAATCCAAATATATTGGGCATTCAACTTATCATTCAAGAAGGATTGACATATTATAACTACCATCAAATCATAGAAAATAATTTAAGTCAATGTGGGGCCTTGAAGGCTAAAATTCAAGAATACAATAATGTTAGACAAATAAAATTATTTTACCCAAAATAAAACAAGTTTAATATTTCACATCTTTCCAAAAAAGACCTTTAAAACCCACCTATAAGTGAACATTTAATAGTTTCTATAAATATCGATGGGTTATGATTTACATATATTCCAATTGACACAAAATGGGACTCACTTTATATCAAGATGTTTTTTGAACAAATGGGACATCATATAGATAAACTAAATAAATTCCATTAAATCCAGACTCCCTTGGATACATACTTCTACCTATAGGATGCAAACCAAAGATTGTATATTTTAAGATATGGGTAATAAATCAAAAACTAAATTTTAATTTTCATCTAGGTTGGTCTTGGTTGGATGATATGGTAGCAAATATCGATATGAAAAAATTATGTCTTACATTTAAATTTCAAGATAGTAAAATACATGTCCCATTTTATGAGTACAGTCATAATTTTTTGATAACAATAGATGGAATACATTTACCAAGATGCATTACAACATGTGACATGATAAGTCATAAAAAACATTTCCATATGAATAATAAAATTTAATTATCAGATAGTCCTTTTCATTCCAATTGTGAAAGTGGTTAGTTATTTACATTCAAACTAGGAAAATAGAGAGTTTTGCCATTTTCCAATAACTCTTCAAAATTACCAAAAAATTAAATTATTCAAAAATCCTAAAACATTTTCAGCACCTACACATTCTATTGGCTATTTGGTAGCTATGTGTTAGTTCCATGTTGAGAGCTAGCATATCATTTACTTATACATACATAGATACACAATACATTTATGGGTGTTGGGATTTCCCTATACTCATGTCACCAAGATGTTGGGGGTATCAATCTTCTATGATCTTGATACACATAGGTTATATTATTTGATGATCACTTTATATTATCATGTTTGAGCTTACATATATAATTATACATGCCTTATCCATGCTTATATATTACACATGGTACTTGATATGATATGCAATTGAATTATTTTTCTAACATATTTGATCCATGGACCACTATGACATGTTTATATTGGTTGTTTATGTTTCTAATTTACATAGTTCCTTGAGTGTTTTGCCTTGCTATTGTCTTGCTTATTCAGGAATTTAAATATGCTCTATTTTATGTGTCCCATGTGCCTATGTTTAACTTATTATACATTTGAATATTTTATTCCTTGATTTTGTGGACATTTGACTAAGTCAAGTCCATTTGATTTTGTGGCATCTGAACATGCCCCTTATTTGTGATCTCCTTGGACCATTAATTTTAGCATGATTTTGAGTGATCATGCATGTGTGATTTTTTACTTGTTATGCCTCTACATGTTATTATCTAGATGTTGCCATGATTTTCATCATGCATATTAGGCCTACACTATTTCTATGCACTTCAATGATACATTTACCCATACATATTTCCTTCTATATGTTGCATGGTTAAATTCACAAGTTTTATAGTTGTATTTACATTTTGAGGTGAGGTAAATTCTAGGTACTATTTTTAACACACCTCAAGGTGGGGGGAACTATTAGTGGGGGCATGTTTAGGAAGCTTGTTCTCCACACTTTGCATAGTTATTAGATTTAATGGGGGAATGTCATATGGAAATAGATTACACACATTAAAAGTTTCCAAATTATAGTGGGGGAATTCTTAGGAATCATCTTCTCCATATTCATTCAATATGGTACTTATATCAATTCACAAATTCAGTTGGGGCATGATTTAGAAACATGTTCTCCATACCTATTCAGGATTCATCATCTCCAATTTACACTAAGGTAATGTTTTGGAAACATATCCTCCACATTGGTACCTATATCAATTTGAAATTTATCCATATATAGTGGGCCATGCTTGGAAATATGTCCTCCACACTTACATAGTTATCTAAATTAGCCAAAACATATAGTTATATGATTCAGATTCATAATTTTGGTTGAATTACATACATGGTACCATTGTTATACATAGTTTCAGCATGAGATAAATCTAAGGTGCATATGCTATGCAACATGTGCCTAATATTTCAAAATCAAAATCAATTTCAAATTCCAGAAGTATTACATGCACTGACATCCCTAGATGTTTACAGACATTAAAGAGGTAATATACTTTAGTAGTTGGTTCAGCTTTTGGAATGGTTGAGGTGATTAAATCACTCAGTCTTACCAATTTTTTAGTTTATACTCGATCATCCAAAATCACTAGGTTATAAGTATCATTGGGCTACATGGTTGATCTAATCTCAACATCTAGTTGGCAACTCACATTTGCTCTAAATTTGCGGGCATGTGCCTTCCAATATCTCTCTCTTACTCCTTGGATATATGAAATTTAAATATTTATCTATTTATATCCTAATATCAATTTTATATCCTTACAATCATACATCTTTTGTAAAATAACTTTCCAATAGGCAAGGTCATTACATTAACACATTGGTGTAATCTTAAACATTAATTTTTAAATTTCAATTTATTTCAAGTAATTTTGACCCATATTATCTGAATTGATTATACACTATAACATGCTCTTAGTTACACATCAGTCACTAGTAAAACACTCAAATTTAACTCCAATAAAGTACTCAAATTTAACTCAAGTAAAGACAAGGAGTGTATACACACCTAGGTACTTATTCCTTTCCTTTAAACTAATAATTTCATTACTATATTAAAGGGGGGTGGGAATGTAGATGATATTTTGTGATTATGTATCACCTTAATCTTGTACACTTAGAAAAATTAGACCCTAATTTTTCATATTAGTTATACACATGCCTTGCTTCCACAAACCTTGTATATACTCTATCCTATGCCCTTTGGCCTATTTTTTAGTCTGTCTAGCCTTATATTGATGACACAAACATACCAACTTTTCCAAAATTCTTAAAATATAATTATCTTACACATATGTATTTCTCATCCCATGCCTACTCTCCTTGTCCCTAAACACTAATGTTTGGGTTAGATAGTAGCATCGATGTTACTTTCCTACCCTGATGTAAGTGTTTAGTCACCTAAAGTCATTCAATTTGAAAATAAAACATATTATAATGGTTTGCCTAAGTGTTTTAATGTGAGTTATCTCCTTATAGGATTGCTATAAATATAATAGAAATCCTTATTCATTCCTCACGTAAAAGAATAAAGAGACCAAGGCACTTATCAAAAAGCACTCTAACAAGCACTCAATTGATCAAAGATTCCCTATTTCTAAACAATTCACAGTTATAACATATCTAAAGGTTTAAGCTACTGAATTAATAAACATAAGGTCATATTTACCAAGTTAAAATCTAGGTCATTATTGTACTTTATTTACACACATTGCATGATTCACACATAATCCAATATGTAGATAATAACTACATGAGTTTGAGGCCCTCTTATGGAGTATTATATATGTAGCTATCAACCTTTGATAGTGGGGTTATTTTGGGTTAGCTCAACATCATGCACCCACTAACCTATTTTTACCTTAGGTCATATTAAATAGCAAAAATTTGGGATGTACAATATTATTAGGACTGATAGTACATGACCTAGATCTGAATGCACTAGAGTGAATATGATGAAAAATCTAGAATCAATGTAACCATCCTAAACTGATGTAATTATCTAGAGAGTTAGAGGCACTAGATCTATAATTTGATAACTATTCTAGAGGTATCTCCCCACTTAATTTCTACCAATTCTAGATCTAGTATTGTGTTAGCATCATAATTAGATAATTACTCTCTTTATGTCATTTGTATATCTATCAGAGTTTTACTTTCAATTAATAGATTATCTTAGTTTAATAAATTCAACATATTGTACATCTAAGTTTAGTATAATAATTGGCCTATTGTAGATCTAATATTCACCTTTGTACCCTAACATTTTTATTTCTTTAACCCTCTCTACCCAAGTAGTTGTATAAAATAGTAATTAGGGTTAAACATCATCAATCAACCCAATCACATTATGAGTACCTCTCTTAAATCACAAGTTCTAAAACATAAAATATGGTTACTAAAGAATAATTCAATGCGAAAACAATTGAAAATTAGCAAATTAGAGTAAGAAAATATTGAAAGTGATAAAGATGAAAATGATACCAATCTACCTCTAAATTATGATACTAAACATTCAAAACAATATGGTTTTAGATAAAAATATTTATAATAGGTTGGGTATCATGGTCAAGGATTGGGAAAACATTCACAAGGCATCATTAATATTATCTCCACATCTGATCATAATGATTTTCAAGGCTTGGAAAATATTATTTATAATAATAAAAATCATTCTATCGTGCATATTAATTTTATTAATGAAAAATAACAATAATCTAAAAATGGAAATAGGTATAAGGAAAAATACACAAATATAATAAGAAAATAAAAACATAAAACAAAAATGGGTACAAAAGGAACATTTAAAAAAATGCAAGACATATATGAGAAGGATAATGTTACTCATGTTCCTTCATCTGAAAAAATTACAAATCATTCCTCAAAGCATTAGATAATAAAACCTTGAATAAATGGAAATCAAGGTCAAAATATCATAGTTGACCCAACTTGTGAATTCAATATATGTACCTAATAATTCTTGGTATATCTCAGATATGGCATGGAGCATGTGAATAATATTACATATTATTTGTGTTGGATATATTCAATTTAATGTCACACTTGGAGCTAAATAATGCTCTATTATAATGAATATTAGTCTATTTTTGAGGAAATATAATGCTAAACATGGAAATCCATGGTTACTACCAATAAATGAAAATATCTCTAAAGTAATGATATCAAATAAAAATTTACCCAAAGAAGATGATACACTTTATAGTTATACTATTCATACATATGGGATATTCTTTTCAATAAATGTTATTCATTTACCATTCATCATAGATAATGGTCCTCCCCTTGAGATAATTGGATAACTTGTATTTTTTGAAACTCTCCAAGAGCAAATAAACATGTTCTTATTACATTTGCACTAAAGAAACTAAGAGCACTAAAAAATGGGTCCCAAGAACCACTACTTCTTTATTAAATATTCATAACCATAGAGTCTTATGAGACATACACATAGTACCATAGATTCTACATTTCTAAATATGACACCCATCCTTTCTCCTTGGTAGCATCACCAATTTGATGTACCATATCTTTATTTTCTAGCTTCCTAGCTTCCTATGAGCATACCTTTGATCAGATCATTGGCAAGACCTTTTTCATTTCTAAATTTTTTAAAAATTCAAAAAAATAAAACATTCAAGAAGATATAAAAACATTAAAATTAAATAAAAAATAAAAAAATATTAAACATTCACATGTTTACTAGCTACCTGGCTTCTATTTTGTTTACTTTATGTTAGTAGATAGCATATAATTTCTTTTACATACACACATATGTTTCCCATATACTTTAGTGTCATACAAGGATACACCAAATACATGATACATGCACATAAATTTTTTTACCTTTCCTCTTACCATATGACATACAACATTGGGGACATCTACTTCCTTGACCTTGATTGATACGGGTTATGTTGTTTCATGATCACCTTTTCATTATCATGTTGAGATTATGTAGTAATTATTACAAATGTCTATGTTAATGATTAGATATGTCATGGTTTACTTAATATGATATGTCACATGATTTTTTTTGATAACACATATATGTAGTGATTAATATGGTATGTTTATGCCAATTGATTTTACTTCATTGATTCACATTATCATTTCCTTGAGAATATTTTTCTTTCTTGCTATTATCTTGCTATTGGAACATTGAATATGTTCCATACTTATTGTCCCCAGTGCCACCATACATTGTTATATTTTTATATATGGACATTTGAATATGTCATTCACTCAATTATGAGGCACTTGAAAACATAACTTGTTTGGTATCTCTTTAGACCCCCTTTTGTGTGATATTGAGTTCTATTGTGTGTGATTTATTTATATCTGATATATTACTATTACTTTGTAGACATTTTCATGATCTATATCATGAATCTTATGATTGATTGTGATCACATACTATTATCTACATTGATATATCTACTTATACATGTTAATATTATATGCTACATGATTCATACACATATTATATAGTTATCTTATCTCTTAGAGGTAAGGTAAGTACCATATTCCATTAACCTCACCTCAAAATGGGGGACTATTAGTGGGGGAATGTATTCTATACATGTATCCTCACATACATAGTTTCCATAGTTGACAATGTTTGATACAATTTACATGGTTCAAATATACACTTGGGTAAGAACACTATACACAATGTATTGATTTTTATATATTTGGGACAGAGTTTTTCATATTTGTGACATAAATTATACATAATTATAGATAATATGTTACCTTTTTATGGATAATTTATATTGAGACACATTATAGGTGCATATTACATTCAAGTGCACCAAAAAATCTAAATACCTATTCAAACTCATTAAAACTTATTTACCAAGAAACACCAATACTTTATTAAGAAGTGTCATGCTCACGAGGAAGCACCATTCCAAGCCTTTTTTATATGTATAAATTAAGTAATTTTAGTATTTTGGTTGATATTCAACTCCATTTAAGTCCTAACACTACCTTTTTTTTACAAGTTGAGTTGGTTATAACACTTAACTTGGATTTTATTATACTTGTCACTTGAGTTGTATGATTGAGATTCTATGGTCATGTCATAACACACCATTAAAATAAATTGGGGGAATAAATACCTTCCAATATCCCTCTAAAAATATCCAAGGTTCAATTTTAAACCTCTCTCACCTCCAATTCATAATAATGAAGCATCTTTACCAAGTAAAAGTACCAAGGGGAAACATGGTTGCATTGACATACAAGTGTACTTATTCCTTTCTATTTTTCATTTCAATAATTTAAATTATGTAAATATTTCATATTATATGCATTGATTTATAATGTAACTTTCTCTTTTTTATAGGTCATAAACTATAAAAACACTCAAATTGGGCTCAAGTAAATACAAGGTGTGTTATACACACCCAGGGACATATTTATTTTATTTAAACTAGTAATTTCATCCTTGTGAATTATTAAATTAAAAAGGGACAAATTTAGATACTAAAATATGGTTTATATATAATATAGTCTTCTATAATTTATAAATACCTATTAGTATTCTAAACTTGAGTTATATACTTTCCTTCTACTGAAAGGCTCAGAATTCACCGTCTCATTGTGCCTAACTATTTATCTTATGGTTTGACCCTATAATTTTTGATGGACTAGATATATTATACAATACAAAAATTTTAAAACTTGATATATATCCTTCAATTTTTATTTTATATCTTTATTATATTTCTAGCATGTTGGACACTTGTGTCAATGAAAGTGTCCAAATTATCATACAGTGTTTGTACATCAAAAATCATCTAAAATTAAAATATTTTGAATTATATGGGTTAGCACATTATTTTTATTTTACCCTTCCATCATAAATCTTCAAAAGGTTTAGTATAAATAAAAAAAATAGAGTTCGTTATCACCAATTCATATTCAAATGCTTATCAAGAACACATCCAATAAAGCAACTTTTAATTATTCAAAATTGCCATATTCTTACTTATTTATATATCAATCATATGAGTAGTAATATGATATGTTTAATTTAGAGATAAATCCATGATCATTATTTATCAAGTTACAATATAGATCATTACATGCCATTACATATAACATATCACACCCTTGTGCACACACAAGGTAACACTTAGGTGATAACTATATATGTTTGAGTCCTTATTTAGAGTAGTGTTTATGTATGTAATTCTCATTAACAAAGGGTTTATTAAGGTCATCTTGAATTTATGACCCCATTAACCAATTTTTAGTAAGGTATAAAGACATAAGGTAAAGAACTAGGTGTTTATCCATAAACAATCATCCAAATCCTATGCACATGAATAAAATATATCTATATAAAGGTGATAGAGAAAATATAAATATCCACATGGTCACTTGAAAATACAATGAGTATCTATTACTAGATTTATTTTTTGACATCAAGATTCCTATTTCGATGTAAGTGTTGGAAGTTTGATGTAAATGTACAAGCCTATAGAAACAATATTTATAGAATTTGATGGCTATATCCTAATATTGATCATGCCTATTTCCACCTTTGTATATCTCATATCTACATCTATATATTACCTCTTCCTAGTGTTTATTCAATCAAATTACTATTTTGAATGTATGTTATATATTTAGCATAACTCAACATTTAATTCAAAATATTTATTTATCTTATTTTTTGATTAATTAGCCTAATTTAGAATAGTTTTATGAATCCTTGTGAATAAGTTATTCTACCCTTTAACTCTCATCTTTAAAACATAAAAATGGTTAAACAAATATGTGCCTTTAATAATTATATAAGTGATAAAATTGTTACAAGTAGAATGTGGATAATTATCAATGTAAGATAATACATGCCTCATGTTTTTCATGTTGACCACATTTTCATTGTTACTTAACAAATGAGGATCAACTGATGCTTAAATTAAATTAGAGGTATATGGTTGGTTGGTATTAGATTGGTGATTTGGAAGTGGATCTTTATAGATGATAAGGTGAACACTAGCTTGATTTAGAATTTCATGTTTAAATTTAGAATTATGGATTTTAGCTACCATGTCATAGGATTATCAAAGTTCATGGATCATGATCAAAATTATGTCCAAGGAAAAAATCAATATAAAATTTCCTATGTTTCCAACACATTTCATGATAATGTTTACAACTTGTATGATACCAACAAAAAAACTATGGATCATATCGATGTTTGGTAGGTTGAGTAGGTTTGAGTTATCTTGATAAATTTTTAGGATTGTTTTAGGATTTACAATAGGTAAAGAGGTTTATTAACATCAACATTATTCATGTATGATGATGAAGAGGGAGGAGGATGGAAGGGAATTACTATCAAAGTTTGGTAAATAATCACTTCAGTAGATATTCTAGGAAGAATATCATGGATGGTGTGGTTAGAGTAATAAGTTTCTATAAAACCATCATTGGTATCATTTTTATTTTAAAAATTCATTAGCATACGAGTTCTCGATGTAGGTTCGGAAGCTTAAAATATATTACTTATCTTGATCAAGAGATTATTCTAAAGTTTTTGGAGAGAGATTCCTAAGTCTATATTGGAGTTTATTTTGGATAGCATTAGTGAAAAAATTGAAGATATTGTATTTTAACATTCTATGTTTAGATTTTTATATAAGGCTTTCTAATGCTTAATAAAAGTTTGGGAATTTTTAGATAATGCATGTATACAATTAATGAAATTGGATAAAATATTTTAAGGAAGATGACTGGTTTGAAATTTCCTAACTAATGCATTAAATAATTATTCTATGTTATAAATAATATTAGACTTAAGTTGATTGTACCAATTTAGGTCATCACTTGAGAATGTTTTGGATATATGTTTGATAGTGGTGAAGGTATTTATCTTAATCAAATCTTTGTAAATGTTACCAAAATATTTCAAATTCAACTCACAATTAATATATCCATTATAGGTGATAGTAAATGTCATACCACCGATGTATATGTTTGAAATTTTAGGAATAAATGGTTCATTTTGAAGATGTTTGATTACTTTACAAAGAAGTGGTGGTTACGGAATAAGATTACCCTATGAATGATTTGGGTGGGAGGGATGCAAGGGAAGGGTGTTGGGATGGGAGGAAATTTATTTTTTTCACTCCCCATTTTGTTTTTTGACGATGAATATACAATTACAAGAGTTCGTGTTGAATTTGCATCATTTAATTAACATTGTTAGTTTGGAAGATAGTCAATAGATTCATGACTTACAATAATATTTAATTAGTATTTGCATATTTTTTATTAGTAGAGAAAGCTTCAAATTCAAAAGTGGTAGAATTAACATGAGTGATAATATGGGCACCTTGAATAGGCCCACTAAAAGAATGAACTACCATGCTAGTAGTAATACTAGGCATGGTGGTGGAAGAAAGAAGGTAGGAAGTCGTATATTGACTAGCCCAAAATCCTATAGAAAATTTAATTGTAGGCAAAGGGGAACATCCTATGTGGTGTCCCATAATAAGGTTATATATTATTGTAGTATCCTTTCCTTTATGTCAAAGGTTTTCCTTAATGAAGAGGATCTTTGGGTAACATACTCAATATCACTCTCATCTTTGATATAGGCATGTGTGGAGAATAGTTAAAAGGATTAAAAGGTTAAAAAATAGGGATTGAATTGTAATCAGTGCTCTTGATAGTCATGTGAATATTTACTTTATCTTGATTATTGATCATTGTAAAATGAGATTTAGGATATTTGTGGGAGTTAGTCAAGTCCATCATATCATGATGTGTTCTTTGTTTGGAATCTTTAAAGATATAATGCATGATGGAATATTTAAGTATAAATTGAATTGGGGTAATAAAATATAGAAAAGTAACTTTATCATCCACCTCAAAAAGAAGATAGATTAAATATATATCAATAAATTCAATGTAGTTTAGTGAATAAGATGTTAATAAATAAATTATATCAAATTGTATGATATAGTATGGTAGAAATGGTATAAAATAAGCTAGAAGTAAATTATATCATGTTTTTTTATATAGTCACATAGATACATGATGAGATATACACTGTATCAAGGTATGTGATGTAGTTTTATCTATATAATTAATAGAAAATATACAACTTTGATCTATTCAATGTAATTTGTAAAATACAAGGGTGGTAAAAATGAATGATATTGAGTTGTTTGATATAGTCAAACAAGTAGAGGGACATAGAAATATATAATACTTTGAGTTATTTTATGTAGTTATGGATGCAAACTCAAGAGACTAGATCAAGTTGGTTAATGTAGTATGCACATACATATAACTGTAGTGATGATGGTTGATGTAATTATAACACTCTACATAGAAATGTATCAACATTAGCTGATATAGTCTACATTACAAAATATAATAGTAAGAAACAAATTAAAATATAATTATTTTTTTATAGATAGTTTTATAAAAATAAGATTGGTAGATGTATTAAAGGATTTGACTAATTTTGAGACTTTTATAGATATTAACTCATACGTTAGATAGTGTTAGCCTAATGTTTCATATCACCGACTATGGAGGAAGTACCATGCCCATAGCCCACTAAACATAGTTTTTAGGGTAATCTAAGATTAACTTCTCAATGCTAAATTTTAATTAGTTCACTATAGAATCATACAAATGGATAACTCCCTAAAGATCAATAAAATTGGAATCATAAGTGTTTTTGATATAAAGTGTGGCATGTGGAAGCTCAATTCTATGTTTATATCTATACTATAGATATGAGTGTTGGTCAAGCGACTCACACCATGATGTTTTTAAAAAATATAAAATGATTTTAATTAGAATACCAAACAATCCTTAATTTTCATACCCAAGTAGTTTTAAAATATGTCGAAATGATTTTTTAGAAAAACTAAGCAAATAGAAAATACAGTTCAAAAATTATTTTTTGGCATTGAGTGAATTGAAATAAATGGACACTCAACTTGAAATTAAATTATGTATGAATAAATTATGAAATGAAAAATTAATTTTCCTTTATTATGCTTGACAAGTAAAACAAATAAAATTATATCTGCATTGACTGATGTAGTTATACACATAATACATAATTGTATCAAGTTGATCGATATAGTTTGTTTAAATAGAGTTGTAGAAAAATAAATTAATAAATTAATAAATTGGATATATTGATATAATTGATTAGAAATAATTGAATTACATAACTAAATTAGACAAATAGATATATTTGACTAAGACAAATGTAAATCTATAAATATATCGAGTATATTGATATGGCTAACTAGAAGTAGAGTTTAATAGAACTATATCTACTAGTTCGATATAGTACACTGGAGAAAATTTGAGATTTGGGGTTAAAACTATATTGTGATTGTTAAAATAGTAAGTTGAAAATATTCCTTAGTAAAACTATATTTACTTGTTTGATATATTTCACTTGAGATAAATTTGATGAATATATATATAAAATTGTATTGATCTATTTGATATAGTAGATCAGAAATAGATCCAAAGATGAAACTTTATCAAGATAACCAATATAATTTACTTAAAATGTATAAACATAATTTTATCGATATGCTTGATACATTGGGATGAAGAAGTGAAGGCAATGATCAACTTCACATCTGGTTCACCAAAATGTATGAAATGAGCTAGGATTGACATGTATCTATCCTACCTAAACATCTAGACTCAAAGAAGATAAGTCAAAGAGATCCAATTTATACTTAATTAATTAGGATATGACCAAATAAATTTTTAAACCTAGAAAGAAGAGAACCTACAACACGATGTCAAGAAAAAAGATTCAAAAGTCTCTAGGCAATCAACACAATGAAATAACTCTAACTAGGTCTGTATTTTTTAATTAATCTAATATTGTAATCAAGAAATGTAATTAAAGGGGAAGAGTTTGAAACATATCAAAATGGGAATGAAGACATGGTAGGAAGATGGGGGCCTATTCTACCTAAAGTGGATAAAGAAAAAGTTCAAATAATCCTATATCTATGGTAAGTATAAGTGTAGACAAACTTTTAAAAATGAGATATACATTCATTAATCAAGAAATTATGTAACTTTTATCTATCAAATGAAATATCCAGGGTTATAATCTACTTATCTTGAACAAGACATGTCAAGCCTCAATCTCGTCCTCAGCCAATGGTGTTTTGTAAGAGATTGTGTGGTTTTAAGGATCTCCAAGGTTAAACTAAACTCTAGGCTAAAGTTACTCCTCCTATTGCATCCAATACTCCACAAGACTAACTTTCCTTCAAGACAAGATCTAAGAAATAACCCTTCCAAATTTATACTCAAGATAGAAGTGTGAGAAATAATAATGTGAAAATGAATGTTTCTCTCTTGGAATGAATGGGTAACTATTATTTATAATGGTGAATGAACATTATCCCTCACAAAGATTTGGTTGATATTGGCTAGCTCGATTTAGTTCTAATGGGTTGACTAAAATTAAATTAGGTTGGCCACGATGATTTAGTTATGACGACTACATCATAATTTTCAAAACTACATTGATGTAATTGATGTAGATGAGAAGGGATAGATGATAGATAAAACTACATCAAATGGGTCAATATAGTAGGAAATTATAGGTCTTTATATAGTTAGAGGATGCAAGATGGAAGGATATAACTCAAGGGATCATATCTAAGGAATCTAGAAAGGATGTAGGATGATAAATAAACAATAGTGTTTCTCATAAAACACCAACTATCTACCCACCCCTTTCCTAATACACCCTTTAAGATGTGCACTCAAGAGGATTGAAACTTGATAAACTATTCTAAAAAAGAAAATATCAAAAAAGAATATATATATATATATATATATATATAGACACACACACACACATATGAGACAAAATTTCAAAAGTATGATCATTACCTTTTGGGATAATATTAACATAAAATTATACATCTAATTTGGAGCCATTAAACTCCACAACATGGTCTCTAACTCTTGAAAAAACTATTGCAAGAACCAAGGTGGAAAATATGAAATAGAAGGATATGATAACTCAAAAGACAATAATTGGGTAGGTGTAATACACTTAAAATATTGACCTTTCAAGTAACTTTCTTACCAAAATTATTAATGACAATATAAAAACAATAAAAACCTCAAGTCTTTTCTGACTTCAAAACTATTTTCATTTCCTAATATAATATAAAATTTAATTTCATTACTTTTCCACAATATAATCATAAATAGGAAGTATTTTATGGTCCTTGTAATGATTTTTTATCCATTTCTGTTAAAGGAGAATAATTATATATTTTCTGTACATATTTTGTTCGTAAATAAAACTAACAATAAATAATTTAAATGTAATTAGTACATAAAAGTTGTCAAGTTGTGAATCCAAGTGGATTCAATAATGTATAAGCAAGAAGTGCAAACACCAAGGAATTGAAATGTTGTTTGATTGATAATGTATTTTGGTTGTGGCATAATCATCACTATTATCATCACCATAATTTTCATGGATAGAAGCATTTATATTGGTAGGAAGGCACCTTAGATTCGCTTGTGAATCGAGGGATGCCATTCTTTTCGCATCAAAACTTGAAAGCACATAAATATATATTATAAAATGTATTTTGCAACACATGTCACCATCACCATCAGATTGACTACTAGTGATGTATTTTAAGTGTTCAGAGATATGAAATCTCATCATGAGCCGACGTGCAGTCAAAATTATATATAGGTAGAAATATATCAGGAAAATGGTGGAATGTGATCCAATCTGTTAAATTCTATAACCCAACAATAGATTAATTCCACGATAAATTCACATACATAAATCTGATTTATAACAATTAATACAACTAGTTTAATTAACAAATAATAACATTGAAAGCAAAAATAACAATAAGCCACTACAAAAAAAAAGACAATAACACAGATATACCCAAGAAACCCCAATGCGGGGAAAAACCTGCAAATGTTGGATCTTCTATTCAGCCTAACAACAAACTTCTCTTTTGCAAAAATACAATGTATGTGTTTGCTACAACAATCTTACTTTTATAGAGAGCCTAGCTACTTTACTTAGTGTGCAAGAAAAAGAAGCTTTCCTTAGCATGCAATAAAAAAAAGATTTCCTTAGCATGTAAGAAAAAGAAGCTTTCCTTGCTTTCTTTGGCTTTTCTATTTTTACACATAAAATCACACTAGGATTTATCTCATCCTTACAAACTCAGAAACATTCTAGAAACTACTGTTGCTGAAAATCCAACTCGAATTGTTTTAAAGCATATCTAATCTTGAGTTGCTTTAAAACAATTCCACATTCCACCTTTTGAGCTACAAAAAATAAACACTCCCTCTTAGCGAGGAAGGTGTTTTGCACCATAGCCAACTTGTCCCTGAAGAATTCAAACTTGCTCTTCATCAAGGCCTTCGTCAAGATATCTACAATTTTTTCATCTGTAGGAATTTAATTGAGCTTCACTATCCCCTTCTCCACACAATCTTTGATGAATTGATACTTGATCTCAATGTACTTTGACTTGTCATGAAACACTAGATTCTCAGAGAGTTTGATACAACTCTGATTCTCACAATAAATGACTGTAGGATCTAGCTCTTGATTAAAGAGCCCAGCTAGAAGTTTCTAAAGCCATATAGCCTCACATGAAGCCATACTGGTTGTCATATACTCAGCCTTTGCAGAACTCAGTGCAACTGACTTCTGTTTCTTACTGTACCAAGAGACTGCTCCTGATCCCAAACTGAAACTACACCCTAAAGTGCTCTTTCAATCAACTATACTTCCTGCCTAATCTACATTAGTAAACCCCTTGAGCTTCATCTCAAACTCTCCTGCAAGATCCCACTTGCAGTGTGCTATGAGCTCCTCTGACCCTGTGAGAAATAGGTTGTCAACATATAACAATAATATGAGAAGTTTACCCTTCACCAAAACATAGTACAAGTTTTAATCTACCTTACTCTTGATGAAGCCCACACTCTACAAGTAACTATCAATACATGAATACCATGCCCTAGGAGCCTACTTGAGTCCATACAGTGTTCTTTTCAATCTGCATACATGAGAATCCCTCTCATGTGCTTCAAACCCTTCTGGTTTCTCTATGCAAATCTCTTCCTCAATCACCCCATTGAGGAAGGCCATCTTTACATCCATCTAATGACTCCTCCAACCCATCTATGCTGCTATAGAAATGATAGCTCTTATGGATGAGTACCTGGCTACTGGAGTGAAAGTCTCATCATAGTTGACTCCTTCCTTCTATGAAAACCCCTTAACCACAAACCGAGCTTTGAATTTTTCCACACTACCATTTGCAGCATGCTTAATCTTATATAGCCATCTTGAGCCCACCACAGACTTATCTTTTGGTCTTGGAACTACCTCCCACACACTGTTCTTCATGATGGAAGAATACTCTTCCACCATGGCATCTCTCCATACTTGGTGCTTGGATGCCTCCTGAAAGCTGGAAGGCACTACTTCAATTAATTCACTCATAAGTGCCACATAATCTGAATAACATCTGGGAGCCCTTCTTTGTCTGGATAAATCTTGAGGATCACCTACATATTCTTGAGCCTCTCTTAATGTTTGCTCAGCTGCCCTGTTTCTCCTCTTCTCACTAATAGGAATCTGAGGTTGAGGAATTATTTGTTCCTCTATCTAATCATCTTGCTTTTTCTTCTCTCTAGCTTGCATGACTGAAGTTTGAGGAATTTGTGCTACCTCAACTGTGGATGTTTGTTCCTCCTCATTCATCAAGTTACTTGACTTCTGAAGAGCCCTCTCTTCCTCAAACTTCACATCTCTTTGAACCACTATTTTCCTGAGAGCAGGAATATAAACCTGATAAGCCTTAGAAGTTTCATTATACCAAACAAGGATACCCTTCTCTATAGTAGGTTCCAACTTGGTTCTCATCTCATCAGGAATGTGACAATACACAAGACATCCAAAAATGTGAATGTGCCCCAAACTAGTTTCTTACCAGTGAACGCCTCTTCTAGAGTCAATTTGCCCAACACTTTGTGAGGGCTCCTATTCTACAAATACACGTCTGTGTTGCAAGCTTCTACCCATAAGAACCAAGGTATATTTTGATCATGAAGCATGGCCTTAGATGCTCTGATGATAGCTCTATTCTTTCATTCAACAACCCCATTATTTTGAGGGTTGTATGGAACTATCAACTCTTTCTTGATACCTTCCTGAGCACAAAAATCTTTGAAGGCATTCAAGGTATACTCGCCTCCATTATCAGACCTTAATATCTTGATCTTCTTCCTATTTTGGTTCTCCATGAGAGCCTTAAACTCTTTGAACCTACTAAAGACCTCATCTTTATTCTAAATGAAATATATCCATGTCTTCTTGGAGAAATCATCAATGAAGGTAACATAATAATCATATCCATTCAAGGATTTTGTTGACATAGGTCCACACACATCTGAGTGTATGAGATCCAAAATCCCTTCAGATCTAGTGTCACTGCTTGGAAAATTGGTTTTAGCATATTTCCCAAGAGCATAACCCTTGCACACCTCATGCTATTTTGTCTTCATCTCAGGCAGCCCCGTCACTATTTCCTTAAGAATATTAAGTGCTCCATCATGAAGGTGAGCCATCCTCCTATGCCACAATTCTCCTATCCCTTTACAACTACTAACCAATGCATGTGCTGGCTCAAACTGTAACCAAAACAGGTTGCCATTCCTGACACCAATCACTTTTGCAATCTTGGAATCTTTGGGATGAATATAGATTTTTCCCCTCTCAAAGGTCATGATGTAACCCTTGTCTTCCAAGGTATAAATTGAGATTAAATTCTTTGTCATGCTAGGGACATACAACACATCCTCCAACAACAAAGGTTTGCCAAACTCCCTCTGAAACTTGACAGTGCCAATACTAGTTGCATGGTACTTGGCATTATCTACGAGCTCAATATAGAAATCCAGCTTCTTCTCCTCCAACTTGGTGAAACATTCTTTGACTCCTGTCATGTGGCAAGAAGCCCCACTATTAATATACCATACTCTATTGGCACTTGAACTTGAGAGACAGGTAATGAGTGAAAACTCATTCTCAAATTTCGATGCAAACTCGTCCACCTCTGCTATAGCAGCAAATTGCTTCTTTTGCTTGTCCCTATTTTTCTTATTCGGACATTGATTGGCATAGTGACCCATCTGATGGCAGCAAAAACATTTAATCTTCCTCAGATCTTTCTTCTTCCCACTCTTGGAAGAAGAACCTTCTGATTTCTCTTTATTGGACTTCTTACCCTTGCTTGCAAGAGCAAGATTTTCTTCATCTTGACCCTTCTTTGTTTGATCTCCCTGATGAGCACCTTCACGGATCTCCTCCTGAACAAAATCATCCCAAAGTCTTGCCCAATCAGGTAGCTGATCTCTGCCAACAACACACTTGACAAACACTTCCCAGTGCTTTGAAAAACCATTCAAGGCTATACGCACCAACTCATCTTCTATAATCATCTCTCCAACAGTAACAAGCTCATCCCTGACCTGTGTCAGCTTGGACAAGTAAGAGGTCACACTCTCGACTTTGGACATCTTGGTATTATGCAATTTGTCCTTGAGCATCATCTTATGACTCTGATAGTCGCTCTGATAAAGTTTTGTGAGTGAATCCCACATCTCCTTGGTAGTGTCTTTCCCCGATAAATGAGGAATTAAATGATCTCTTACTCCATCTAGGATAATCCTCTGAGCAATGGCCTCTTTAACTTCATGTGAATCTAAGGCAACAAGATCATTTGTTGGTGGAGTCACTTCTGTGCTAGCATAGATCCACAGCTTGTTCTCCTTGAGAACCGATGTAATCCAAACCTTCCACTGCAAGAAGTTAGACACACCCTCGAGCCTGTCCTCATAGTGAACACTAGTTGCCATAGCCATAAAAAGAACTGAGGATGAAAGAACTAATTTTTTTCTTGAAATCTGTGTTACAAATCTTGGCTTTGTATTCAGAGTTTAGAGCTCTGATACCATTTTAAATTCTATAATCCAGTAACAGATTAATTCCACAATAAATTCACAGTCATAAATCTGATTTATAACGATTAATACAACTGGGTTAATTAACAACTAATAATAGCAAAAGAAAAAATAACAATAAGTCAATACCAAAAAAAAGACAATAACACAGATATACCTAGGAAACCCCAATGTGGGGAAAAACCTGCAAATGTTGGATCTTCTATTCAGCGTAACAGCAAACTTCTCTTTTGCAAAAATACAATGTATGAGTTTGCTATAACAATCTTACTTTTATAGAGAGCCTAGTTGCTTTACTTAGCATGCAAGAAAAAGAAGCTTTCCTTAGCATGCAAGAAAAAGAATCTTTCCTTAGCATGCAAGAAAAAGAATCTTTCCTTGCTTTTTTTTGCTTTTCTATTTTTGCACATAAAATCACACTAGGATTTATCTCATCCTTACAAACTCAAAAACATTCTAGAAACTACTGTTGCTAAAAATCCAAATCGAATTGTTTTAAAGCATATCTAATCTTGAGTTGTTTTAAAACAATTCAACATTCCACCTTTTGAGCTACAAAAAATAAACACAATCAGTTGACAAAAATATCTTATAATTAAATTAAAATGTAAATATCTACTGTCATTTATAGCTTGCAAATAAATTATTAGTTTTAAATATTCTTTAAGTCACTTGAAATGACCTTTATCCATAAATGCACTATATATTTTGTGCAATTATTTTGATATTTCTTTTGTTATACACTATTGTGCCAAAATGGATCCACACAGCATTTTGATATTTTTAATTGAAGGTATTATTATATTTAAAGAAAATTAATTATATTTTACTGATAAAAATATTTGTATATGTTTTAATTTTTTATTAATATTTATTAAATTTTAATTAAAATTTAAGTGGTGAAAATATTTGAGGCATAGATTGGTGTGTATTTGTGTAATGAAAATTGTTTTCTAATTTATATAGTTTTCTTAATTCGATTTATGTAATTAATATAAATATGTATATTGGAGATTTACATCGTTTTAGTGTTAAATCTCATTTATTGAAATGTTTAAATTACGTATGCAATAGAGTGGTGTAGATTCATGGATATATGTATAATACTGAGTATACTAAATATTTTTTAGACTTTAATGTTAAATGTTTGCCATAATTATTTGTATCGAATGTCATTTGATAGATTATCATTGTAAAATTCACTGTTTGTAAATAATTTTCTTATTATGATTATCTATTTATTATTTCAATTCAAATGATAAAATAATGTTACAGTTCATAAGTAAAAAGGGAAACATCAAAGACCAAATATATATTTTATATATTCCTTTAGAATTTGATGGTCTGGCCAAAGTTTCCCCTTTCTTACATTCTTACAAAAACATTGATTTTATAATTACATAATTTATTTCTATTTTTTATTATAATCATATTAGCCTTACAAAATTTCAGTATTATTTCAGGTTATGGGTTCTTTGGGACAAGGTTCTATCTTAAGGAGTCATGCCATGAGTTGAACTTGTGTTATATACAGTAATTTTATTAAATTTTAACCATTGTTGTCAATTATTGAATTGGAACATTGTAATGTGAGCTTTAACCCAGGTTCTTATAAGAAAAATAGAGCTTGACCCTAATACCTTAGAACTGATGAATGAATGTAAGTTATATTTGAACTTGATTCCTTTCAAATAATAACTTTAGACAAACACCTTATACAAACTTGGCCATGTCCATCACTGACGGACTTTGCATAATATTAATGAAATATTTTATAAGTGTAAAGGTTTAAATTTGATGGTCCATCTTACATGGTCAAGGAAAATTTTCATAACAATTTTATGTTTAACATTTTCCTTCAAATACTACAAAATATTATTATAAAAGATAACAAACTTATAAAAATATATGTATATATTTATGTGTGTATTTTAATAAATATTTCTTATGATATTAAATAACTTTTGGAGTGACTTATTTTTAAAAAAATATGAAATAAAACATCGATAATTGTAAAATATATTGTTTAAAGTCTTTATAAAAACTTGTGGATATCCTTATGTCGCATGGAAGACTTAAAACTTTGCTTCTATAGGATTTTAGATGGTCTTTCAAAATTCCTTTCTTCTCTTTTTATTAGGGGTCCACTTGTTGGTTTCACACAAGTTGGTATGAATTGTCCCCTAGGTGGATTATAAAAAAAAATTGTTCTTTCTTTAATTCTTGAAATTATGTTTTCTTTTTTATCATGTTTAGAAGTAAGATTTAATTCTGTGAGTTGGTACTCCTCCTTTCCAAGTTACTTTATCCACATGTTTAATTAGAATTTTCACACATATTTGTGAGTTCTATTAACAATGGTCCTTTACATTAAAAAATCATTATTTTAACAATGATCATTTAAAGTCTTTAGATATACACATGAGAATTGATTTTAAATTTAATAGTTTATAAATTAAATTTATTGTATATACAAATGGATAAGTCAATTTAAAACATGAAATATATATAATATTATAAAAATTAAATATAAAAATAGAAATATTACAATAAATATGAATATATATTAATCTTTGAAAACTATTTGAAATAATATTTTTGTTAACTTATATACATGAAAATGAAATACTAAAAAATATTATAAAAATTAAATATAGAAACAAAACAAATTTTAAAAAGGTAAATGTTAAACCATAAAAAAAAACATGAAATTATAGTTGTACTAAATTGAATACTTACTTAGAAATGAGATTTTATATAATTTGATAAAATAAATATGTAGAAATGAGATCTCATAAAATTTGACAAAATAAAATATTCAAACCTTTCTTTGCATAGAAAAATAAAGGTGATATACTAAGGTCTCAAATTAAGTAATTAGCGAAGTTGAAATTAATACATCTTTTCATAGTAAAATAATATAATGTTGTAATGTTACTCAATCTCAATGGAATCTTAACCAAAAGAGATATATGCCTTGAACTACTAAAAAATAACATAAGTAAATATAAAAAACTATAAATAATATTCACTTGAAACTATAATTGTAGAGATTATAACTATGAAAATGCAATAAGTTAGGAATAATATATAAATAGAAAAAAAAATCAAAGATATATGTAAAATCATTCCAAAAAAAAATGTGTTACATAATGCATGGATTATAAAACATGCATAATCAGGGTTTTGATTGAGTGATTGAAATATTTATCCAAAGATATTTATTTAATAATTTTTAAAATAATATCTAATTATAAAAAACCCCATTAAAATATTAGATTAACAAATACTAATTCAAATAACACCTTTTTTTAAAAATAATTAAAATATAAACATAAAATTTCATTGATTCAAGTAATACCTTAAATTTTTAACTAGTTATTAAATAAAATAATATAAATACAAGTTAATATTAAACAAACATATAATTATTGATTGAAATAATTAGATAAGTAAATAAATATATCAATCTAAAAATTAATTAGAATAACTATTAATTACCTTAAGTTACTATTCATATTATTTATCATTGACCTTTTAATAATTCAATTATTTTTTTATGATTCTTTTTAATATTTATCATACCATTCATTAATGTAAAATAGAAAAAATAGTTAATTAATTATCTTAACAAGTCAATGAAATAATAATTGTATAATTAATCTTAAAATTAAATAAAAATTATTAGGTTCATTAAATTTTTGGATGTTAAATATTTATATAAAAATGTTAATAGTATTCAAATAATAAAAAAATCTTAATATTAAATTGTTTAATAATATTGAGCACAATCATTATATTAATTTTAAGTATATTTTTTTAATGGTGTAATATTTATTTAATAATAAAAATGATTTTATACCTGAATATTAAATTGTAAAACATTATTTTTAAAACAAGGAAAGTGTGCTCATATAAGAATATCATATTCAAAAGCATGTGAATTGACTTACACATTAGATCTATGTAAAACTATAAAATCAGATATATTTAATATCAAAAGTGTTTGCATAGACATAGTTGCCAAGTAAATTTGAAGCTTTGAATGTTTCACCCAAAAAATGATCAGAAATTATTCAAATTTAAAAAATAAATAAATCTATTTACATTTGTTTATAAAACTTTGATGTGAGTATTGAATTTTTTAATATCAATTTAATTTAATACATAATTAATTAAAACTATCATTAATATTTATATATATTTTTTAAAATAAAAGGGGTAAAAACTTTATTAATACTTAAACCAACAGATTACAAACTCACCAAGCAAAACAAAGACCAGAAAAATCAAATACAAAGCCTCATGCCTCAACACCACTTGCCTCTTCTATAAAGATAGACTGCAGCTCCTGACTCAAATCACAAGACAAGTGTTCCCACTCCTCCACCTTACGATCATCTCCTCCAGCCAACGCCCACTTGGCCAAGCAGTCCACCACCCTTTTCCACTCCCTTGGAATATGGGCAAAAGAAATAGAATCCATTAAAGAACTGACCTGCAATATCTACTAAACTATCATGGCCAGTTGCTAGCTTACCTCAGATATTTTCCCTCCATAAGCAAATGAATCAGGACTTGAGAATCCACTTCATAGATCACTTGCCTCCATCCTAAAGCATAGGCCCATTTTAGGGCATAGAGGATAGCCAGCCCTACCATCTGATTAACACTCTGAACTACCTGATATGCCAAAAAAATAAAAATCACAGATCCTGAAGAATCCCTGCCAATCCCACCAATCCCAACTGATCCTAGATTTCCCCTGGAAGAACCATTAGTGTTAATTTTCAAAAGGCCAGTGGGTGGGGGTAGCCACTTCCCTAGCCGATGGACTCTCTGCTTCCCCCGTTGACTCCTCCTGACGCATGTCAAAACTGGGGATAGCCCCCGGATGCCAAACCTATCCACTATCTCAGTGTCCCCCCTCATCAATGATAGATTGAATTCACTCTTCGCTTCAATATACTCTTAGATCATCCCTTTAATTCTATTCCAAACCCGCAGAATCTCTATCTTCTCATCTCAAAAAATATTGTGGTTCCATTCTAGCCATACTTGCCACAGCAAGAAAATGGGGCCCACGTACCACACATCCTACAAAAAAGGGGTCAGAGAGGGAGGCCAACCCAATCTAGCCCAAAAATTATCTAGGGACACTACGTGGATGCACTAGCTCTGCCACGCATCCCACCAAAAATGCCATAACTGCATAGTGAATGAGCAGTGAAAGAAAAGGTGGGAGGAATCCTCCTCCTCAGCTTTGCAGAGGATGCACCTAGAAGGGCCTGCAAAGCCCCACTTCTAGATATTATCCCAGGTAAGACATCTATTCCAAACCAAAGTCCAGATAAAAAAATTACATTTTGGCCAAGAGAATTCGTTCCAAACTTTTTTCCACCACTGGACTTCATCTCTACCCTCATATTGTTGTGATAACAACACTTGATAGCTAGAGGACACAGTGTACTTTCCCTTCAAATTTAGAGACCAAGCTAACTCATCACTATCCATAAGTGCATTGCAGCTATGACCAGACAAAATATACTACAGTTCTGTGTACTCCTCTTCCATGCCAACAATTGGCCACTCCTTTAGGGTCTTCCATCTGGCATCCAACAGCTGCCCCTGAAGGTCCAAAGATTTATAGTCACTCACCCTTGTCCATCCCGCATCACAGAACCTCTAGGATAGAGTATGAAGCTGAGGATATTGGACAAGAAGGGGAGGGTAACCATCCCATGAATCATTCCAAAATTGAGCTTTGACCCCACTCTTACAAATCCAAAAAAGGCCCCTCTTAATAAATGTAGCCCCTTTCTTGAGGGTCACCCAAATCACTGAGCCTTTGCTTGACAAATCATATCAGAGGATGTCCTTTCAGGGGACCCAAAGAAATACTTATGGGATAAAATTCTAGCCCAAACTCACTCCTGCTCCACACACTAGCGCCAGTATAATTTGGCTTCCAAAGCAATACCAGAGAACACAGATTGCCTTGATCCCAGTCTGCCATACCTCTTTGGGCTGCAAACTACCTCCCACTTTATAAGACTCCACTTGGTAGAAGACAAATTACCAGCCCACAAAAATTGTCTTGTGAGGGAATCCAGGTCCTTAACGAAGCTCATCGGTGCCACCTGTATCATGCACCTATAAATAGAAAGTGCCTGCACCACTGATTAAATCAACTACACTCTACCAACAAAAGATAACTAGTGATGGGTCCAATGATTCACTTTATCATAGAACTTATCCAAAATCGCCATCCAAGACTCCTTGGACTGTCAACCAACTGAGATTGGAATCCTGAGGTATAGCAAAGGGAGATTCCCAATTTGGAGCCTAAGGGTATGAGCCACTCTTCTTTGTATGGATGGAGGGGTATTAAATAAAAAGATAGAGGACTTACCCTCATTAATTACTTGACCAGACATAGCAAGGAAGGAATCCAAGCTTTTGTAGATGTTAGATGCCTCCCTCATAGTAGCCATGCCCATCAGTGCCACATCATCCACAAACTGGAGGTGGGATTGTACTCGAAGACCTCCACCCCAATACCAACCCTGAATAGCTCCATCCTCCACCCTTATTTTGATCAACCGACCCAAATCCTCTGCCAACAGAAGAAACACATAGCGAGATAGAGGATCCCCTTGCCATAGCCTGCAAGAAGCCCCAAACAAATTGGAGTGCTCACCATTGATCAGAATAGAAAAAGAGGTCCAGTTCACACAACTCATAACCCACCAAATCCAGTCCTCCTCAAAACTGAAGGCACCCAAGATATTCTAGAGGAAAGCCCACCAAACTCTATCATAGGCCTTAGACATATCTAATTTGATAAACATCACCTTATCATTAGACTAAAACATGGAATGGATAGCCTCCGTTGCCACCACCACCCCATCCAAAATCTATCTACCCTCCACAAAGCCTCCTTGCCCCTCAAAAATAAGCACTGGCAAGCACTTGTTTAGCCTCTCAGCAATCAGTTTAGAAATAATTTTGTAAGTGACATTGCAGAGGGAAATGGGCTAGAAAAGACTTAACTGGTCAGCCCCCTCACCCTTGGGGATGAGAGCCAAAAAGGTGGAGTTCATCACCCGAAGCATTTGTTTGTTCATCTGGGACTCTTGAACCACAACCAATAAGTCAGAATTGATGATATCCCAAAATTCCTAGAAGAAATCAATTGGGAAACCATTTGGACCAGGCACCTTACCTTTTGGCATCATGAAAATAATTCTTTTTAACTCCTCCATGGATATCTCCTTCATCAGATGCTCCTTCATGTCCATGGTCACCAAAGAAGGGATGCAGGAAAGGACCAGAGCCTCAGCCACTGGGTCCCCCTGGGCTTCTTCCTTAAAAAGAGAGGTAAAATGTTGCACTGCTTCATTGTGAATCCCCTGCGTAGAAGAGATAGTCTCCCCACTATCTGCCACCAAAGAAGTAATTACATTACCATGCTGTCTGGCACGAACCGAGTTGAAAAAGAAGGTAGTATTTTTATCCCCTTCTTGGAGCTAGTCAATCTGGGCCTTCTATTTCCAAAAGATCTCCTCTCTTAACTCCCACTCCTCCAACAATTTTAGAGCCTTGGCTTCCTCCCTCAGCAAGATCTCAGTCATCCCTTCCTCCCTAATGACTCTAGTAATGGCGTTCAACTCCCATTGAGCCTCATTTTTTTTGTGGAATATATTTCTAAAACTCTACCGATTCCACCTCTTAAGCTGGTATTTAATGAACTATAGAAGCTTAGTGAATGTGTACATTGATGTCCTAGTAGTAGGCCTGCCATTCCTCCACCAATCTGCCACATGCCCAAACAGGTCCGGATCCGTTACCCACATAAGCTAAAATTTAAATAGCAGTTTTTGAAGACTACAGGCTGAAGAAATTGTCAATTTAATGGGCCAATGGTCTGATCCTCTCCAATCCAAAATTTCCATGCTAGACGTCCACAAACCCCCCACCCAATAGCAGGAGGTCAAGAAATGATCCAGGTGCTCAGCTATACACCTGTCCCCCAACCTTCTATTATTCCAAGTAAAGCGTCCATTGCCTGGATTGATATCCACTAGGTTGAGATCCATAATATGATCTCAGAGCAATAAAGAAGATAGCTCCAGCCTTGCATTACCCCTATTTTCTCTATTAAATCCAGAATAGCATTGAAGTCCCCACCAGCAATCTAAGGCAAGTACGGAAAGAATCCATGTAGAAGGTGGAGATTTTTCCAAACCAAGAGCTTACCTTGGAAGTCTGTAGGAACGTAGATGTTGGAGAAAAGGACTGATTCACCTGACTCATTACATGTAGCCACCATAGATAAATAAGACTTAAAGGAGATCCAAGACACTGGTTCGATCTTCTGTGGGTTCCAAAAACATGCCACACCCCTTGAGGACCCCTGAGCACCAATGCACTGACATAGACCCTATCTCCAAATCTTAGGTGCAATACTCATCATATCATCCACTGAAACCTTCATCTCCTGGAGGAAAAGAACATCAGGAACTTGGCCTCTAACTAATTCTCGAACAACCTTTTGTCTAGGGCTGCTGTTTAGGCCCCTTACATTCCATGAAATGATGATCATTTTAGAGGAGATAAAAATTAGGAGTCAAGGGTCTTAAAAACGTCTCCCCAATCATCTTAATTTTCTCAGTGTCCTTCTTGCACCCCATTTTAACACTTTTTTCTATCATCCCCTTCTTCCCCTCCTTCTAAAGAATGCCCAAGTGAGGGGAAATTTTCCCACACTTATCCAATTTGGCCATCACTATCCTTGCTTTGAGGTCCTCATCCTCAACGTGCTGTCCCAAGTCATCACTTGCCTCCACCACCATCTTTTCTCCTACTTGCTCTGTCAAGACCATGGGTAAGGCCAACTCCAATTGAAGATTCGAATGCAAATTAGCTAAATTAACTTCCAATCTAGGAGCTCCCCCAAGCTGCTCCACACTCAATAGTCTTGAATTAACTTCTTGTTGTCCCAAATCATCCAGGGCTGCAAACCTATTGAAGGAATCATCCTCCTATCTCTCCATAAGGGACCTCTTTTGGCCCCTGTTATGATTTTGACCCTTCACCTGAGCAAATCCTTTCGCATCTTTGCCCTCACTAAGCCCCAGCTTCTTCCCTATATCAACATTTGGAGTACTGGTAGGAGGTGTAGTATGTTGCTGTTCCAATGGCTTTGCCTTCAGGCATCTCTGCACCAAGTGTCCATATTCATGGCATAAGCGACACCTAAAGGGAAAAGTCTCGTAGTCTAATTGTTGCACCCATGAATACAACCCTGCACTCATCTCCACTGCATTAGGCAATGGTTTGCTCAAATCAATTTCTACGTAGATACGAGAAAATTTCATAACTTTCTTGCCTAAAGTCTGTTTTGAAGACCCCACTAGCCTTCCAAGCGTTGAAGCTAACATCTGGAGGACATCCTCATGGCAACATTCAATAAGAAATCTGAGTAGCCTGATCCACACCGGCACTCGATTAGGGAGTTCCTCAGAAGGATTGAAGCCTGCATGCCAAGGTTTAATAAAGAGCCCAACCTGATTATAAAAGTAAGGCCCTCCCTCAAAAACCCTGTTTCGATCAGCCAAGCATGAAAATGACACCATAAATTAGTTATTTGCCAATACCATGATCTCCATTTCCCCCTTAGGTTCCCACACTCTCTTGGCCCAACTCTCCAAGAAATAAAGGGAGACTTTCAAACCCAAAAACTTACAGTACAGTGAGTGCTTAGAATAATATTCAACATCCTCTGCAATCATATCAAAGGGGATTACCAGTTTAGGATGCTCCTTGCACCGCTCCATGCATCCGTTAATCTTCATAATACGGGACCCTCCAGGCTTGCTCCAATTTGCAGCATCAGAAGCCTGAGAAAAAAGCTCCTTGCCAGGTGTTTTAGCTTGCTGCCCTGCTCTATTCAACCCTACTGCTTCACTGTAGCTCCTCCCAAGCACTGACTTTATAGGCTCCTACTGAGCCATTACCACGCCCAGTTGAGACCATTTTGTTTTAGCGGCTCCTCATGCCCAGCTGGGACCATTTTGTTTTTGTGGTGCCTCAATCTACTCCCATGTGCTTGACCCCTCTCTCAACACCTACGCAGCTCAACACACGACCTGGAAAAGCTAAGGCATGATTGCCCTAGCTCGGCTCCTCACAGCGTGCTCCCAAATGTGCCATCCTAAATCCTCATTAATATTTATATTAAGTATTGTAAATTTATTAATATTATTTTTACTTTATTCATTATTATAGTATTATAATAAAATTAAATTTTTTTTAGGTAGAAAACCTTTATTTTAGGTAGGTTATGTCATTTTATTTATAATAGGATATGTTATTTTATTTGTAAATAAAAATAATGAAAATTTTATTAAAATAAAAATTATATTTTAAGGAAGATTTACAAAAGCTATTTTTTTTCTTTTAAGCTTATAACATTTTACATTAAATACAAAAGACATTATTTTTTTAGTGCCTAATTCATTTATTTAGAATAAATAAAAATAAATTCAATGAAAATAATGAATTAAATGGTTATTTTAGATTTGATGTTTTATTTTTAAAATTTAATGTATATATTAAATTAAAATATTTTAATCTTAAAATTTAATGTATAATAATTTTGGAGTTATTAAAATATTTTAAAAAGGCAATTCAAAACAAATAATAATCTATAAAATAATATAGACATTTTAATCAATACTTAATTAATGCTATAAATGACCAATCATATATAAGCATTTAGAAAATATCTTTTACAAAATAGATTTATTATAATAATATTGACAACCTACATATGTGTTGGAAAGAAAACATGCTACAAAATATATATTATTTACATACATAAACTATCAAATTCATAATATAATCAATTATATACTATTTAAAAGAACTTAGAATTTTATTAAACCAATGCATGCCTGTAATCAATTCTAACCTTTTTTTTCCATTGTAGGGCTTATCAATTTGTAAAAATAATTTTGGTCCGGTGTTTTGAATATCCTTATTTGTCGGCTCGATTGTATGAGTATGTAATATCAATACAATAATTAATTCATAATAAAAATTATTCTTATTTGACATTTATAACAAGTATCTTTTAGGGGGTTGTAAGTTAACTTTAAAAAATAGGAATTTACTAAATGTAATATAATGTGAAATTATTATTCATAAATTTTAAATTATTTTAAGATGACATAACAATTATATATATTTAAATTGATTTTATTAGAAAATATTATATACTGTAATATTTTCATTATATTTTATATGAAGGATAGTTTGAAATATTTAATTGTGCTAAAAATAACAAGATAAGACTAAATATTAATATATATGATTTATATTGTTTAAATACCAACGTAATTATTCATATACTATATCAAATAAGTTTTCATTAATTTAATACATATTTTAAAAAAAATATATATTATTTCTAAATTTTAATTATGATGGAAAAATAATCACCATTATAAAAACATCATAATCAAAACACCATAATTTAAATGTGCATATGTTATCTCATAATGATTTCAAATTAGAAAAGAATTTAAAAAAATCTAGATAAATTGTTTGAAAAAAAACATAGTCAAAGTCTATGTGTCAAGCTTAATACATAAATTGAGTCAAATTGAGATAACTATAATGTTTATTAATCACTTACAATTCATGTTATTAATTTATTATTTTTTTTGTTAATATGTTTAAAATTAATACAATTATCACCTCCAATTAATAAAATGATTTACATAAATAAAAGTTCAATGAAGTGATAAATTAAGACAATAAATAAAGGTTTGATGGAATGAATTAGGACATTTATTAAAATTAGAATACAAAAAATATGTCTCGTGAAATGGTCACACACAGACAAAGTTCTTATTAATCACTTACAATTCATATAGTTGAAATGTCTTTTTTCAAAATTAACGTGTTTAATAGTTATATAAATATTACAACTAAGAAAAGGATTTATATAAAATTAAATTACTTACATGTATAGTATTATTAATTAATAGAAGTTTAAATTATTCATGGCATGAATTAACCTGTCCTTTCAAAATTAATATAATAATGTAGGCATTTGTTTTAATTCATACAATTTTAATAAAAATGATTATAAAGTCTAGTTCTATATATATGATACCAAAGTGTTTGAATAATTTCTTTCTCTAGAAAACATTAGAGTATTTTTCTTCTTTTTTCTTTTTCTTTTTTAAATAAATAATTTGAAACTTAAATGTCATTTTGTTTGGATTGTGTGTATGAATATTTAGTGTTTTTAGCACTAGTCAAATGTTCATGAATGTTTCATTTATTTAATGTATCAAATTAATAAATGTAATATTACAATTGTCCAACTCAAAATAAACGATTTATAAGTTTCCAGTTAGATGTTAAATTGTGTATTAAAAAAAACTTTTAAATTAAGTTAATGAGGGACTCCTCGCTCCCCCTCCCCCTACTACTCTTGCTCCATCCCCTCCCCAATGTGTAGTACTATCTAGTCTAGTATTCAAATATTTATAAATATGAAATGCCCAACTAATAAGCACTATCCAACCTAATTGCTATGCAAGAATGAAAGATAATATATATGTAAATCTGAGAGTGATATAGGGATCAAAAATCAGTGTAACACCTCTTCCACATCATTTACAATAAATATAAGTTTTATCAATAAATGTACAAAATGATATTTTCACAATATTTCCTTTACTTTTTAATACTCCTCCCCTACTTCACCTCTAATAAATACTTAATAAAAATAAGAATATAATGACAAATCCCTTCCGATATTTATTACACCATTGAGACAACTACAAATTTTAAACCAAGAAACTGTTACCTATGCCATCGTCTCCAATGATGAGAATGAAATTGTTCCGAGCATTTCAATGGCAATGAGAGTCGAAGCAGCAGGTGGAACATTGGGATCATCCCGATCATGATTCGATACAGATGGGTCATCTGCGCTGGACTGTAAAGTAGACGTGCTACTGAGTACGCCGCACTCGATCTAAGTTTACACGTTACCCCATGACCCACTTAAAAGCAGAAAAGCTCCATTATAAAAACAAATTTGAATACAGTAAATAATCTTTACCTATAAGGTGTCATAAATATCAAAACATAATATCTACTGCGATCCTATGTACCATATCTCTTAACCTGTTGGAATAAACGTGGACAAGCCTTTGAGGTTGAGTAGTTTCTATGTTATCACCGCCATTTTTTTTCATAATATTTGTTAGTAATCAATTGGATATGACGGCCGTTTTTCGGAGTGGGTATTATCTTTTAGGCTCGAGTATTCCTTATTTAGTCTGCCACTTTGCAAATTTCTCCTCCCCTTTGGACATTGCTCGTAATATCGACACGTACTTATTTTTCTCTGAGTGTGTCTTTATAGCTTTGCTAATTTCATCATCCTCAGCAGTGTTGTTGGGGAGTAGTAATGACTGGAATGTATTCGCATTTTCAATCAGACAAGTCTCTCCTTCCTTGAAATTGGATTTTTATCATGGGAAGCTATGAAAGAGTGCAGCGCCCTCCAAAGTGTTCCATGGCTGAAATATTTGTGCTGTTTGCCAATATATCCTAAGGAGGTCCCAAGATAGTTTAGACTTGGGAACTTGTACAAGTCACCCTGCCGCTCAGATCAAACAGGTAACGAACGTGTTGGCTGATATTCTAATGTTTCTGTGTTGTATGAGAGGTTTTATTGTACTTCCTGTTTATTTATGTGTTAGGATAATTTAATCAATGTTGGTGAGCATTTCCTTGTGAAATCTCTATCTATGTTGCCCGTTTTTAAACCTGTTTGTTCATTTTAAATTTCTATCTACGGGCAACGAAATCTCTATTATGTTTCCCGTTCTTTTGAGTCGGTTATGTGCAATATTGAAAATAATGTTGGAACTTATTTTTATTTTTGTTTAATGGAAACAAAAGCAGTCCATGTATAGTGAGGTTGGAGGTACTCCTCAGGGTGTAAAAGGTACCTAATCTACGCCGTTAGGGCCCTGGAATTTTGTTTTGCATGTTTATGGATCTGTCTTTCATTCATTACTCACTGTTATTGTGTTGGGATTGTGCTGTCATGTCTTAAAGCTAGCAAGTAAAAAATGAGCACTTTGTTTTCCTTTTGCTATGCTTATCAATAGTGTTAGTTGTATATGAAGTCAGTCTTATTATTGCTCTCCGTCACTGTTAAATATAAGATGTAAGAAGAATTACAATAACAACAATATTGTATTTCTGTTTTTAAAAGACTAGGTTTTTTGGGCAAAAACACGGGAAAGGGAAAAAGTGAAGTAAAAAAGAATAACAAGATACAGAATAATCGAAGCTACGCTCCACAGCATTGTTCCTCTTCCTTATACCATGGAAGACCTGATGAGCAAGGAAAGAATGAGGTAATTTTTCAGGCTGAATCCTTTTAAGAACTTTTATTCTGATTACTAATCAATTGATGAACAGATTAAAATGGCAGTGAACGAGCTGGAAGAGGCCATGGACCCATTTAACCTTGAATTTACAACGAGGGGGAATTGGTGGGAATGTCAGTCAAATTGTGGCTCGATACTATTAAAATTTATAATACATTTTAAAACTGTCAATGGTTGTTTATTTTATTTAGAAATCTAAAATATCTTTTTAATCTAATGTGGACATTTAGATGTGCTTGTTATAGGTTCTCTTTATTATTAAAGCTGGGGATCGTCTAAATTCCAGTATTGGGAAAAACACTTGAAGTAAGTAAATCTTTGCATTTGATCTGATTTCATTGATTATACAGTTGCTTGGGTAAATGATGGGCTTTTCAGATCTTTGTACTTTTATTTACAATATAGCTTGAGGGGAAGGAAAAAAAAAAAAAAAAACGGAAGAAAACTCCGGTGGCATTTTCAGGCAAGGGGGAGAGTTCTAAGGACGGGATCAGTAACGGGCAGGATTTGATGCGGAATATGAGAGAAACTTAATTGTTGTTAGTTAAGAGATATTTGTTCAAAGACAGCTCTGTTGCAGTGCGGAGAATGCATTGGTTGAATTCATGGCTATGATCGGAATTTGTGAACAAGGCTACATTTCTGTATAGCTAAAACCACGATATTGAAAATGCTTCTTACATAATTTCCATTGAACACACTTTATCCAGTGTTTAAAATTTGCTTACGTTTTCTGTTGTAGAGTTAATCCGCCAAAGATTGCAATCCTTCACCTTTCTTTAAAGACGTAACCTGGCCTGGCCTACTCCTAATATCTAGCATGGATCCTATTTAAAGTGTATATGATCGTGATTTCCTTAAAGACGTAACCTTGCCTAATCCTTATATTTAGGATTGACGCTATTTAAAGTGTATTTAAAGTGTATATTAAAGACGTAACTTTGCCTCATCTTAATATTTATCATGGACCCTATTTAAAGTGTATATTAAAGGCATAACCTTGCTTAATCCTAATATTTAGCATCAACTTTATCTAAAATCTATATGATTGTGATATAGAATTTTATCGTTTTATTTAACTTTCAATATACAAATACAATAAATGTGAATTTAATCTGATGTTTATCAATTATAATATTCGTAATAATATTAAAAGTTAATTTCAAGGAAATGTAATTAACTTAAAATAAAAATTTACAATGTCAAGAAGATAAAGAGAGCGAAGTAACATATCCAAAGAATATAAATAAGAAAATTAAATTTAAAATGAGTAAATGAAAAGCAATGAACAAGATAAAAAAAAAGTAGAGGGTTTTGTATAGAGAGATGAACATTGTTGTTCTGGAGAAACACTTCTAATACCTAAACTAGTAAATAAGTGTCAAACAAATGTGAGACCATGTGAGTCATTGAGTTTGGGACACCTTGCTGGTCTACTATATAAATTTGGAAGATAGCCACAAAGCCTCTTCTTAATAATGATGTGACACAACATGAAGTAAGATGTAATTAACATGGTGCAGGGATCTCTTATGATAGCATGCCAAAAAAATTATTGGAAAAATGTCAAACGTCTCCTAAATGAAATTGGTTATACATCTCTAGTATTTATAATCCATGAATACCTATATAGAGCCAAGATATTCTCTTAAGAGAGAAGAACCATTTACTTATTGCATAATAAGGAGAGCGTATGAAATAAAAATCATCATTTTTCTTAGAGTTTGTTAGGTTGTGGAGCTAAAAGCTTCACTGTTGCAGACATGGAGGAGGTTGTTGAGAGGTTGCTAAGTTACAGGGAAACCGACGTCGGTCTGATCAGCCGACGTCGGTCATATACAGTGAGAAAGGCAACCGACATCGGTCAGGTATTGGCCAACATCGGTCATCTCCAGCCTGACAGGGACCGACGTTGGTCACTTGTGCGGTTCTGAAACTGTCGATTGCACGAACAGTTTGTTAACGAACCGAGTGTTTGCATGTTAAGAGCCAATTTTAGACTTGAATCTGCGGATCTAATTATTGTAATTGGATGTCTAATTATTGTTTGCATGAGATCTATTTAAGAGACTCATAGGCTATATTGTAAAGTGTTCTAGTTTGAGTTGAACAAAGTTAGCTCCTTCTGTGTGTGAAGTGAGCAAGGGTGTTCCTCCTAGTTCCACAGTAGTGCCAAGTGTGGGTGCTGGTTTTGGAGAATCAGAAGGGTTCTTTAGGTGTGTAGGATCTTGGTCGGCAGGTGTGCAAGGCCACGTTTGGAGATCTACATGGGTAAGTAAGATCATTGATCTGCAGGTGTATGTGTGTGCAAGGTCTAAAGTTTGCAGGTGTGCAGAACTAGGTTGATCTATAGGTGGTAGCAGAATCAAAGTGACAGCAACACAACAGGGAGCAAGATCAGGTGGGATCTACTTAGAGTATAGTGTGTACTCGGGTATAGAGCAAGAGAGGAAGGCAAGGTAGTTCCTTCCATAAGTAAGATCATTTGAGTTGCAGGTTGTTGCAAGTTCAGGGGAGATCTACTTAGAGTGCGTGGAGCACTGGTGTACTGGCAGTAGTGGATACTGACTGGTTGGAGGTGAACACCAACTCTGTGTTTGAGTTGTGTGTTGGGACCGTAAGAGAGAGAGCTTTGAGAAAAGAATTACTGTACACTTGAGGTGTGGGAAGCCTCTGAGAGGTGTGAAGAAGAAGTGGCATCTTCTTTATTGTATTCTTTTCTGGATGAGTATTAATACAAGTTGTGTATTGTCTCTCATATTCTGTGTTGTTTTTGGTTTCTAGTTACTTGTTACTTTTGGTTAATTCCGCATCTTAAATTGCTTGTATATGGTAATCAATTGTGCTTCCACGGGTTCCTAACAGTTGGTATCAGAGCCAGGTTGCAGGGAGTAGGTTTTGTGTTTGGATACAGGTCACTCTCAGGGGTTTTTGATTGAGTGGGAGTATAGCAACGGCAGAAGAAAGTAAGCTACAAATGGAGAAACTGAATAACACGAATGATCACTTACAGTGTTATGGAAAGAAAGAGCAGGTAAAGAAATATTGTTGGTTGATAGCAAATCATCATGAAGGAACTGAAGAAGCAGATGTTACAGGTGTTGTTGCACAAGATGCTCTGGGATGTTTCTTAGATAAAGTTGAATTTTGGTTAATAGATTCTGTTTCCTCTTTCCATGCAGCCCCAAGTAGAGGGGTTGGTGAGCCTTGTCATAGTATTGGCAAAGGGGAAGTGTTGCTGAAATTGCAGGCAGCCAACACATGGGTGTTGAAGAAGGTCATGCAGGTCCCAGTCTTAGAGATGCGGCTAATTACTTCAGGAAAGTTGGGTGATGAGAGATGCACAAAAACTCTCACAGCGGATGCACTTGAATTAGCAGGTGGTAAAAAAGTAGGTACTCTTTATCTACTTGCTTGTAAAACTGATTCTTCTTCTGTTGCGAAGACGTGGCTTTGTAGGCTTGGTCACATGAGCAAGAAGGAGATGCATGTTCTTAAGCGAAAGATAGATATGTTTGACAAACTTAAGAACTGGAAAGCCTTGGTTTTCTTGGAGGAGATGACGGATAGAGATCAGTGGATGGGGCTGAGTAACTCTGAGCAGGGCAGTTTGGATAGGGTTTTGATCCATGGAGAGCTTGCAGGTAAAAAGTCATCAGTCATAGGTGAACACAGGTATCAGCATCAGTCAAGGGTAATCGATGTCGAACAGACAGGTGCTGACGTCGGTCATGTGCAGACCAGAGAAATTGGTGGTGTCGGGCAAGTGAAGACCGACGTCGGTAGGATAACCGGCATCAGTGACCTAGACAGTTGCATGGAACCAACATCGGTCAGATGCAGACTGTGTAGTGATCGAGGTCGGTCACTGAGACATATTTTGGGCAGATAGCAAGCTGTCAATGAGTCTCAAATGCCCATGGAGAGGACTAAAAGTGTAAGTAAGCCTCAAATTCATTATTCCTCTTCTTTATACTAGTTACTGACTGTAGAGCAGGAAGGATCCAAGAAACAGTGGGAGCATGGCATGAACAAGTTGTAGAACTGAATTGGAGATTTGGTAGGGTTGTCAGCCGGTATGAAAAACAATGAGACGAATGGATACCTTAGTTAAAGAATAGAGAGAATGGATACATGAGATGGAAGGCTAGGTCATATGGTCTTGAGGAAGTTGCAGGACAGTGGTACAGGTTTTGACAGGTGGATGACAAAGCAGGGCTTTAGTCAGTGTGTGTGTAACCATTGTGTTTGTCTTACCAGGTGGATGATGATAGCTACATTATTTTGTTACTGTATGTGGATGGTATACTAGTTACAGGTTTAGACATACAGGGTTTTGCTGAGCTAAGGGTAAGGTTAGTTCAGTGGCATGTCATGAGGAATTTGGAGCAGCAAAATTCTTTGGCATGAGAGACATGGAAGATCACAGGTTGATTTTGTCTCTAGTGAGAGCTGATGTGAATCAAGTGTTGGCGAGGTTTAATACGTAGGATGTAGAATCGGAGCACACCAAGGGCTAGACAGTTTATTGTCTGAAATCACATGAGGTCTGGTATAGACCTGAGTTTGCCCAAGCAGTGGGTGTTGTCAAAAAGTTTGTAGTCAATCTGGGAAGGAAGCACTGGAGGGCAGTTTAGTGGGTTCTCAGGTATTTGAGAGGGACCAGTAGCAGGGATTCATGCTATGCAGGGTCAAGTACTTTAGATGTGGTAGGTTACTTGGATGACAGGAGGTGCACCACAGGTTGTGTGGTGGGTGGTCTTTAGGATTGATCTTGAAGAGGGATACAAGCCAAGATACAGATTAGATGGGGTATAGCTACAGGTACAGTGCAACTGTTTATCTCTAAGTGGGAGATTGTTAGGTTATGGAGCTAAAAGCTTCACTATTGTAGACATGGAGGAGGTTGTTGAGAGGTTGCTAAGTTGCAGGGAAACCAACGTCGGTTTGATCAGCCAACGTCAGTCATATACAGTGGGAAAGGCAACTGACATCGGTCAGGTATCGGCTGACGTCGGTCATCTCTACCTGTGTGGTCTTCAGGTTGCTGTGTTTGCATGTTAAGAGCCAATTTTAGACTTGAAGCTGCGGATCTAATTATTGTAATTGGATGTCTAATTATTGTTTGCATGAGATCTATTTAAGAGAATCATAGGCTATATTGTAAAGTGTTCTATTTTGAGTTGAGAAAAGTTAGCTCCTTATGTGTGTTAAGTGAGCAAGGGTGTTCCTCCTAGTTCCAAAATAGTGCCAAGTGTGGGTGCTAGTTTTGGAGAATCAGAAGGGTTCTTCAGGTGTGTAGGATCTTGGTTGGCAGGTGTGCAAGGCCACGTTTGGATATCTACATGGGTAAGTAAGATCATTGATCTGTCGGTGTATGTGTGTGCAAGGTCTAAGGTTTGCAGGTGTGCAAAACCAGGTTGATTTGTAGGTGGCAGTAGAATCAAGGTGACAACAACACAACAGGGAGCAGGATCAGGTGGGATCTACTTGGAGTACAGTGTGTACTCGATTATAGAGCAAGAGAGGAAGGAAAGGTAGTTCCTTCCATAAGTAAGATCATTTGAGTTGCAGGTTGTTGCAAGTTTAGGGGAGATCTACTTGGAGTGCGCAGAGCACTTGTGGAGTGTATGGAGCACTGGTGTATTGGCAGTAGTGGATACTGACTGGTTGGAGGTGAACACCAACTCTGTGTTTGAGTTGTGTGTTGGGACCGTAAGAGAGAGAGCTTTGAGGAAAGAATTACTGTACACTTGAGGTGTGGGAAGCCTCTGAGAGGTGTGAAGAAGAAGTGGCATCTTCTTTATTGTATTCTTTTCTAGATGAGTATTAATACAAGTTGTGTATTGTCTCTCATATTTTGTGTTGTTTTTGGTTTCTAGTTACTTGTTACTTTTGGTTAATTCCGCATCTTAAGTTGCTTGTATATGGTAATCAATTGTGCTTCCACAGGTTCCTAACAGAGTTCAATGAGAATATTTTTTAAAAATGGTACTTCCAAGGGATATAAAGGTATATCTCAATAGAAATATTATGGGTATAAACTCTAAGCTGAGCAAGGGGAATCTTTATGTTATAGGGTAATTGTAGTCACCAAAGTTTTTTCATGAATACTTCATTGTGTCATTTTTAGACCTATTTCACTTTAATTAACTTGTGTGCTTAATTTAGACCTACTTCATCACTTCTCTTTATCCTAAGCACTTGTATAGACCTATTTAATTTCTAAATTCTTATCCGACACCCAAAAAAATGTTATAACTGAGAAAAATACACATAAACATATGTAAAGACATCCCATATCCCAAAAATCATAAATTTATTTATAGGATAGTATCAACTAGTTGGATTAAAAATGGAAGTTGATCTTGACCCCTATAGGTTGATCCTAACC
The DNA here is from genome assembly GCA_037957365.1 of Torreya grandis. Classification (NCBI taxonomy): domain Eukaryota; kingdom Viridiplantae; phylum Streptophyta; class Pinopsida; order Cupressales; family Taxaceae; genus Torreya; species Torreya grandis. Next base: position 1,514,977 of record JARHVA010001444.1, read on the forward strand.
ATTACCCTTCTAATAGTCACTTTTTAAATTTGAACCTTCCCTTACAATTTGGTCCATATTTTTATTCTAAGTAGCATGAGGTTTCCTCTTTTGGATTAGTATAAAGACACACTTAAGTCACTTATTCTATCACATAAAAATTTCAATTTAGAAGTATACACATTAATTAAAGTTTTTTTATTCTTCCAAATTTTGATTCTAATCATTTGAAGTAGTCCTCAAAAATTCTAAATCCTATTTTATCAAAGCCAAAGAAAAACATGATCAAATATTTGATCCATCTCTAGATACATTCATATAGTTAATGGGGCATAATTTCACAAATCACTTTAAGTGGGAGAACTATGTGGGATTGATTTCCTTCTTTGGATTATTAGATATGTAGGAAATCAATGTACATTGTGAGGATGATTAGGGTTAACTCAACCTATTACACTCCATTCTTTTTTTATTTATAAGTTTTCAGTCATTGCAAGTCCTACTAGGGTTTCAACATTTGAGAATCTATTTTTAGGTCTTCTTCACATCTTTGAAGCTCAAATATCTACATACATACCTAGGTCAAGATGTCTTAGATGATCATGACCTTATTTATTTATTTTATTAAAAAATTGGGATTGACTAGTTTAAGTCAATAGTGGCAGTCAATCTTGACTTAATTGAATGATCTTGACCCCTTACTAGTTTCAATCACAACTTCTTAAAACTTTTAGAATCATCCCATGTTAGCCTATTTCATACTTTTATCAGTTTTATATTACTACACTATTAACTTATAAAGTATATAGGGATGTGTGTGGACAACTTGTGGCTTATATAATATTTCATATTATATTTTAACATATTTCTATTTTATTATATTGATAGTAAGGTCAACCATTAAAATAAGCATTGCCTAAATAGGGTATACATATAACATAGCGGTTAGTTTTTTTATCATCATATTGGGAATTATGCTCTTATTGAATTGTTGTGGAGGTTTCCCCCTCGAAGTGGCTCAGTAATATTTATCAAGTATTATACTTTTCCATTAATAATAATAATAATAATAATAATAATAATAATAATAATATTGTAATATAATATTCTATTATTGTGAATCATCTAAGTAATTCCATTACAGGTAGTATTAGAGCTTTGATTTGGTTAAGTGTACGTGGCATAATTATTTGGTTATGGTCTAGCTATTTTCCTAAGAGCTAGAGGATAAAAAACCTAACTTGAAATATGGTAATAATAATTATTTTTCACTATAATATTTTTTGAAGATTCTTTGTAAACAAATGGTTTAGAAAATTGTTTTCACCCTTATGCAAATTAGTAGTCATTATATTCATCTTGGAAAGACAATCACAATAGTATAATCCTTCAGTACACTTATATTTTGGGCCCAAAACCCTAACCCTAAGATTCATTCATGGCTAGTCGAAATACACATAGTCATATGAAAGGGAAAGACACTCTATGAAAGTTGCCCCACAAAGATGACATGGAGTATGGAATTTTAGATCTTGGTGTTTATGAGATGGTTAACCAACTTCAATCAAATTTACAAATCTTAGTGAGAAAGAAGATCCTGATGTGATAATAGTGGACACCATTGCGATTAGAGGGAGAATGAATGATGTAAAGTTCCAATTAGAAACTATTAGTAGTCAATTAAGCACTCTTATGACTCATATTCCATAGTGAAATAATCCTCAACCAATCCATTTGGTTTCTCCCAACCAAAACACTCAAAAATCAAATAGAGGTTTAAAGATCATTATTCCAAAAGTGGAAGTGTGCAAGTTTGATGTTAAAGATATACTTACTTGGATAAATCAAATATAAATTTATTTGATGTGCATCACAACGCATGTGCATAAAATGTGTTCATGGCATATTTGTATCTATAACCTAAGAATTTCATTTAGTATAGGTGGTTGTGTGTTAAAAATAAGAATAAGGGCCCTCCTATTACTTGGTTAGTGTTTAATGAGGAGCTTGAAATGCACTATTGCAACAACATCTCAAAAAACTACTTCAACTAGTTACCAAAGTTACAAAAAAGTGTCTATCAAGGATTATATACATCATTTCTAGAATCTATTATTATGCTTGGATGTCATCAATGAGGACAACATGAATGACACATTCTTGGTTGGGCTTAAGGATATCATCCAACTTGATATTTGCATATTTAATCCAAATTATATACTTGAATCCAAAAAATTAATGCATCGGGTAGAGGAAAGAGATATGGTCAAATGAATGGCTTTACCTAATGGGCATAAAAATATTTTCCCAACACATTTATTTTTCAAGCTACAAGATTGGCCTCTCACCAAATTGAAGAGAAGTGTGCAAAAGGGTTATGTTTTGGTTGTCATAGCAAGTCAAGGAAAGGAAATAAATGTGTTGAGAAGAAGTTTTTCTACATCAAGGGAACCAATTAAGATGAAAAAGATGGTGAAACATCAAGTGAGGGTCTAAAAGGGACAAAGGAAGAATATGAATATCCCCACCCTATTATCTCCTATCATGCACTTTTGAGTATTAGGACTAATCAAACACTTAAGGTGGTGTATGTAATAAAATATTATTATATATAACATATCAGTCTTGTAAACTTAAAAAATACCAATTAGGGATCTACCCTCTAGTTATAAACCTTCTTTCTATTGAAAGGATCACATTCTCTATTTTAGTGTGAGTAAATGATTATCTTATGCATGTACCCTATGGTTTTGATGATTTAGATCATGTGTACACTACAATAAGATTAAAACATGATTTATATCATTCACTATCAAGTACATACCTTTAGAAATTTTCTACCCTATAAACACTTGTGTTTTGCATAAAGACAATAGCATCAACACTAGTGTCATGTTTCCTTATCAAGTGTTTGTACCTCAAAATTCATCCAGATTTGAAATATTTAAGAACATATGGGTCGGTGTATTTATCTTATTTAAACCTTTTGTGAGATATTTTTAAAAGGTGAAGTATAAATACCAATCAAATAATACTCAATATACTTCTAAAATACCAAATAAACATGTATTCAACTTCATTCAATCAAATGCACAACTAATTTCTCCTTCCTTATTGTTTCCTATTTCTACATCAATCATAGGAGAATTCATATTATAGGTCTAAATCATTCAAAGGATAACCCATGAGAATCATTTGTTAAGTTACAATTTAGATCATTATATGCCCTTGCATATATCATATTTCACCCTTTTTCACACACAATCTTGTATATAAAGGAAATATACATATGTATGAGGCCTTCCTTGGAGTATTAGATATGTAGGTAACACTCATTGACAAAGGGGTCCTTGAGGTCATCTCAACTTCATGATCCCACTAACCCATTTTAGGCAAGGTAACCTAACCTAAGGTGAATAACTAGGGTTTGAATTATATATATTTATATAGATCCTGTGCACACAATCTAGATACATTAGCAAAAAATGATAAAAAAACCCTTATAGGCACACATAGTCATTTTTCAATAAAGTGAATATTTTTTATAGGATAGAAGTGTCGAGCCATGAAGAGAAGCATCAATGTAAATTTACATAGGTCAATGCGAGTGTGTAAATCTCTATAAACAATATTTTTAGAATATAAATACTAGATCCTACGCATCAGTCTACTTGATTCCTCTCCTATAGATAAAATAAGTAACATCTCAAATATTCTTGCATATATATGAATAGAGTAAGTATTATCTCTTCTTTGTGTTTTAGTTTTCATAATATCAATTAGAATTGTACTTTCCATATTTTGTTATTTTTCAAATTCAACATATTGTGTTATCTAAATTATTTAATTGGCTTGATTTAAAATAATTTCATTCATCCATTTGATTAAGATATTCTACCCCTTAAACCCATACACAAAATGTAAAAAAGGTTAAGGAGGTTGTGGGTTTCCACAATAAACATATAATGACATTGTTGATCGACTCAAGGAGTACACATAAATTCATTAATAATAAGTTGGATACTCATTTGAATTTTTTCCTTTACATAATTCCATAATTTAATGGTATGATTATATATTTTGGCACAGTTAATTATTATGTAAAATTCCATAGTATTAATCTTGTTGTGGGAAACTATAGGCTATATTATTCTATGTTTTTTATTACTATGGGTGGGGATGACATTGTATTGGGAATCTAATGGCTTACAACTATGGGAATAATAGAGATGAATTTGTATGAGCTATTCACACAAAATCATTATGACAATAAGACCTTTGAACTATGCAGATTAAAGGAAAAACTATCCATAATTAGTTAGTTCACATTAGATAATGAATATTCTCAAAAAATGAGTTGAAGGATTTGTAGCATGATTATTTTCCATAGAAGTTAAACCAACAAAGGTGTCTACACATCCTAATCTATGATGATTATTGAATAATACCCAACTATTTTTGGTATTATGCAAAAAAGGACAAAAACCAATAAAATAACATTATCATGCCACATGATTCATTCTAATGAGTTAATCACCAGATATCACACCATATATGTATATATATTCTTGAAAGAGTGAAAGTGAAAATATGGTATAAGAAATGGTGGAGGTAGGTATTACCAGACATAGCCAAAGTGAATATCCATCCTCAATGGTCATTGTAGACATCTAATTCTTATCAATATTATGCTATAATTATCAATCTATGCAACATTCTATGACAATGCACAATCTGGGCCAAAATCACTAAAACGTGATAAATGGTTCCAACTTGTCACACATAGGTGCTAATTTAGGCTAATGTATAACTTAATGGGGTAATGCATTTTATGTTATTATTATCTTTTCTCAAATCACTTTGATTCAAATTATGACCACATAAAATGAAACTCTAGACCATTGAATTCTTTTAATTATGGTAGCACATGTCACGTGAATGTGTTATTTCACATCCATAATTCCCTAACTGGGATATTGTTCTATATGCAATTGACACCTTCTTCTGATCCAGTCAAATTATGTCTTCATAAAATGGCATTTCCAACTAGGCTGATTAAGCATGTAATAGATTTCTAAAGAATTATAGAAAATGAATCAAAGTCACTTAATCAAATTAAATAAAATCAAGAGCTTAAGTAAAAATTCCATGAAAGTTATTGAAAATATATTTCTTTGAAACTCATTCCTCACATATGCATTATCCCATGGCATTATCAATGGTGTATAATCTATAGGCCATTAATGGAACAAATATCAAGATTAAGTTTTCCCATGTCTCATTAATGCCCCATTCTTCTAAATGTTCATGGGAATATTTACGGCTTGTCCCTCCAAAATTGAATTATTTTATGGCCACACATCTTGATCTCAAGATGGATGGCCATGGTTGATTCTAAACATTTTAAAAAGCTATAAATATAGGTCTTCACCATTGTTTAAGAGAGCTTAAATTGTATGATTTTATTATGCAAAATTATTGCCACAAAACTTCACCTATTTGAAAAAATTGATCAAAGACATGAGCCTAAGCCATTGGTGCACTAAGAAGTGATGGAGGAAAATTTTAGTCATCATTGACAAAGACTTGGAGCATCAAATTTGAGGAAAAACATGCTTCTTGGATGCTCTTGGAAGGATGGATGTTATTTGGAAGGTTTGGTAGAATTACTTCTTTAAATAGCTCTTAGAATTCATTTTCAACACCCCATGAGGGACTGGGTTTGTTGTTTTATTGTCTATATGCTTTTATATATATTTTTTCTTGACTAACATATGAAATAACGCATCTTGTAATCCTACTCTACATTTTGGCATGATCAATGAGCCATCTATGATAGATCTTGGCACTTCTTCTAAACAAAAAAACCTATGGATACTTAGCAACATGTTTCACCAGACATGGAGCATACATTATTTAATCACCAAGAGGATGTTGTCCCTTCATAGAACCAAGGGATGAAAAATACAACACATGTTGTGAGTATTGTTCAAAATACTATGGTAATTTCCTCCCTAGTAACACATCATTTGGTGAATCGACTACAAAATCCTCAAAACTAGAAGTATACTTATAGTTCACAGTGGCATATTTCAATAAATGTTCACTAATCACCTACAAAACAATGGAAAACCTACTCAACTCAAGGATTAAATTAGATTGAAGTCATTGATCATAGGATTTATATCCCTAACAAAATAATACAACAGGGGAACATACCACCCCAAAAAAATGATATTCCACCTACAAATGCATCAAACATGTAGGAGTGGAATTTGATGAAGAAAATAGTGTCAACACTAGAGACAAGAAACCGAGTCAAGAAATATAAGTTTGATGAGATATGTCCATATCTATTTGACTTAAGTATTCTTTAAGTCCCCTTTCCATCCTATTTTGAGGCACTCAAATTTGATAAATACAAAAGGAAGGGTGACCCTCAAGAACATATCCAAGATTTTTTGTGCTATGTCAAGAGGTAACTTATAGTAGTGTTTATCTAATTCACTTATTTCTACATAATTTGGATGGACAAACTTTGGATTGGCTCCTCAAATTATTTGAGGGATTGTTGATAGATTGGAATGATTTATCTAAAAAAAATTCAACCATTTCTCTTACAAAATTGAACATGAATTGACTGTGGTCAACTTGTGCAAAGTGAAACAATGAGATGGGGAGAGATTTGTAGCATATCTATAGTAATGGAGAGCATTAGCTGGATGCTTTTAACATAATTTACTAGATAAATAATTTGTAGATATACTCACATAAAACTTACATCCTGATGTGGATCATAATCTATGACTTGCTTGTGGAAATACATAAGGAAATCATAAATAAGGGTGTGTATATTGATAAGGCACTTATTAATAAAGTCCCTGTTAATATTTATTGATAGGGTCAAACATCTAATTAGGCCCAATCACCTATTTAGGCTATTGCTATAGAAAATACTAAAGGGTTTAATAATAATAACAACATGTTGGAAAAAAGAGTGACAAAATGTAGACATGTACAAATAGTCCAATCTCTACCAGCTCCAACATCCAACTATCTCCATCTAATCCATCAACTAATTTACAAAAGACTCCTCCATGAAGGGAATTCAATAAATATCAAGTATTCAACAAACTAGGAGAGCTTATTGAGGTCATGTTCTAAAATCTTGTAGTAGCTAATTTAATTATGTTTCCTATACCAAAATGATTCCCTAAGGATCAAACCAAACCCAACTAGTATTGGGTAGATGATTTAATCGAAAGCAGTGAAATTGAAGTAAAATGTGTAGTGCAAAAGACTAATCAAGATATGGGCATTTACAAAGACAAATTTCCTAAACACAATCAACAAACATCAAGAAATAATCAAAATCAAGGTAAGAACCAAGATCAAAAAGCACAAGGACATAATCATAATCAAGATCATAATACCCATGCTAATAACCTAGTTTAAAAAAAACATGCCATATGATTATAATATCATCGTGGGATGTATTACTAGAAATCATATTACCACCATCACCATCAAAGATCATGCACTTTCCAATGATTTTAAGATTATTAGACCCCCATTATAGGGTCAATAGCCTCTCCTTCAAGTAACATCATGTCAAGTTCACGTAATTCCATTGCACTTCAGTTTCTACAAGTTACTATCTCTCGACCCCTTTATTCTAATTATAATGACTCCTTGATAGTTCAAAATTATGCAAACACAACTAGATGCTCATGAGTCACCATCTAATTCCCTTTTCCTTCATATTCTAATTATAATTACTCCTTGCCCACTCAAAATTATAATTATAACACAATTACATGGTCGTGTGTCACCATCCTAGGCCCATTACCTTAATATTATAATTATAATGGCTCTTTGATGAATCTATATTATGTAGTCATAACTAGACACTCATGAATCACCCTTCAGAGTCCTTTTCCCTCTTCCAACACTAGACCCAATATGAACATTGTCCATTCATATCTAGAACTAAACACTATACCAGTCAAGATTTAACCATCTCATTCCATAGTTAAAAATCCATATAATATCTTGGACCAACTAAGTAAAACCCATCCACAAATTTATATTTTAGATATTTTGCATACATCTAAAGTCCATAAAACTATTTTGAATGACTTCTTCCAATAGTCCATTATTCCCTAGGATATTAACCCTAAATAATTCTGAACACTTATAGGAAAATTTTCTCCTTTATGATAAGTTACATTTGATTACATGGAAATGTGTACCCTTGGTCATATCCATAAAAGCCCATTGTATATTAAGGTCATCATTAAAAATCATAAAATCAAGCAGGTTCTTATAGACAATAGTTCAAGGCTGAACATAGTGTCACTCAAGTTAGAATAATGATTAGGTTATAAATAAAAAGGCATCTAGCCATAGACAATCATGATCAAGGTATATGACAATGCCAAAGTGGAATCTTCCATAACTATTTTTTGCTAATCATTACTGTGTCTATTTCTCATCATACATTATGCAATATTGTGGATATTGAATTGCTTTATAATATACTTCTTGGTTGTCCTTGGACTTATGAAGTACAGGTTATATTTTCCACCTTACACCAATGCCTCAAGTTACCCCATGATTGGATTGATGTCACCATTCCTACCGATCTACAACCCTATCAATATTGAAAACACCTAGAGGCTGAATTTTGAAATTATTTCTATTACCCTAATTCTTAATTCATAGCGAAGATGAAAAAAATAGTTTTTCAATCACCCAAATCCAATTATATCAACCTAAATGACCTAGATTCCACTTCGGTTTATCCATTTTATGCAACACTTGCACAATAAATCACTATTCAAGATGCAGACATTTCCATGTATCATCTAAAAAGTGCCTTTCATATTGCTTAGTTTCCCAAGTCTCCTAAGTATTTTTCTAAACCCAAGCCTTCCCAAAAACATTTCAGACCCAACATAATTTGGAAAAGAAGAAAGATACACAAAAACCACCATTAGTATTTGTACCTTCTACTTCACCAAATTAGGATCAGGAAGCTTGTTTTGAAGGAGATTAGTTATATTTTAATGGCATTGTTGATTATTTTTAGAATCCTAAGTATCCTATCTCTAATCATATTATGGAAAACTTTGATTACACAAATAAAGGCCTTAAGACACAAGAGTAAGGAATCCCATAACCATTATTAAAAAGTAAGCCTAACATAAGTCAAGGCCTCGGATTTATATTGCCTAGGGGTGACCTCATGTATTTTGATAGTGATTATTCATAATCAACTTGAAATGAGACTCTTGGTAGTGACACAACTTCCTATTATATCATTTATAATGAGCTTGCTAACACATACTTATTTAACTCCAACTCCATTATGACCATCACATCCCATTGTCCCCTTTGCCTTTGCCATCCTAACCTCATTGATTGGGACCATAAGATTCTATTATACCTCTTTAAAAAATTCATAATGAGGTTTCTATTACCAAGTACATGGGCCTCAAAGACATATATCTAATTGGAAATCATAAGAAAGGCTTTGACTTATCCTTGGAATCTTATGCCTACTTTGGAGAGAAGGTAAACTGTTTTGGTCACAAAAAATATAAAACATCAATATATTCAAGAGAAAACCTCTTCGAGGAACTTATTGATTAGGTAAATAGTAAATAAAAAGATAATCCCTTGAGTGAAAACCTCTTTCAATAATTATTGGATAGAGAAGTTTACTCATCTCTGAAGGATACACAATGTCCAACAAGTCCTAGCTTTATAGCTAGTGCCAATATCACATCTAAACAACAAAGAGTCTTTGATTGTCTTTCTCTGGACTTTCCAGAGATATTTTATAGTTGGTCACCACCTAAACCAATATATTTAGATTCATCTCATTATCTAGAGATATGGGAAGATTATCTAAGAGCTGAAGTGGAAGAAGAGGACCAAGATCAGATGTTGCCCACTATTCTAGAAGATGGTTTAAAACTCCTTGTAGAAAGCATTGTTGAAGTGAAATTGGGGACTTATGATAATCCCAAAATTATTTATCTTGGATCCTCCCTTACTAATGAATAACATGACCACATTTCCACCATTCTAATAGAATTCATTGATATCTTTGCATGGGCTTATTCTGACGTGTCAGGCTTAGACCTTAGCTTGGTTGTGCATCGACTTGTTGTCCATCTAGATACTAAGTCATTCAAAAAAATGAGAAAGATGCATCCACACATCATCTTTTGGTAAAAGTATAACTAGAAAAACTGTTAGGAGCTGGATTCATTAGACCACTAGACTAATCTAAATGGATATCAAACATAGTTATAATAAGCAAAAAGCCATTGGGTATAGGTATTTGTACTAATTTTAGAGATATAAATAAGACATGTCTTAAATATTATTTTCCTTTGCCCAATATCAACATGGTTATTGATTTTAATATTGGGTATGATATTTTTTCCCTCATGGATGAATTCTCAAGATACAGTCAAATCAAGATAGCTCTAGAGGACCAACACAAAATTGTGTTCACCACACCATGGGGAACATTCTATTATCAAGTCATGGATTTTGGCTTGAAGAATGCTAGGGCCACCTATCAACATGTTATGAATATCATCTTTCATGACATGATGCATGATATTATTGAAGACTATGTTGATGGCATCTTGAAAAGTCAAAAACATGTGTTGGACACCCTGATCTTTTATAGATAATCTTTGAGAGGCTTTACCGAGTATAAGGTTATTTTGAATATTAATAAATATGTCTTTAGCATCAATTTGGGAAATTTTCTAGGATTCATTGTCTTGCAAAGATGGATTTAAGTGTATCCTTCAAAGGTCATGACCATTGTGAAAATGCCCCCACCTTCTAATTTCAAATAGCTCTATATCTTGCAAGAAAATATCTAATCTATTCATAGGTTTACTTCACAACTAGAAGATAAGTGCCACCCATTTACACATCTCTTGAAGAAAGGGGTCAATTTTATATGGGATGATGAGTATCAATTCACATTTACAATGCTCAAGACATACTTGGCCAACCTGCTAGTTTTGAGACTACCAACACCTGGACAACCATTTATTCCTTATATTTTAGTAATAGAACATGCACTGGGGGAACTTTTAGACCAACATGATGAACATGGAAAGGACACATGGTCTAAAATTTGAGCCACACACTTTTATTCTATTAACACAATTATATGCCTATGGAGAAGGCATGTTTGGAAATGGTGTTTACTTCCCAAAATTTGTGACACTATATGCTAAATAATAAAATAATTGTTATTGTTAAAGTTGACCCTCTCAAATATTTATTATCCAAATCAACTCTCATAGGTCACATGGCTAAATGGGTCATGTTTTTGAGAAAATTTGACATGAGTACCAGAACCAAAAAGCTATTAAGGGGCAAGTCATTTCAGATCAACTTGTAGAAGCTCCTATTATAGATACTCAACCACTCAAATTTGATTTTTTGGATGATTATATTATGATAGTAGAAGAAGTGCATCTTGAACTTGGACAGTGGAAATTATACTTTGATGGATTCTTTACATCTTGTGGATTTGGGGTTGGCATTTTGTTTATTACATCATAGGGGGATTTGATTCCTAAAGCATTTCATATTTATTTTAATTGTACCAATAATATGACTGAATATGAAACCCTTATTTATAGACTTCATCTTTTAGTGCAGTGGGATATCCAACAGTTAAATGTCTATGGGGATTCTCAATTGATTATTAATTAAACCATAGATCAGTATTAGACTTGAGATGACAAGATTTTACCCTACAAGGACATTGTGTATAACCTCAATAGTCACTTTAACTCCCTCTAATTTGAATAATTACCATAGACCAATAATAGATCTATCGACACAATTAAAATAATTTAGTGCATGATACAAAATTGGCAATAGTGATAAAGAGCATCACTTTCTCATTGAAAATATTTTACAGCTTGATCATGTGCTACTATATTTAGAGAGGGTATATACCATCATTGATCCCAACCCCCCACCTAAACTACCCTGGTTTTAAGACATATATAATTTATTTCCATGACCAAGTCTTTCCACCCAACTTTTCCAATAATTGCCAATTTTTTTTGCTTCATTGTATAACCTATTATACCCTCCTTACAAACACACTTTATTGTAAATGCTATGATGGAACACTTCTCCATTATTTATCTCTGGGATAATCCAAACTAAAACTAAAGGAGGTTCATGAAGGAATGTGTGGGTCCCACACCAATGGTGTATTATTTGCCAAAAAACTCCTCATAATAGGATACTACTAACCCAAGATGGAAATAGATGCTTGTGATCAAATCAAAAGTGTGTTGCTTACCAACAACATCATAATTTGATACATACACCTTCCTTTCCACTTCGTCCTATTACTACACCATGGCCATTCTCTACATGGGGCCTCAATCTCATCGATAAAAATCAACCAACTTCCTCTGGAAACCATACATATATTCTCACTGCTACCAAGCATTTTTCTAAGTGGATTGAAGCCATTCCTCTCA